>JAFEMH010000354.1:372500-735000 GCA_022495995.1 Adenophora triphylla var. japonica
ATATATTTTGTTCTTAAATGTGCAAAATTACAATGACCAGTGTTCTAAAACGCGGCCTAGGCGGCCGCCTGGGCGGTGGACGGTGATCAAACGCTGCGCCTTTTAGCAAATCGGCCAAATTAGGCGTAGGCGCCATTAGGCGTTGACTGTGCAGAAATAGACGTTGACTTGGCGAAATAAAATTCAAGGCCACGGCCGAAACATGCTTGCAACCCCAGCAGCATCAGCCTAATATATATACTCACAGCCACATTTTACTTTCTTCTATTTCGATGTGGGATAAGTAACCTCCAAGGCCAAGGCCACGGCCGAGCCAAGGCAAGGCGCCGAACCAACAAGGCCATTTACTTTCATTATTTTTCGATGTGGGATACACTACAAGAAATATGTCTTTTAGAGACACTTTGTTTGGGACAGGAATTAACAATAGTCTATGTTTATAAAAATTTGAGACAGCAATTCTATAATGATCTCTCTTTTGAGACAGCAATTCTCTAATAGTCCCTAATTTGGGACAGCATTTTCTAATGGTCCCTATTTTAACATGTAATATTTATGTCAAGGACGGTAATTGCCGTCTCTAAAATATTTGTGACACCCACTTATTGAGACTCCTATTTGTCCCTGTTTTATCCTAATTCAAATAGGGACGGTACTAGATCCTATTTTAGGCAACTTAATGAGACCCTTTCCCGTCTCAATAAATATGATTTTTAGTAGTGATATCTATCCTCCAAGGCCACGATCGGCCAAGGTCAAGGCCACGGCCGAGCCAAGGCCAGGCCACGGCCAAGGCCGAGCCAAGACTAATTTTTATTATTTTTGACAAATAAATAGCATCTTAATATTAGATTTTTTATTTTGTATATAAATATTATTTATTTTTGACAAATAATAAAAATAAGTGACACTATTTTTTAGATATATATATAAATTTATGAAATATATTTAAAATTTGTTTAATTTTTCGATCCCGCCTAAGCTTCGCTTAAGTCCCTAGACGCTAAGCCCGAATTCACCGTCTAACATCCGTCTAGCTGATGAAGGCCAAATGGGTAGTCCGGCCCGGCCCGGCCCGTCGATGAGCGGACAAACGGACAAACGGGCATAACCCGGCCCGTCCGTGAGAGGAGACGGGCTAAAGCCCGGCCCGGCCCGTCCGTTTTTCCATGGTAAGGCCCGCCCGTTTGGCCCGGATCCAAGGATCCACGGGTAGAACAGGATTTGAACCATTTTTTTTTTTAAATAAAAGATGTAATGGGGTTGGGGGGAATCGAACACGGGTGAAATGGAATAAAGGGAAGCTACTTACCACTGGGCCACGAGGTCATTGGTGTTAGTTAACCAAGTGTTAAATATAAATTATAAAAAAAAAAAATCTAAAAACGGGCCAAATGGACAATGGGCAAACGGGCTTTGGAAGCCCGCGGGCTTGGCCCGCCCGTCACCATGATTATCAAACCCGGCCTGTACCGTATGTTACACGGGCCGGTCTACGGGCTTGCCCACGGGCCACGGACCACGGATAAAACGGGCCACGGACCACGGACCGAAAAAAAATCCACGAGCCTAAGCCCATTTTGGCCTTCATCACGTCTAGCGCTTTTTAAAACCTTGAAAATGACCCAAAAGATTATCTTGAAAGTGTAGCCCACATGCGTAAATTATTGAAAACAGCTAGTCAACACTCAACGCGTTTCCTCTTAAAAAAGTCGGCTCTTCAGTTCGGTCCTCAAAAGCACACCAACGCGACGAGTCGGTCCCCAAATCCAAAACCGACTTACCTTTCATTTCCTTTCCTTTCCTTTCAAACTCTTTTGTCCCAATATAGCTCCTATATAAGCTAATAATGCCCCCTAAGTCCCTCTCTCCATAATAAATAAGATAAAAGGGTTGGAAAAGGAGAGAGGTCCATGTAATTATGCATGATGGTGGTGGTCCACAAAATTCCATTATCTTACTAATATCTTTTTATGGGTAAATTACATTTACCTCCCTTATTGTTTGGATAATTTTCATCAACAATCACTCTATTTGAGAAATTTATAATAACTTTCCCTGTTATTTTATTAGTTGTGTCTAGAATAGAATGTACTCTTATGTTCCAAAAGTATTTACTAATTACTACTTTCGGTCCAAAATAAATATTATATTTATTTGTTTGTTTTTTTTTATCAATTTTGATCAAAATTTTGTGTAACCCAATTACTATCAACAACAATATGTAAAATTTTAAAAGGATTGTTAAAATTAGATAAGATTTTAATCATAGTTCAATCAAGCTAATAAAAAAATCAAAGTATAACAATTACTCCCTCCGTCCCAGACCAAGGGTCCTGGGGTTGAATTTTACGCTTTTTAAATATTTTTTTTTTAAAATGAATAAAGAATTGTAAGTGAGTAGAAGATTAGAGGAGAGAGAATGTAAAAGTTAAATGTGGGGTATGAAATAATAGTTAATGATTGATTTTTTTTAAAGTGGGTAGAAGATTAGAGGAGAGAGAATGTAAAAGTTAAATGTGGGATATGAAATAATAGTTAATGATTGATTTTTTTGTAAATATGTTAACATTATAAGGGTATTGAACATACTAAAAGTGTCGAGCTGGACCAAGCAAGTAAAGCTCAATCACAGACAACCGTGGCATCCACATTCTTAGTGAAGCTGGCCCAATCACCATATGGCCCAAGGCCCAGTAACATCATCAGTCGATCTAAGCTCATTGTCCGACCTCCAAGGTCCCGACCTAGCTTGATCCGAACCAATGATCCATACTACACTTCGGGTACGAATCATGCTCTACCCGCCAATCAGGTCGACCATTCCACATATGGTGACCTCGACCTAATCACCAAGTATCGACCTAACAGATGTGGACGCACGTGAGTCAAACCTTTCCATAACTGCATCCCTACAAATCAGGAACCGTTACAGGCACGTTCACATTACTAATAACTGCCGCTAAAATCTCGAAGCTCATGTAGCACCACCGAATATACAACGATCTTTACCTATAAATACTTCATCACTACCAACGGTGCAAAGGTAACTGCAATTTTGTTATCTGAATATCCATTAATTCAATACATTTTGCTCTCCAATTATCAAACACTTACTCTCACGCCCGAGGGTCTAAGCCGGAGACACATCCGGCTAGTCGTGGGTTCTGATTTCAGGTCAAGGAGCCAGGTGATCAGTCCTGCCACGTGGAGGAAGATTGATAAGCACTTTTCTTGCGGCATCAGTTTGGTTCCATTGCCGGGAATCATGCTTTAGCTTGACCTCGAAAATTTCATCAACCTACAACAATGGTAACCCCAGACGGGCATGTTACAGAGGCTTCCGATGAACTCAATGAGGTGAATGCCAACACCAACGCTGATACCAATGCAAACGCTGGAAATCTCAACACCAACGCTGAAAACACAAATCTGCCTCCTCCCCCACCAAATCGTCCTCATGGTAGAGCGACTCGCTCTACCAGTGTTGCTGATGGCAGAGGATTGCCGGATATCAGAAGAGGGAAGCGACTCATGGAGGGGCAAGGAGCTCCACCTCATCCAAAGCGTCCAACTGGTCAGTCGAACATTGGAAACAGGGCAGGTCCCTCATCCAATCCCATGAGCAAGAAGGAAATGATGTTGGAGCGAGCTCAGATTCTGGCTGATTTGATAGCTATGGAGGAGGCAGAGCAGGCCGACATACGTTCAGAAAGGGTGGCTCCCTCTCAAGTCTCTAACAGGCAGCAGGCCAGGAGTGCTAGGCCTAACGAGGGTGTGGGACAGAATGGCGAAGACAGAATAGTTCAACGGGCTCCGACCCTCATCCATATGTCTTGGGAAGTAATGACTTAAGGGCTAGCCTCACCAGGAATAGGGAGCAGGAGGCTCAATCAGATTTAAGGACGCATTTAGAGGCCAATAGAAGCCGACGTGTTTCACCAGCCAGGACACAAAGATCACAGTCTCATAGGGACAAGAATGGGCGCAGGTCGCCTATAAGAGAGGAGAGGCGCAGGTCGCCACTCCGAGATGATAGGCGCAGGTCGCCTCTCAGAGATGAAAGGCGCAGGTCGCCACAAAGAAATGACAGGCAAAGATCTCCAGTTCGATCAGAAAGGGCTCCTTCTCATAGAGATAGGAGAAGCAGACAGGTGACTCCCCCAGGAGTGAAGGTCAAAGGTCGAATGCTGTTCCCCCTGTTGGAGAAGACAGACCCGACGCTAGGGAGTGGCTCCAATGGAAGAGAAAGTTCGAGCAATGGGAGGCTGAAAAGAAAAATGATACTGGAAAGGTTGAACGAATTGACTTTGCTCTTCGACCTTTATCCAAGGAGCTGAGAGACAGTCGACCTCCTGCTGGATTCAGATTGCCCCTTCTAGAGAAGTACTCAGGGTCAACAAATGCAAAGAGTCATATAGCACATCTAGAAGCCACAATGTGCTTTGTTGCCAATGAGGACGACAATATGTGCAAAGCTCTCATAAGCACACTCACAGGGGCAGCCCTAACTTGGTTCAATGGTTTAGCGGCTGGTAGTATCTCCACCTGGACGTGTTTCAGGACAAAGTTCTTAGATCGCTTCTCAACTGCTGGAGCTCGTAAGATGACAGTTACCGATCTAAATAACTTGGTGCAGGCTAAAAATGAAAGCTCAATGAGCTACTTCACCAAGTTCAAGGAGATGGTTGATAAGATCGAGGAAGATCTCACTGACAGGGAGGTGATCAATTGCTTCCGGAATGCTATTTCCTCGGCAGACATGGATTACGAGCTGACGGTGCGTACAGTTACTACTCGACAGGAGTTGTTCGAGAAGGTTTATAACGTGGCACTGGCCGAGGAGAGAAAGGAAAAGAAGAATGGGAAAGGTCCCAAGGTTGAGGTCGCCGATGACAAGAAAGACTCCAACAAAAATGGAGGAAACAATAAAAATGGAAAGAACAGGAACAGGGCGACAGAGAAGGTGCCCGAGGCTTTCACTCCCCTAACGGTGAGTCGAACTGAAATCATGAATGCGGTCGAGCTGGCCCCACCTCGCCCTACGAACCCGGGCAACAAGTTCAGAGAGACAATAGCAAGTACCGCGATTACCACAAAGACACGGGTCATCTCACGAGGATTGCTTGGGATTGAAGCGTATCATCCAGAGAATGGTCGACTGTGGAAGGCTCGATGCATATGTTAAAAGGCCTCAAGCTGGTGGGGGCGAGCAACCAGCAGGTGGACAGCAGGGACCAAGGCAACCTAGATTGAACTTGGGAGTCATCACAGAGCAAGCCAGCAACACAGCCATCAAACATAAAATTTTTCAGCTCAACAAGGCCACACATGTGCCTCCAAGGAGAGATGTCAGAGATGATGTGATCAGCTTCTACCCTCATGAGTTGGCAACTAATATGGCGGCTAGGGAGAAAGTTCTCGTCATCCCAGGTCTCATAGACGGATGTACGACGAGCAGACTCCTGGTCGACACGAGGGCCTGTAAAGAAATTTTGTTCTACAAAACCTTCCAGGAGATGGGTCTTTCCAACGAGCAGCTTGAAAGGTATGATGGCAGGTTAGAAGGCTTCACAAATCATCGAGTCGACGCTAAGGGGCAGATAGAGCTAGACGTCGACCTAGGCCAGCACCCTTACAGGGTCGTATCCAAGGTACAATTTATTGTGATAGATGTGAACAGTGACTATGCTGCTATCCTTGGTATTCCTAGTCAGGTCGCGCTTGGAATGGTAGCATCAATCCTCTACCAACGAATCAAGTTTCTTACACCTGCTGGAGTAGGCTGCGTACAAGGCACAGCTCGAGCCTACCTGGATCATGTTCTTCGGGAAAGAAAGAAGAGAGAGCTAGAGATTGAGACGGCAGATGGATACTTAAAGTTGTCCCAATCAGTCACCAAAACTACTCGACTGTCAACAATCACCAATGTGGAGGATTCGACCTATCGCTCAAATGACGATGTCATGGTTGAGTCGACACATCACTCTGAAACCACAGCGGTCGATCCAGATGTAGTTATGGTCGACCAAGTTCTCATAGGCAACCTATGCCTCCAGATCGACAATAACTCGGGGGCCACCACCACCACCAGTGAGGTTGCAGATAAACTGGATGACATGATAGCAGAAGAAGCTCCACACCTGGGGGCCGAGGAGAGACAAAGGGTCAGAGAGATCATCATTGAAACCCTGCAGTTCAGAGATGGTCCAGAGCTGGAGGCCGTGGACGAGCTAGAATCAGTAATCACCAACTCTTCCTACCCCGATCAAAAGATTCAGATTGGGAAACAATTGTCTGCTGAAGAAAGGCTAGAAATCATTGAGCTACTCAAAGAGAGTAATGATGTCTTCGCATGGCGAGTAGAAGATATGAGGGGAATCAAGGAAGAGGTCGCCATTCATAGGCTTGAGGTCAACCCGACTATAAATCCCAGACCCCAGAAATTGAGAAGCTTTGCTCGTGATAAGGAAGAGGCCATAAAAGCTGTGGTACAAAAACTTTTGAGTGCAGGTATAATTAAAGAGGCCACTCATACAACCTGATTGGCCAACGTGGTCATGGTGAAGAAAGCAAATGGCAAATGGCGAATGTGCGTCGACTTCACCACTCTAAACCTTGCCTGCCCGAAGGACAGCTATCCTCTTCCTAGAATCGACAAACTTGTTGATTTCATTGCTGGTCACTCTACTCTCAGTTTCCTGGATGCTTACTCGGGGTACCACCAGATAAAGATGCACGAGGATGACATTGTGAAAACAGCTTTCCAAGCAGCTGGAGGGATCTACTGCTATAACATGATGCCATTTGGATTGAAGAATGCAGGGGCGAATTACCAACGCATGGTGAACAAGGTCTTTGCCTCTCAAATTGGCCGAAACATGGAGGCCTACGTCGACGATATGGTCATCAAAACTAAGACCGGGCGTCACGTGGTCGACCTAAAATAAACATTCGCCAACTTGAGAGCAAACGACATGAAGCTCAACCCTAGCAAATGTGTCTTTGGAGTAGCAGCTGGCAAGTTCCTTGGATTTATGGTATCTCAGCGAGGTATAGAAGCTAACCCGGAGAAGATCAAGGCTCTAGTCGACATGAAGGAGCCAACCAGTGTAAAGGAGATGCAGCGACTTAACGGCAGGGTGGCAGCCCTAGGTCGTTTTATAGCCAAGTCGGCTGAAAGGTCTCTCCCCTTCTTTAAATCATTGAGGGGGACGGAAAAATTTGAATGGACGGCCGAATGTCATTGGTCGTTCCAACAACTCAAAGAATACCTTGCTGCTCCTCCCCTATTGAGCAGCCCGACCACTGGTGAGACCTTGTTCGTCTATCTGTCTGTGGGAGACAAGTCAGTAGCAGCAGTCTTGGTTAGAGAAGAAGAAGGTCAACAGAAACCAGTGTATTACGTCAGCAAAGCCTTATCAGATGTAGAGGGCAGATACTACAACGCTGAGAAGGTCGCTTATGCTCTAGTCGTAGCTTCAAAGAAGCTGCGAGCTTATTTCTTGGCTCATCCTATCGTGGTACTCACGAATGCACCCTTGAGAAAAATATTGCACAAACCAGAGAGTTCAGGTCGTTTGCTCAATTGGTCAATTGCCCTTACGGAATTTGACATAGAGTATCGACCTCGAAAGGCGTTGAAGGCTCAAGCACTAGCAGATTTCTTGGTCGAGCTTACGTTTACCAAGGAAGACAGTGAGCAGCGAGATCAAAAGGAGAAAACCAAAGGGAAAGAGCCAGAGTCCCAGCCAGCCATTACTCTACCCGACGATTGCTGGAAGGTCTACTCGGACGGGTCAGCTACAAAAAATATCAGTGGAGCTGGGATTGTTTTGATTGAGCCAGAGTCTGGGACCGTGTATGAGGAATCACTAAGGTTCAAGTTCGATGCATCCAACAATCAGGCGGAGTATGAAGCCCTGGTGGCAGCCATAGAGTATGCCAAGTGCTTTGGTGCTACTAAAATCATGGCATACTGTGATTCTCAATTAATAGTCAACCAAGTCAGAGGCGAGTATGAGGTGTTAAACTCCACCTTAGTCAAGTACTGCGACCTGGTGAAGGAATTGGTGAAGGAATTGGAATTCTGGGAGATCCAAAGGATCGGTCGAGAAGACAATGAGTTAGCCGACTTACTCTCAAAGCTAGCTACATCAGACGAGCCGCACGAAGAGCCTATTTCTTATCTTGAGAGCCCAGCTTATGAAAGGGTCAAAATTCAGTGCATAGAGGACCCCTCAAAAAATTGGATTTATGAGAAATGTTGGATCGAAGAAATGAAAGCGTATATAGAAAGTGGCGAACTGCCTGATGACGAGAAGAAAGCTCGAGCTGTCAAAAAGAAAGCTCCAAGGTACGTTATTCAAGGAGGCGAGCTATTCAGAAGATCCTACACTCGACCGCTATTGAAGTGTATCCACCCTCAAGAGATCAATACGCTGATGCATGAAGTACACAAGCTGGGATTTATGGTGGACACCGGGGGCGAGGACTCTGGCGACAAGTTGATCACTTTGGGGTACTACTGGCCACACATGAGAGCAGACACCCATGACTTTGTACAGCAGTGTGACCAATGCCAAAGGTTTGCCAACCTACCTCATCTGCCTACGACTGAGCAAACCCCCGTGATCGCAGCTTGGCCATTCGACATGTGGGGCGTCGACTTAATTGGACCCTTCCCACCCGCCCGTGGGAATTGTAAATACGCAATCGTGGCAATTGATTACTTTACCAAGTGGGTTGAAGCCATGCCGCTAGCTCGAATCACAGAGGAAAACGCCATCAACTTCATTCATGATTTCATCTGGTGTCGATTTGGTTTTCCTCAAGCTATAGTATCTGACAACGGCCTACAATTCTCCCAAACCTTCGAAGCAGAGATGAATCGAGTAGGAATCAAGCATTGGAAATCTTCTGTCGCCTACCCCCAAGATAATGGACAAGCTGAAGCAGCGAATAAACTTGTCCTATCTTCACTCAAGACGGGCCTCGTAGGTCGACGCAATAACTGGTTGGACGAACTCCCCCTTGCTCTTTGGGCGGTTCGCACAACCACTCGGGGGCTACGGGAAACCCCATTCGCTCTCACATATGGATCGGGAGGCCATGGCACTGCGAGCTCGGATTTCCCTCTTGCCGGAGTAACTTTCTTTGATCAAGAACAATGACACCAGCAGTTGATCGACTGGATCGATCGACGAGAAGCGAGATACGGCTTACCTTCGGATGGTCAACTACAAACAAATGAACTAAAAGTTACCACGACAAGAAAGTGAAAGCCGTGTCATTCCAAGCTCGGAGATCACGTGTTGAGAAAGATCGATGCAACAGGAGAAGGACCCAACAGACAAGTTATCTCCTAATTGGGAAGATCCTTACATAGTTACTCGAGTCGTCAAAGAAGGAACTTACATGATAGCTCATCCAGATGGTGAAGAGTTGAAGCATCCATGGCACGCTACTCACCTCATCAAGTACTACTTCTGAAGGTTCAGATCTATTACTCAGTTCAAGGTTAAGGCAATTCCCAAGATTGAAATTTGTCATAGTCCTAGCTTTCCATTGATGTAAACGTTTCCCTACTTCAATAAAAAGCGCAGTTTATTCGACCAAACATTGTGTTACACTAACCCCAACAAGCTTGACTCTTAGTCAGCTTCGTTTTAACAAGCTCGATTCTTAATCAGCTTCGTTCCATTAACAAAGCTCGACTCTTAGTCAGCTTAACTTTAACAAGCTCGATTCTTAATCAGCTCTGTTTATTTAACAAGTCCGACTCTTAGTCGACTTCGTTCTAACAAGTCCGACTCTTAGTCGATTTCGTTCTAACAAACTCGACTCTTAGTTAGTCTGTTCTAAGTAGCTCGATTCTCAATCAGCCTCATTCCTTAAAACAAGTCCGACCTAAGGTCGACTTCGTTCTAATAAGCTCGACCCTTGGTCAGCTTTAATAGTTTGAACAGGTTCGACTCATAGTCAATCTCGCTCACAAAAAGTTATACAAGTCTGAGGTCGACTAAATCAACAAAGATCAAGTCGACCCTAGGCTTAAGTTGACTCATTCATTCTATTATATCTAGCTCGACACCTACGTGTAAACATCAAAAGCATACAATAAAGGGAGGTCAGCTACGATTAGATATAAATAAGTCTCCCAAAGGCGGACCAAGACTTATACAAAACAGAAGTTATGATGTCTCATGCCTCCTAAAAACAGGGCCAAGGCATTTAAATATCTAACAAGACAAAAAGCAAAAAGTGTTTTGGGGCTTGTTCCATTACACAAAGTTCATTTAAATTCAAACAGCTTGGTCGGAGACGTTGGAGTCGTCATGGCAGCTCGTTCTTCATTGATTGGTTCAAGCTGTTGAGGGCTCAAGGGTTTACCCGACTCGGAGAAAACCTGTTGATCGAACTCACCCTCCACCTCCATCTCCTCTCGATCCTCTGAATCTTCTAGCTCCTGCAAGGCCATGTCAAAGGTCCTGGGGGCCAAAGCTGGGGCCAACTAAGGCTCACAACCCTCTTCTTGGTCTTCTTGGGCAATATGGGCTAGATCATCCTCATTATAAGGCACCAACGAGTGACCCCCTCTAGCTGCCATGTCATACTGGGGAGCATAGGCCCATCGAGCTAGCTGCTCCAAAGAAATGTCAGTGTCAGGGTCGACTAAAGCCCGACGGGCCATATGACGCTTACCCAGTTCTAAGAAGCCCCTAGCTTTGGCAATAATAGCATTGAAGTACTCATCTCCGTCCTTAAACTTTTCAACGGCATCTTTAGCAGCAGCTTTTGCAGCAGTCTGGAGATCTTCTTGCCATTTCACCCGCTCGAGTCTATGTTCTTCATGCAGCTCGACCAAGAAGGTGTCTTTCTCCTTCAGAAGTTTTGAAACTGTTGTCAGCTCCGTCTTGGTCTTCTCAAGCTCTTTCTTCTCAGCATCCCTCTCCACCTCGACCTCCTTGAGCTTAGACTCTACAGTTTCAAGATCCGTCAGAGCTTTCTTCTTCACCATCTCCAAGGCATCAAATGAGTTATCCAAGTCGTTGTATTTCTCTCTTAGCTCAGTTAGTTCTTGCGACTTCTTGGATAAGTCCTTAAGAGCCTGCCTCTCCCTCTCAATGGAGGCCCTCCAAGAGCTTTTAACCTGCTCGACCATGGTGAGATTCTACATTTAAAGGAAACCAGGGAAGTGTTAGCTCGTAAGTCAAGTTGATTGATTAAAAGAACAAGCGACAAGGCAGAAAGGAAAAATAAAGGATTACCTCGCAGTGCACCATCCCAGAGCGAGCTGAGAACTCCTCAGGGGAAATCCCCTTATCAGCAAAGTGAGCTAGGAGGTCGACATCAATGGCCCTCCTAACCACAACCTGGCCCAGGCTCATATCTGGATAGCGTCGACTCAAGCTGTTAACCCCAATGAGAGGGGGCACATCACTCAACCTCCTCATTCGGTCCTCTAGAGATTCTTGGATGGGGGGAGAAGAGGCTGGTGGAGGCAGTTGGCTCGAGGAAACTGACTTTCCCTTCTCAGTTCTTGACCTTTTCTTAGAGTTCAGGGGCAGGTCGTCCTCATCCGCCATCACATCATCTTCATCAATATTTACAACCTCCAGAGGTCTAGCTTCAACTGTGCCTGCACCAGAAGTCGTAGCGTTAACATCAGGAGTTGGGTCGGAGCTCAAGCTGGGCTTATTGGACTTGTTGGAGTCGTTACCATCCTCAATCACATCCCTAGTATGGCTGCTACTTCCCAAGGGGTCCTCAGATTCCACCTCCTCCATGGGAATCATTCCAGCATTATCCTTAGACAGCAGATCATTCCTTCTCGTAGCCTCTCTTTCTCTGTTAGCTCGAGCTTTGGCAGCACCATAGGCCTTTTTGGCCTTCTTCCTGTCTGATACCACCAATATACGACCCATATTTGCCTTTTGCTCAGGGGTCAGAAATGCACAAAAAATCAAGGTGACAGACTATTAGTTCGAACCAAACCACTCTACATGCGAGCAACAAGTTCTATGTATGAGTTCGACATGTACGAGCTAACCCATCTAGATGCGAGTTAAGCAATTAACGAGCTAAGGGTTGCATACACAATTCAAAGTGCTTTCTACATACAAGCTACGAGCTAACCAGGGGAGAGCTAAGTGTTCTACATGCAATGTTCCACATACGAGCAATAGTTCTATGTACGAGCAAGTCATGTACGAACCACAGATTTAGCACATAAGTATCACAACCAAGTCAAACTATTCATACATGCAAAGTTAACAGATAAAGGGCAAGTAAAGAAACACAGAACAAGGATATCTTACCACCAGCATGCTCCCCATTCTCCTTGCAATAGTTGGCCTTTTTTACAACGCCGGCACTTATCTTCGAACTTAGCCAACGCGCTGGTAACCTGGGGCCGGGATATATTGTGCCCTACCAATGGCCACCAAGGGTTGCACTTCCCCTCTCCATCCATCATCCCGGCCTCGGATGAAGTTATATTTGGTGGTAATCGTACTCTCCCAACCTGAAAGAGCCACTTGTCGGCTAAGCGAAGCCACACAACTTCGATATAATTCAAAATGCCAGAGTGGCTCCCAAATAGTTCCTCTCATCTAAGGGCTCAGTATCAGCAATCGGGCAAAGGAAATTCCCATCCTAACCTACTCTCTACTACAACCACATGCGAGTTCCACCCACTATGCTTGGCTGGGAGGTTCGTGAAAAGCTTACGAGAATTGGGTTTAGAGGGGTACGATGCTCATCTCCTCTCCCCTATACTTAATGCAAAAGAATTCCTTGAACACCCTCATACAAGGTTCATATCCTAAAAACCTACATACCATAGCAAAGCATACTAGAACCCTACAGGTATTGGCTCCGAGCTGAAGGGGTAAGGCATTAGCACACTCCAAGAACTCATTGATAAAAGGGTCAAGTGGCAACCTAAGGCCGGCCACAAATTGTCCATAGAAAAAAGCTACTCTAGTGGCATCCCTAGCAAAGGTCGACTTAAATTGGGCCATGAAATCCTTCTTATTATAGATGGTCACTCTATAATCCTCTTTACTCACCTCACAAAAGTCATAGATCATACTATACCTAGAGGGCAAACTCTTCTTTCCACGCAATGGCCCGTGGGGAACATAACCTCTCTCATTCTTCCCTGGCACGGCCGTATCATCAAAAGCATCCACGATTCTGGGGCCAGAGGAGGTAGATGCAGTAGCTCCACCTTGAGAAGTCAAATATGTACAAGAAGAAGGAGAAACAGGGGAGTCAGACCCGTGAACAATTTCAGTCGACCTACCTAAGGGCGATCTAGACTCCCCTGGAAAACCTTTCCTATCCCTAAGGAACGACGGTTTATGGACATCCCTAACATAAAACAAAGGCAATGTGATCGAGTAATTCATGGAAAAGGTGAAAGGAGACAACATTTGAATTGTCTACTGTCAATTCACCTACATCCGTCCCTATGGGCAACCCTATTTCACTAAAATTCAGTCCCCACCTGGTCAAGATAGAGGCACACTCGTTCAACGACATTTCTCTCCACTCACCATTTATGTGCTTGTATACACGACAGTTAACAGTACAGTATTCGTACCAAGCTCCTGGTTCACTACTGAAGGTCCTAGCCATGGCGGAAACCAAAACAAAGCAGAAATTAAAGCCCTAAAGCAAGAATACGAGAGAAATACCTCAGTTGATTGCAAAAAGGGAAGCTGTTGTCAAAGACAAAAGCTCGGATTAAATCCTAATGTTGCTCCGCAATTATCGCCAAGAGGGTATGAGAGCTTGAAGACGGTAAAAATTCTAAATGGAGAAGGATTCTGCTATTTGTATTTTCCGAAATTTGAAAAGAAAAGGGAAAATTCAAAAATTAATTTCCATATTAATTGGGAAAACAGTTCCCAAGACGGATTATCAAACGTCTAATTGTAATCATTACAAAATACGGCGCTCCTTCATCTCTGGCCGTTCATCGCCGACGTCCAGGATTGTGCCACGTCATTTTGGGTCGACCAAACCTCAGGACGAGTAGCGACCTGCGAGTAACAACAATTTCCATCGAGATTTCCTTAACTTTCTAGTCGACAAAGTCAACTCGAAAGTTGGGGGCCACTGAACATACTAAAAGTGTCGAGCTGGACCAAGCAAGTAAAGCCCAATCACAGACAACCGTAGCATCCACATTCTTAGTGAAGCTGGCCCAATCACCATATGGCCCAAGGCCCAGTAACAGCATCAGTCGATCTAAGCTCATTGTCCGACCTCCAAGGTCCCGACCTAGCTTGATCCGAACCAATGATCCATACTACACTTCGGGTACGAATCATGCTCTACCCGCCAATCAGGTCGACCATTCCACATATGGTGACCTCGACCTAATCACCAAGTATCGACCTAACAGATGTGGACGCACGTGAGTCAAACCTTTCCATAACTGCATCCCTACAAATCAGGGACCGTTACAGGCACGTTCACATTACTAATAACTGCCGCTAAAATCTCGGAGCTCATGTAGCACCACCGAATATACAACGATCTTTACCTATAAATACTTCGTCACTACCAACGGTGCAAAGGTAACTGCAATTTTGTTATCTGAATATCCATTAATTCAATACATTTTGCTCTCCAATTATCAAACACTTACTCTCACGCCCGAGGGTCTAAGTCGGAGACACATCCGGCTAGTCGTGGGTTCTGATTTCAGGTCAAGGAGCCAGGTGATCAGTCCTGCCACGTGGAGGAAGATTGATAAGCACTTTTCTTGCGGCATCAGGTATAATGAATGATTTTTTTGTAAATATATTTAAATTATAAGAGTATAAATATATTCAAAATTTGTCATTTATGAAAGGGACTCTTGAAGTGGAACGGATCAAAAGAAAAAGTAGGACTCTTGAAGTGGGACGGAGGGAGTATTATTTTGAAAGAAAAAGGAGTAATTTAATTATTTTAATAAAACAACTAACTTGTCAATAATTTTAGTGCATGAAGACCAAATAAAAGACAATAAATAAGGAAATTGGAAAAGATGAGAAGTTGTTGAATTTTCCCAAATCACAAGGGGGGTATATGAACATATCTTATTCTTATTCCCTATGTTCCACGCAAACTCCGTTTGTAATGCGTTTCGTTAGATTTTTCTAAGATCGGCCGCGTAACCATCCTAATAGAGGTCACGCTTGATCACTATTATCATGGCAAGTTGCAAAAGTGGGGCCATGGCTGTCAGTTTCAATAATGGAAAAAAAGTCATTTTTTGGATTTTTCTGTGAAAAGTTATCAATTACTAGTATACAGTATAATAATTGTAATAATTGATCATTATAATCACACGATAATTGTAATATTACTATTGGATATCAATAAATATTAGTAGAGTAGTATTTCAGGCTTTTTAAGAAAATTTTTATAAAATGAATATAGAATTGTAAGTGGGTAGAAGATTAGAGAAAAGAGAATATAAAAGTTAAAACATTTAATCTTTTTCCTCCTTTTGATTGTTTTTTTTTAATTTTAAATATGTTAACATTATAAGAGCATAATGAATTGTTTTTTTATAAATATATTTACATTATAAGGGTAAAAATTTCCGAAACACTGCTCAAAATTTGTCATATTTATGAAATGAGACTCATAGTCGGTGACAGATCAAAAAAAAAAAAAAGTAAGACTCTAGAAGTGAGATGGATGAAGTATTTAAAATAATTAAAATAAAATGAAAAGTGAATAAAATAGTGCCAGTCACAAGTGGGTTAAAAAATAAGAAGTTGAAAAGTGATAAAAGATAAAAAAAAAAAAAAACAATATATATATATATTTATGAAAAATTAAGACAAATTTTGGTACATATTCAAATGAGTTAGTATCTTCGATGGTTAAATGTATAGGCTTAAAATTTGGTGGGGAGTTAAGGAAGTTTCCAAATTTGGTATCTTTCTTAACTCCACACCACCTATGCAAGATTTTTTTCTCAAATAATTGCTTTTTTAAATTTTATTTCCCAAAATATATCACATTACAAACTATTTTTCAAACTATACCACTTTTTGTAAATCGCTACACCGTGTAGCGATTTTGACATTTTTTCTTTCAAACTCGCCAAACCATTTAGCGAGCTTATTTATTTTTTATTTCCATTAATTATTTTCTGTAATATTAAAAATAAATTTCAAATATTAAAAAACAAATTACATGAAAATTAAACTCTTCATTTCATTTGGCGAGTTTAAACGAAAATCATTTAAAGGGAACTCGTCAATTGAATTGGCGAGTTTAAGTTGAATAGTCAGATCCCCAATTGGCGACTTTACAGTCACAGACAGAAGAAAGAAAGAAAAAACAAGGAAGAAGAAGAGAGAAGGAAGAACGATTTTTAAAGACATCCAAATTCAAAACCCCTCTATTCAGTGATTCTTCAAAATTGTTAAGTAAGTTTTCATTCTCTTTCCCATATTTTCATTTTTTGAAGGTTAGAATGAGTTGTGTTTGTGAATTTAGGTTTGGGTTTGAATTTGGTCATTTTAGGTTTAAATTGAACGAATTTTGGATGTTTTGATGGGGTTTTGATTGATTTTTCCTGTGGTTTCTGTATTCTATTATGGATTTAAGTTGATTAATTAGCCTAGTTGAGGTTATGGATCCATGAATTTGGTTGATTTTGATTAACAGATGGATACTTTTGTTGATCCTGGGCCTTTTGATCTTTCTGTGTTGACTTTACAGCACTCCCACCGAGCCCGATATATTTGGGCAAATCGTAACGTTTCGAATTTATCATTTCGTCGTGGTGCAACTGTGCCAGATGTTATAGCTCCCGTTATCTAGGAGAGAATAGTAGTGGCTGGGTGGTTAAGAGTTCATTTCATCGGGAGAGTGTAGTATGACTGAGCATTATTTGAGGCGTTGATTGAGAGATAGCGTCCGAAAACCCATACATTCCACCTCTCTGTTGGTGAGATGTCCATCACATTAGAGGATATCGGGATGCTGTCGGGGTTGCCGATTGATGGGTTACCCGTTACCGATTCAGGTTTGCCCGTGCTTCCAGATTGGCGGGTCTTATGTGCGGAGCTTCTAGGTGTTGTTCCACCTGATGCAACGTTTGATGGTAGTAGTTTAAAGATTAAGTGGCAGAGGACACAATTTTCTGAGTTTGGTAGCCTTCCCGCTGATTCGCCCCCACACTTGGTTGATAGGTATACGCGTGCCTATATTTTGATAGCCCTTGGGGGCTAATGTGATGCCAGATCGTACTAACAACAAGGTGAAGCTGTTTTATCTCCCTTTACTTAGAGATATTGAGAGGATACACACAGCTGGGGTAGTGCATGCTTAGCATTTTTATATAGGAAACTTTGCTCTGCCACTCACCCCGACACTAGCCAGTGTGGTGGATTTCTAAATATTCTGCAGGTATGCTATAACATTTTAATTAAACGTTATGATGTTGATCTCTTTTTTTCTTTTCTTTTTTTATTTGAAATCATATGTTTTGCTAGTATTTCATATATTTTTTTTTGATACAACTTTGGGCATGGGATAGGTTGCTATGTACGCAACCTATTTCTCTTAGGCCAAATGAGGATCAGGGCAACCTTCCCTTGGGGTGCAGGTATACATTTATTAACGAGTTTTCCATTTGAAATGTTATTGTCACCTACTACATATTGAAATTTTTGACTTATACTTCTCCATTTATTGAATTTTAGGTGGATTGGACGGTTATCTCTGAAGTATGTTACTGCACACAACCTTCGCAGCTATCGAGACTAGCTAGCGCACTTGACTGATGATCAGGTTGTGAGGATGCCATACAGAGATCGACAAGCTCCAGCTTATTGCCGTCAGGGAGAGGTTGTTAGGAGGTCTAGAGTCCCTTTGATCTATTTTGAGAAGGTAGAGTGGCACCACCCTGATCGCGTGTTAAGGCAGTTCGGCATGCTGCAGGGAATCCCAGAACCGTGTGACACATGGGTGGAGTTGCACAGGGTTGACCGCCGCGGGAACAACCATGTCGTTTGGGGTTCTCGACACCAGCAATTTATAGCATCTTGGGAACAACGGCGGGATAGAGTGGTATACGGGCAGATGGGGGTTCAGGCCATGCATTATACGCATCCTTACATAATTTGGTACAGGAGGATCACGTGCATGTTTGTTCAAAATCCAGTGCATGTAGAGGAGATTGGTTACCGGACGATGACCCCTTTCTTGAAGGGTTTGGTAAGCATTTCTTAAATTGTTCTCATTATAATCACCTTACTTTTTTTACTTCGAATTATTAAATTACGTCTCATTCTCATAATTTATGCTATAAAAACAGGTACAAAACTTACATCATGTTCATGTGATAAATGAAGCTAGCATTACTAGGGATGAGGAGCAGCAAAGTCCGCCGTGTTCGTCCCGGTTTGAGGTGCGGAGGGTTGTCAGACACACTCTCAAGCATGTGAGAGAGCAGCAGCGGCATGAGACCGAAGCACCTTCAGTACCGGTTGATCGCGCCCAGGGTGTGGCACCTAGACATCCTCGTAAACGTGGACATCGTGCACCCAGACAGGCACAATCGGGGATGAACTTACATGATGAGCCAGAGCCACAGCCAGAGCCTCACATCAACCCACAAACACAGCCAGAGCCTCAAGCCCAGACCCAGGATAATGGGCTATTTGAATGGCCGTCACAGTGGACTCAAAGTCAATTTAGTGGGAGTGGGAGTGGGAGTGGAAGTGGAAGTGTCTTTAGGGTTCCTCTATCTACGCCACAAGCATCGTTCCAACCCTTCTCCGATCCGAATTCGACTTCTTCTGGCGAGACTTACTTTGAGGGCATTACACAACTCAGAGGGAGGAATTTCAGAGACATGCTGACATAAGAAAGGGGTCTAGGTTGCGACATCTGGTAAACAAATTCACTCCATCTACATATGATAAAACATATATGAAAGAAGGAAGAAGTGAGATTTGATTAGTTTAATAGTTTTTGTAATGGATATTTGTAGTATATTACAATATTTTTGTAATCTATTTGTTTGTTTTTTGAAAGTTTTAGTTTGTTTATATATTTGTTGTTGTATACATGAGTTTTGTTTTGTTGGTTTTGTTGTTCGTATATGTTTTGCAGGTGGACAGTAAACTGTTAGCTGCTGGTGCGAAATCTGGTTTTTACAAGCTCGCCAATTCAATTGACGAGTTCACCTTAACCGATTTTCCTTTAAACTCGCTAATTGAATTGACGATTTCAATTTCGTTTAAACTCGCCAAATGAAATGGCGAGTTTAATTTCCATGAAATTTGTTTTTTAATATTACAGAAAATAATTAATGAAAATAAAAAATAAATAAACTCGCTAAATGGTTTGGCGAGTTTGAAAGAAAAAATGTCAAAATCGCTACACGGTGTAGCGATTTACAAAAAGTGATATAGTTTGGGAAATAGTTTGGAATGTGATATACTTGGGAAATAAATTTTTAAAAATCAATTATTTGAGAAAAAAATTACCTATGCAAATACCATTGAAGATACTAACTACTTTACATAGATATCAAAATTTGGTTTTGCTAAGTAAATTGGAGTTGCCCTTAGTCATCATAATATTACCGCTGCCAAGTGCACCAAAGTTATTTGTTCTTAGGGGCGTGCTTATGTTTGTATCATTAGAAAATGTTAAAAAATTTACTATCAATTAATTAATTAAAATTATTTTTAGAATGATTGGAAAAAAAATGGAGATGCATGTAATAGTGAGATTCATATTATACGCATAACTCACGCATGCATGACAAAATCACCCCATAATTATTCCCTTTTTTAATATGAAAATAATAAAGTAATAGAGCTGAACGGAATAAACCGAGCTACGAACATGGGCTTGCCCGAATCTGGGCCCAACTATATTGGGCCATGGGTATTATATATTCATCAAGTGTTAGGGCCGAGCATTATCTTCCTCGTATGCCGAAGAACATTTACCTTGACTAAATGTCGCCATTCTTGGGCCGGCCTGTCTCAATTACCGAGGAGAGAAAAGTCCTTTGCTCGGCATGTCATCAATTACCGAGGAAACAAAAGTATTTTCCCCGTCATATTTTCATGTCAGCCATTTACCAAATGACGAGGAAACAAAGTCACTTTCCTCGGCTAATTTGCCTAAGGCCGAGGAAAATCATTTGTCTTCCTCGGCGTTCCGGCTAGCAGTTACACTCCTTATTCAACAAGGATTATACAGTTGTAACCCAATCAGGATTACAATTACCAATATCAATTCAAGTCAAACAAGGATTCCTTAACAGATATGATCCTATTAAGATTATATCTTATCTCCTTACAAGTTCATTCCAACATGGATTCTACTTATCCATTCTTATAAATACAAGCCCCATGGCTCATTATTGGGTACGTTACTTTTTACATTGGAGAAACTCTGTCAATTTGATTTCTCTAATATCAACCGTGAACTTACTCTCACGCCGGAGGGCCTTTAGCCGGATCCGCCCCGGCTTAGTTTACGTGTTTTCTCTTATTTTCAGGCCTTGCAATCGCCGGAGCATTCAACGCTTGGATTTGGGGTACATTTTGACGATTTTGGCATCATCAATTGGTTCCATTGCTTAGGAGATCGATTCAAACACCCTTTGTTTGGCACTGGAAAATCTCGCCCGAGAAGCTATTTTCCGTTGGATTTGTTCTTGATCGAAATTGGTAATTTTCGCTCCGACGAACTCTGTTCTTGATTCGGTCGGAATTTGTAAACTTCCACCTGAATCGCATTAATTCGGCTACGGAACCGCTAGTTCACGGCGAAGCGAAATTTGTGGCTTGAATTTTTGTGTTGGGAAAATCACAATTGGTACATTTGTTTTGGTTAAAATTTACCCTAATTTTAGCCATAAATTCGAATGCAGTGAAATTGTGATTTTTGGAAAATTTTGCATTTAATAATCTGTTTGTGATTCATAATGGACGGACAATTCACAAGTGTTGCTGCGAGGATCCCACCCAAGTGAATGGAAACACGGAGCCGAGGAGCCACCGCCTCCTCCTCCTCCTCTACCTCAAGCCGATGCCATTCCTCCCCTTGCCATGACTCTTCGTTCCGGAGGTCGTGCGAATGCCGAGGAGAGGGCAATGACCTTCCTCGTCCTACTCGTACTCGTGGGAAGCAAGCAGGACGGAAGAAAACAAAGAATGCCGACGCCGGTCAAGCAGAGGATCTCGGCCCGTTGGACCGACGCTCTTTGTTACATAAACAAATGGAGACTTTGCAAAGGATGTATGAGACACAAGTTGCTCTGTTGCAAATGGACCCAGACCATTCCATGGCTCCCTTCATTGTACCATCAATGGGCCCACCTTTGAGAAAGGAGCAGGAGAGCATCGGGCTCCTCCCCCGAAGGCTATTTGAGCTACCACTGCCAACTTCCAGGGATTCTCCTCATCCTCGGCATAACAGTAAGCATAAGGAGCCTGTGGTCGACCTGAGAAGCCAAATAACTCCTAGGGAAGAGGAAGTGAACTCCAAGGACCTAAGAACAAGACTCAGCTTGAATAGACGCCTATCACCTGCTCGCCTCATCATGACACCTAGGCGTCCCGCGTCTCCTCGAGCTCGTCGGCCCGAGATTCTCCTCGTCCTCGTCATTCGAGATTCTCATCGTACTCGTCGACCGGCCTCTCCTCGTCCCCGGCATCGGGAATTTGCTAGGCCAAGGACCCCGGAGCCCTACAGGATGATACTTGGCGCACAAGACCTGGAACCAAGACGTGATAGGGCCCCCTCCAAACGTGATGGTCACCGTCATGAAGAAAAGCATAGTAGGGTGAATGATCGCCCCAAAGAAAAGTCCGTTAGAAGCTCCCAACGAAGCACTCGCTCAAGCAGTGAGAAGGAAATAGAAACAAAGCAATGGGAGGCTGTGAAGCAAAGGCTGGATGATATGGAGAGGGGAAAGAAGTATAATGACGATGATTATGATTGGGCCACCCGTCCGTTTTCCTTGAGGATAAGCTGCCGCACCTCCCCATCCTAACCTCAAGCTCCCAAATTTCGAGAAATATAACGGAACCATCGACGCCAAGGACCATGTGCAAAGTTTTGAACAAACCATGAATCTCACTCACGCTGCGATGACTTGCTCTGCAAAGCTTTCGCGAGCACCTTTTAGAACTGACTTTGACACTGGTTCCGTGAGCTTAAGAAAGGTTGCATCGATTCTTTGGAGGGCATGAGGAGAATGTTCTTAGATCACTTTGCCACGGCTGGGAAGAGGAAGATGAGATTAACCGACTTGGCCAACATTGAACAAGGGAAAGGGGAGACCACCCTTAGCTACTATAACGGGTTCCGAAAAATGGCAGATCAAGTCGAAGAAAGCCTTGCGATAGGGGAGGTCATAGTTTGCTTCAACTACGGATTAAAGTCGGCCCCCTCATTTATGAACTCTCGGCCAGGGAACCCGGCTCCAAGGCCGGGTGTACAAAGTGGCTTATGCCATTTCCATGGGTGAAGATAAGACAAAGAAAGGGGAGCTGACAAGACGGAAACTGAAGCAACTAACTCCCGACAGAATGACAATGGGAACGGCAAGAAAGGAAAAAATAAAACCAGAAGCAGCGAGAAGCCGGAGTTCACCCCCTTACAAAGCCCATCTCCGAAATCATGCGGATGGTGAACCTTCCTCCACCTCGTCCGCCGACCGATAACCCGAAGTATCCCCGCAACAAGAACAAATACCGTGATTTTCACAAGGACAACGGGCACACCACCGATGGTTCTTTGGGCCCTTAAGAAGATAATCCAACAATGGGTTGACGAGGGAAAATTAGACCGTTATGTCATGAAGAAAGATGGCAAGCGAAAGCGGAAGCAAGAGGAGAGTGAAGATGATTCCAAGAGTGAGGATGAAGATCGAAGGCCTCCTAGGGCTAAACTACATGTGATCCGCGAAGAGGTGACCTCCACCCGAGAGCTAAGGGATCAGATTCACGAGCTAAGCAAAGTATACCATGTCCCTGCTTGGATCCATAAAGCATAAGAAGTCATTAGTTTTTCTCCGAATGAGTTGGCAGGAAGTCGAGCGGCTCGTGAACGGCCATTGGTCATCAAGGGCCGAATTGACAATGTTGAATCGAAAGACTTCTTTGTTGATACGGGGCCTCCGTGACATCCTATATTATTCAGCCTTCCAACGAGATGGGGTTGAAAGACACAGCGCTAGAGCCATATCATGGAAGGCTTGAAGGATTCACCAACCATAAGGTTGGAGCAAAGTGGAACCGTAGAGCTAGAACTTCGAAGTCGGCGATCATCCCTTCCGAGCCAAAGCTACTGTCACTTTCATAGTCATGGATTTGACTAGTGACTATCATGCGATTATTGGCATTCCAAGTCAAGCTAAACTTGGGATGGTAGCCTCCCTTCCTCACCAACGAGTTAAATTTCCCACTCGTCTTTGGCATTGGATGCGTGAGGGCAACCCCCAAAGATTTCTTGGAACATGTTGTCAAGAGCCGGAAAAAGTCAAAAAGCGTGGAGATAGATACGCCCGAGGAGAACATCAAGATCACCAAATCTCAGAAGACCACGGAAACTAGTTCTAGAATGAACTATATCCGTGAAGTATGGGAAAGTGAGGAAGAGGAACCTATGGTCCTAGAAATTGTGGATGACCAAGGCATAACTCTAACCACACCGGAAGAAGAGCCTATGGTCCTAGAAACTGCGGATGACCAAGGCATAGTTCTACCCATCTCCGAGGAGGACCCCATTCTCGTCAATGACCAGAACTCGGGGGCCAACCATGACTCGGGGAAGAACGATCTTCCAGACATTGATAAACTTATGGAGGAAGAAGGCCTCAATGTAAACGACAATGAAGGGAGAAGAATCAGAGAGATCATCATCGAATCCCTGGAATTTCGAGACGGACCAGAAATGAAGCCTGTAGATGAGCTAGAAGAGGTAGTCATTAATCCTGACTATCCTGAACAAAAAGTCAAGCTAGGAGGCCAGCTATCACAGGAAGAGAAAGAAAGAATCATATCCCTCTTGAAAAACAGTCTCGACGTCTTTGCTTGGAGAGTCGAAGACATGAGGGGAATCAATGAAGAAGTAGCCCTCCACCGCTTAGAAGTTGATCCTCTAGCAAAGACCATCTCCCAGACGAGGAGAAATTTTGCAAGGGACAAGGAGGAAGCTATAAAAGAAGAGGTGCAGAAATTACTCGTATTGGAATAATTCGCGAAGTTAAATACCCTGTTTGGTTGGCTAATGTCGTTATGGTGAAGAAGCAAAATGGGAAATGGCGTATGTGCATGGAGCTTCACTGATCTAAACAAAGCTCGCCCCAAGGACAGGCTATCCTCTCCCCGTAATCGACAAGTTAGTGGACTCCATTTCGGACACCAAACTCTCGGCTTCTTAGATGCCTACTCGTGCTATCATCGAGATAAAAATGGCGAAAGAAGACATCGAGAAGATCGCCTTTCAAACACCCGTGGGGAATTTACGCTACATTATGATGCCTTTTGGGCTCAAGAATGCCGGTGCCACTTACCAACGGATGGTAAATCAAGTTTTTGCAAGTCGAGATAGGGAGAAACATGGAGGCTTATATTGATGACATGGTCATAAAGACCAAGGAAGGCAAACACGTTCTCGACCTAGAAGAAACCATTCATAACCTCCGAGCCAACAACATGAAGTCGAATCCAAGCAAGTGCGTGTTCGGAGTTACTGCAGGAAATTTCGGGCTTCATGGTTTCCCAAAGGGGGATTGAAGCAAACCGAGGAAAAGATCAAGGCTCTCATTGAGATGAAGGAACCTACCACCATCAAGGAGGTCCAAAGACTTAATGGAAGAATTGCGGACCCTTGGAAGATTCATCGCCAAGTCCGCCGAAAAGTCACTGCCTTTCTTCAAGGTATTGAAGGGTACCAAGAGCTTCTCCTGGACTCCTGAATGCTCGGAAGCATTCCTCCGGTTGAAGGAGTACTTGGGTTCCCCTCCCTTGCTTAGCTTGATCCGACTACCGGTGAGATGCTATATGTCTTCCTAGCTGCCACTGATCACGCTGTCGCAGCTGTCTTGGTTCGAAAGGATGAAGGAATTCAGAAGCCAGTCTATTATGTCTCAAAGGCCCTGTCCGATGTGGAAAGCAGATATTTCAATGTGGAGAAGATAGCATACGCCCTAGTCATTGCCTCAAGGAAGCTGCGTGCATATTTTTCTGCACACCCTATCACCGTCTACACCAACGAACCATTGAAGAAAATCCTTCACAAGTTGGACGGCTCGGGACGTCTCCTTAATTGGTCAATCGCTCTAACGGAGTTTGATATCACTTACCAACCAAGGAAGACCCTCCTAGCACAGCCTTTGGTTGACTTCATGGTCGAGACTGCCTTTATGGGTGAGCATCTCCCCACCTCCCGGAAGCAAAACACGCCGGAGGAAAAAGACTCTCCCATTGAACTCCCATCCAACTGTTGGATCCTGTATACGGACGGATCGGCTACCAAGGAAAGAAGCGGAGCCGGAGTAGTACTAGCAAGCCCGAAGGAGAATATACTATACAAGATGCCATCCGCTTCAAGTTTCCTGCCTCTAACAACCAAGCCGAATACGAGGCTCTCATATTTGGCATTGAGTTGGCCTCCTTCTATGGAGCAACTAAGGTGGCTGCTTTCTGTGACTCCCAGCTTGTTGTCAAACAAGTGAAAGGAGAATATAACACTCAAGATGTCACCCTTGCCAAATATAGAGACCTGGTCCTAGATATGACGAAGAAAATGGAATTTTTCGAGCTCAAGCGAATAGGAAGGGAAGACAACCAAGTCGCAGACGTTCTCTCCAAACTAGCCACCATGGACGTGTCTCTGCCGGAGACCAACCCATATGTAGTTTATGCCGAGGAACACTGCGTACGAAAGATTACAAGTCATGCTTCCGGACGAGGAAGAGAGATCTTTGGATCGATGACTACATCGAATACATTGAGAAGGAGAAACTCCCCGAAGACGATGCTCGAGCCAAGCTTATCAAGAAGAGATCTCCAAGATTCGCGGTGATGAACGGAGTCCTCTACCGAAGATCTTTCACGAAGCCCCCGCTAAGGTGTGTCTATCCCAAGGAAACCGAGAACCTCCCGGCGTAAGTACATGAAGGTGTTTGCGGCGGACACCGGGGGCCGGAACCTTAGGCGACAAAATCATATCGCTAGGTTACTACGCCAAACCTAAGGGAAGACGCGCATGCCTATGTTCGAAAATGTGACAAATGCCAAAGGTTCTCTCGACATTCCAAGACTACTGCTGATCGAGCAAACACTTGTAATACCTACGTGGCCATTTGATATGTGGGGGATCGACCTCATTGGACCCTTCCCACCCGCCCGTGGTAATTGCAAGTACGTGATAGTAGCTGTTGATTACTTCTCCAAGTGGATAGAAGCCAAGGCATTAGCCAAGATAACGGAAGAGAATGCGATCAACTTTGTTCATGACAACATCTGGTGCAGATTTGGCCTTCCGCATACAATTGTTTCTGACCATGGCCTCCAATTCTCCACGGCATTTACAACCGAATTGGGAAGAGTCAAAGTACGCCATGCAAAATCTTCGGCTAGCGAGACCCCAAGGCAACGGTCAAGCGAAGGCGCCAACAAACCGGTCCTAACCGCCCTCACCAAGAACCTTGAAGGACGCGAGGGTAGATGGTTGGACGAACTTCCCCTAGCTTTATGGGTCATTCGCACAACCACCCGGGGCCAACCTGGGAAACCCCATTCGCACTAACTTTCGGTTACGAGGCTATGGCACCGGCAGAGATGGCCATCCCTACAGTAAGGAACTCCCATTATGATGAGCAAGTCAACAAGGTCAATAGGCTCCTAGACCTGGACCTGATAGATGAAAAACGACTAGCTGCGCAGATGAGGATGGTAAATTACAAGCAAAGGACCAAGGCATATCACGACAAGAGGGTCATCAAAAGAGTATTCCAAGTGGGCGATTGGGTACTTAGAAAGATCGAAGCCACTGGTCGGAAAGCAGAACAAAACAAGCTCTCCCCAAATTGGGAAGGTCCCTATATCATCACTCAAGTCATTCGAGAAGGGACCTACAGATTAAGGACCAAGGAGGGGAAGGATCTCAAGCATCCATGGCATTCCGACAACCTTAGAAAATATTATCACTAGTCTAGTTTATTTTTGTAATAGATTAGCTCTTTATTTTCGGTCTTTCGTTTTCTTTTTGTCTGTTTAGTTGATAGGATTGCAGTTTGATGTAATCACATTTCAGTTCTACGAAAGCAGTTTCTTCCAACATGCAAAGCAACTATCTATCAGCTCTTCACCCCAGCACAGGAAGATGAGGGCATTACCTCAGGTTCTCCGATACACAATAGCCAAGACCAAGGATCTTCCTTGGCCTAATGGCTTATCAATTGCCAAGACCAAGGATCTTCCTTGGCCTGATGGCTTACCAATTGCCGAGACCAAGGATCTTCCTTGGCCTGATGGCTTACACAGCGGCAGACCGAGATCTTCCTTGGCACGATGGCTTAACAATTGCCAAGACCGAGGTCCTCCTTGGCACGATGGCTTACGGCGGCCAAGACCAAGGATCTTCCTTGGCACGATGGCCTACACACTGCCAAGACCAAGGGATCACCTTGGCACGATGGCCCTCAATATATCTGTCGGGCCCACCTTGATTCGGGATACCAGCGGCAGACCCGAGGAACCACCTTGGCCTGATGGCTTACAACTCTCCTAGTCAAGGATCCATCTTGACTTAGGAGACTAACGGCCAAGGCCTAGGACTTTCCTCGGCCTAATGGCTTGATAAACCTCCCACCATGAATCTACTCTGATTCAAGTTTACAACATTCAAAGCCGAGGAAAACTTCCTCGGCCCAAATAAAGTACGAGTATAGTTACAGCCGAGGAATCTTCCTCGGCCTAACCACTTGCTCCACAAGGAACAAGGGACCTTCCTCGGATCCCACATTCCTAAGGCTAGTACATAGCATACAAAAATATAATCAAGTCAAGATGCGACGGAATAATGACAAAGGATTTTTTTAATATTCAAATGGAAATTACAAGATCCTATTGTCTATTACAAGAAACAAAAAAGGAAAAACTATCCTAAGATGGCTGAGCATCCTCAAAAGGCTCTTCTAGCCAGCTAGTATTATTGGAGCCAGGTGGAGGAAGGGTCGTTTGATGGGCTTGAGCATCAGCTTCCTCGGCTGTTCCCCTTCCCTCAGCCTCTAGGTCCTCCGGCTCGTCGGCGTCTTGGATCGCCTCCACTAAGTCTTTAATATTGCCGGGGACAACAGAAGCCGGCTTCCACACTTCCCTACAAGCATGGGCATCCTTGGCAGCTATTAGCTCCAGGTTGCTCTCAGAGTAAGGGACTAAGTGATGGAGTGCCCTGACCTCCTCGGCATATTGATCCCGGCATATAAGCTGGGCAATCTTGTTGATGTCAAGACCAGTGGAGGGATCAGCTAAAATGCTCCTGGCCAAGTGGAGGTAGCCGTCCTCGAACATGGTGGCTGTTTGCTCGTCAACAGCCTCTCTGAAGGCCGAGCTGGCCATCATCAGTTCTTTGAAAGCCGAGCTCTCCTTGAACCGAGCTACGGCCTCTTCCTCCCTAGCTGGAAGGGTAGCTTCCAATCCTCGGCACTTGGCCTCAGCTTCCTCAGCCTTGGTCTGAAGCTCGACCTTATCTGCCCTGGCCTGGGCAAGCTCTTCATTTTTGAGCCGGAGATGTTCCTCGGCTTTTGATCTTTCTTCCTCGGCCCTTTTTACCTCGGCCTCAACCTTGGCCTTGGCCGCTGCAAGCTCAGCATCCTTGGCTTCTAAAAGTTTAGCCAAGGAAGATTTTTCTTTTTCGCTCTTTGCTTGAGCTGCCTTGGCCTCATTCAGGCGCCTTGTCTTCTTCTTGGCCAGCACGTTCTCGTACGCCGTGACTGAAGCCAACTGAAAGATAAAATTATCGTTAGGAAGACAAATCCAATATCAAAGATAATAACCCAAGAAAGGGATCAACATTTACCTCTGCAAGCAGGAGTCCCTTGTGGCAAAGCACAGTATCTTCATTAGGACCCTCTTTGCAAAGGGTTTCATAAGCATCCTCGTCCATGGCCCTTTGGATGGGAGCTCGGCCCAATCTCACCAAGGGTCCTTCCCTTGCCGACGGGGAGTCCCTTAAGACGAGGAATGCCCGAGGACATATTTTTTGCCGGCTCATCGGCACTCAATAGTCTCAATATTCTGCATGGTTAGAGGAGGAGGAGGAGGAGCATCAACACAGGGAGCCTCAACGTGGGGAGCCCCACCAACATTAGCCTTCTTGGTTACGGGCTCCTCGGCACTCGAGGCTTGGGCTCTTTTGGAGCCAGATCTCCGAGCAACGAGGCGGCTTTCCTCGGCTCCCGCCTCCTCGGCACCGGTAGACATGTCGGCCATGTCACCGGTTATGGGTTCAAGCTGGATCCTCGGATCTGCGTCCTCGGAATTAATCTCTGATGCACTTTAAGAGGTAGGGGCTTATCACCACGGACACCGAGCACAAGGTTACGAGCATTGGCCTCGTCCTTCCTCTCCACTAGAGGCGACTTCTTGCTCAGCTTTCTCTTTCGCCTGATCAGCTCTTGAGGACTTAGTCTCTCCATTGCAAGGGTGGCTTCTTCCTCGGTAGTCAAATCTGTAAAGACAAGGAAGAAAAGGTCAAGTACGAGCAAAATAATATGCAAAAAATTACAAGTGTAGGATAAAAGTTTACGTCCAACAATGTTAGGTGCTCCAATACATTGGTCGCGGGGACGCTCATCGTGGCACCTAATACAGTCCTCGTGAAATACAAAGCCTGGATGTACCGTCCAATCATTGAAACGACGACCTCGTTTAACATTTACAAGGGGAGCTACCCCGTCCTCGTTCCCCGGCATCAATCCTGCCTGGATATAGAAATGATCCGAGGATTCAACTTGCTTCCAGTCCAGGACCCCTACCCTGGCAAACTCTTCTAGGCGTTTGATCAAAGCTTTGGTCCACTCATATTGTTGGACAGCGAAGGTAGATGTTGGATCACCGCAAGGAGGCTGGAACTCCCAACCCTGGCGGCTCTCGGCTCGGATGACATGATGATCCCGGCTGGAACTTTACTAGACATGGGGAGGAGCAATTTTGGTTTCCTATTGGCACTCCTAATTACTACCAGCCATTGTTCCTTAATGACTTGGATAATGTAGAAATGACGGAAGGCTCCCATGGTCGGCTCATAGCCTAAACTACGGGCAGAGGATGATAAAGCTGACCAAAACCCTAGTACCGTTGGCTCTAGCATGGCCGGAGCGCCTTTACATCATCCAAAAATTCGCAGATGAAGGGGTCCAAAGGAAGACGAAGCCCTTGTTGGAACTGTTTATAATAGAAGTGGACATAATCTTGATTGTAGTAGAAGTTCGTCTCCTCCTTCTCCGTCTTCGGCTCAATCTTGCCCATATAAGTTAACTTGTACTCATCCCGGTTCACCTTGTACTTGGAGTACAATTTTTCAATCATGGGATCCCCAGGCTTTGGTGCCCTCTCCACTTGCTTTCCTCGGCTACCTGCTCCTCGGACTCTTCTTCGGACTAGGCGGGCATCGGCTTGTGCACCTTCAACGAAGGCGTCAACAATCTGAGTAGACGAGGAGGGCTCACCTTCTCTTCCCGTCATATCTGCATAAAGACGAGGAGACCAAGTTATTTACCTCGTCAATGGCCGATTAAATGACGGGAAGGAAGATTCCCTCCTCGTCATTCCATAAGGCCGAGGAAGGAAGATCTCCTTCCTCGTCATTTCATAAGGCCGAGGAGGGGACCGTACCTCTCGGGCAGCTCGCGCATTTCGCGATGGGAGGCCGGGTAGAACGATTCGATGTGCTCCACCATTTGAGCCCTATCCTCAAACACTATGATGTTGGGAGAACCGAGACTCAATCCTATCTATTCTTGTGGAGTGCAGGTATTGAATGAATAAACGGGAGCGTAGTAACCCCTCAACCGCTTGCTTATATCATCCAAGTTCGGCATCATCCATGGACCCCTCTCTCTACGATAGACCCTCAAATTTCCGAGTATGATATCCATAACGGAATCGGGGAGAATGGTCCCAAGATCGAGCCATTTCTAAGGGAATCAAAAACGAAGGGGAGTTCATTCAATATTCTAGAAATTTCATATAAAATGCAAAGAGAATTGAAGAAATGAAGTTTTTAAAGTTTTTATCAAGAAAAGCTTCAACCTTGACAATGGCGGTTCTTGGCATAGACAAATTCACTCCTAAACCCTAGGCAACGCCGGAGCATGGAAAGGGTAAGAAAGGGAGGAATTTCATACCCGAGTTTGCAAGAATGAACGGAATCGGTGCTAAAGCAACTTCGCCGGAAAAACAAAGCTCGCCAGGAACCGGGGTTGAAGGTTGCTGTGATCGCTGAAATCCCTTTTGCCTTTGCTCTCAATTGCTTGGGGTTTGTAAAGAGTGAAATGAAAAGGGTTTTAGTTTTTATACCCTCCAATCCGGGTCAACCCGTGGGTAAAGTAAAGATCCGGGCCGGAGTCCCAAGAATTAAATGCGAAATGATGGTTTCGGGCGTGACAAGGCCGGGGGCCCAGAATGGCAACCGTCGGTCATATGAAGCGGCCGAGGATGCGTGTCAAACACATTCGTATTCCATATGCCGAGGGCGAGCTAACTTTCTATTCGTCTAAGCCGAGCTAGAAAGTTGGGGGCACCGAACGGAATAAACCGAGCTACGAGCATGGGCTTGCCGAACACAGGCCCAACTATATTGGGCCGTGGGTATTATATATTCATCGAAGTGTTAGGCCGAGCATTATCTTCCTCGTATGCTGAAGAACATTTACCTTGACTAAATGTCGCCATTCTTGGGCCGGCCTGTCTCAATTACCGAGGAGAGAAAAGTCCTTTGCTCGGCATGTCATCAATTACCGAGGAAACAAAAGTATTTTCCCCGTCATATTTTCATGTCAGCCATTTACCAAATGACGAGGAAACAAAGTCACTTTCCTCGGCTAATTTGCCTAAGGCCGAGGAAAATCATTTGTCTTCCTCGGCGTTCGGCTAGCTTACACTCCTTATTCAACAAGGATTATACAGTTGTAACCCAATCAGGATTACAATTACCAATATCAATTCAAGTCAAACAAGGATTCCTTAACAGATATGATCCTATTAAGATTATATCTTATCTCCTTACAAGTTCATTCCAACATGGATTCTACTTATCCATTCTTATAAATACAAGCCCCATGGCTCATTATTGGGTACGTTACTTTTTACATTGGAGAAACTCTGTCAATTTGATTTCTCTAATATCAACCGTGAACTTACTCTCACGCCGGAGGGCCTTTAGCCGGATCCGCCCCGGCTTAGTTTACGTGTTTTCTCTTATTTTCAGGCCTTGCAATCGCCGGAGCATTCAACGCTTGGATTTGGGCTGTTTTGACGATTTTGGCATCATCAAGAGCTTTATTTATAATTAATCTGTTATTAAGTAAAAAATAAATAAAAAAATTCAAAGGTCAAAGCATGAATAATTTGTCAAAAATATCCATGCCGTGTTATGGTGTTTCCCATTCGGCTCCCACTTTTTTGTTTTTATACATTACCCCCCTTTGACATTCTAACAAGTCAAACCCCCTAACCAAATATCCCAATGGAAATCCATATTCAATAATCCATTCCCATCTCCCAACTTGCCTCTCTCTCTCTCTCTCTCTCTCTCTCTCTTTCTCTCTCTCACACACACACACACACACACACACACACAAACAAACCAATATATAAAGCACTACCCTCTTCAAGATTTCAACTCAACAAAAATCACTCTCTTTAATCACAAATACACAAAAGTCAGCTCCCTCCTCATTATTAAGGTGACAGCAGCCATGGAAGAAGAATGGGGTTTGCAAGCTGTAGTTAGAGGTGTCCCAAATGATCAGTTCATGATCACCTCTAGCAATAACCCGGATTCTTGTTTCGACCCGTTTCTTGATCTGGATAAAGAATTTGATCAAGAACTTCTACTTTCGTTTCCTGATCTTTTCGAGACGGCCGGTACAAGTACTGTTCTAAGCAATGAATTGGAGGAACTTTACAAGCCATTTTGCCCTAATTTTATGGCCACAAACCTTTCTCCACAAGCCATGGCTCCCTCCCCTAGTCATATGCCTATAGAAGTGATCAAAGAGGAGGAAAATCATCAGATCTTGAAGCCTTTTTTCGGGTCTCCTTTTGTTTCGAATTCTCCTACTCCAGCTCTTCCTCGTGGAGCTAAACACAAAACAAGGTACGGTACTGGAAAATTAGTGTTTCACTAAAATAAAGTGTTTTTTACAACGTTTTTTACAACGTTTATTAGAAAATGTTGTTATATATTACAGTATAGACAACGTTTTTGCTAAAAACGTTGTGATTGAGTTAATACAACAGCGTTTTACACAGAAACGTTGTAAAAGGGAAAGACTACAACGTTTATTTTAAATAGATTGATCTGAAATTGTAATTTACGTTTTGAATAGATTGATCTGAATGTTCATTTATTTTTCTCAAAATATTTTTCGGGTTTAGTGACATTTTATGTTCCATTTAACAGAAAGAATCAACAGAAGAAGGTTGTACTACATGTCACAGCCGATGGTCTCGCTTCAGATTTGTGGGCTTGGCGTAAATATGGTCAAAAACCCATTAAAGGATCTCCTTATCCAAGGTTTGTAGCCTTTTAAATTTAATCCTTCATCTTTATAATAAAAAAAAAAAAAGAAAGAAAAAAAGGGTGCTTTTATTGCATATATATATATATATATATATATATATATATATATATATATATATATATATATATATATATATATATACACACAATGTCCTAATTTATATTGTTTTAATGTGAACAGAAGCTATTATAGGTGCAGTAGCTCGAAAGGATGTTTAGCGAGGCGACAAGTCGAGCAAAGTTGTAGTAATGCAGGAATGTATATTATTACATACACCGCGGAACATAATCATGCTAAACCAACTCGTCGTAATTCTCTTGCCGGAATTAATCGTCACAAATTTGGTACATTGAAAAATCAAATTAGAGATACCAATGCAACAACATGCAACATTTCCCCTATCTCTTCTCCAAGTACAATTTCCCATTTGAGTTCATCACCTGTTGATCAAGAAGAACAAACTATTAAAGAAGAAAGAAGAGAAAGTGAAGATGATCATCATGAACAAGTTATGGCCGGAGAAAGCGATGAAAATGAATTTGTGTTCTCTGATATCATGTTAAGTGATGATTTCTTTGCGGATTTAGGGAATTTAGATGAAATCGGGTCAGATTTATCTTTTCGCAATCACTCAACAATGAAATTCCCGGTTTCTTTTTGTAGCTAGTTTTAGAACAATTAGAGTCAAAGATAATTGTAGCAATTTAATACAACTTTTAATATTTTCTTTGAGTTATTATAGCCAATATTGTGATAGCATACCTAGATTAGTCATACAAAATTGTGATGAAATGAAATGTTAGAGATATTAATCGAGTGGCGCGGAGTAACATCGTGGGCCGTTGGGCATGTACGTGTAAGGACCAGCTCTCTGATATCATCCAAGTCTGAGGTTCCACCTTAAAATCAATTGGTATTAAGGGGAGTGACCCAGAATCTTTATATGTCATAGACAAGGTTTGTCAATTTCCAATATAAAATAATATCTCTAACATGAAATATTACAATAATTTAAATATCAAATAAGTCGGTCAAAAATTCAAAGGTGTTACTATCTTATAATACGGCATGAGATATTGAAAAAAATAAAAAATGTATTTATTTTTGGAATTATTGAGATTTTTTTAATGTGAATGTGTGACAGTTTCTTGAGGCCGATTTTTTTAATTCAAGCTTTGAATATGATATAAAGGAATTTTCTCTGCACATTCGTATGCATATATACACATTGTTTTATTTTAATTACAATTTGACCCTTCACCTATTTTTTTGTATATTTTCCTGCCAACTTGTGTAAATGTGGACCTTTTTTTGGATTATTTTAGACAATGACGGCCGTTTTCTTTATACTCCCTCCGTCCCGTGTAGAAGCTTTTTCAATTTGGGCGTCACCGATTTAGGGACGAAATGGAAACCTTAAATCACTATTCTCTCCACTCATTCTCTCTCCTACATTATTTTAATACTCACAACACCATTATAATTTACTATTCCCTCCACTCATTCTCTCTCCTATTTTTAAATTACACTCACAACATTTACCTTTTCCTTAATCTCCGTGCCATTTCAAAAAATCCTAAGTCGGCCGGGATGGAGGGAGTATGCTTTTTACTATGAAAATGACTCGACGGCCGTTTTCTTTATATGCTTTTTAATATGAAAAGAAGATTTGACCAATAAGCCCCTCAAATAAATGAAAACGAACAATAAAATCAGACATTTTTGAAATTCGCCAATAAATCTCTGTATTTTAACGGGATAAGAATGACCAATACAATATTGTCACCTCCACATTCTAAATACTTTACGCTATAATTAATTATCATTGTTTCGCATCTTATCTTATAGTGAAATTTTTACCAAGTGGCCGTAGCAAATTTGGCAGGGCAACTCAAACAATGATATTAGCTAGATAGGGATTAAATTTAAAATTTGATTCCTACTTAAAACACTATTTATAGTATCAAAAATTTCATCTCCAACAATAGGTATCAAATTCATCCAACAATAGGTATCAAATTCATGGTATCAAAGTATATTTTTATATTTGTTAAGTTTATTAATGTTTTCAACATTATCAATTATTTTAAACTATGACTATGACTATGCTTTAATTAATTATTTTTTAATTAAAAAATATAATCACTATTTTATTATTATATAAAAAGTCAAATAAATTTAAAATTAATATTAAAATAATTATTTTATATTTAATTTATTTTTAAATTTCGGATATTTATATACTCCCTCCGTCCATTAATAACTTCACTTTTTGCTAAAACGGGTGACCCGTTTAAAACTTCACCTCTCCTAAAATGGCAAAGAATCTTTACTATTCCACCTACTCATTCTCTCTACTATTTTACTATTACACTCACAACATTTTTCAAATTTATTATTTCCTCCACTCATTCTCTCTCCTATTTTACTATTACACTCACAACATTTTCTATACTCACCAATTTCCTTAATTTGCGTACCGAAACCAAAATGGTGAACTTATTATTGGGACGGAGGGAGTATATTACAAAAATAACATTTATTTTGAGATGATTATTTTTTTAAATTGAACATTTATTGAGAAAGAGAAAAAGTAATTGAATTTTGAAAAATTTGGTGTAGTATTAGTAAAGGTAGAATATTTGCTACCTTTACTAATATTATACCAAATTTTGCTATCATGATTTTTCATTGTTAGAGATACTAATACTCCTACATAAGTATCAAATTTTGAGTTCGATATCCATTATTTATTTTGGAGTTGCCCCCACAGTACAGAAGTTTCAAATTTGGCAATTGTGTTACAGTAGTTTCAAATTGGTCGGCTGACTGAAAAAGACACGAGTATCAAATCAGATCAGGGACAAAAACAGGTATTTTATATGCGTAGATTAAGGAAAGTGGATAATGGAGAAAGTGTTGTGAGTGTAAAAGTAAAATAGGAGAGAGAATGAGCGGAGAGAATAGTAAAGTTGATTGGTGTTGTGAGTATAAAAGTAAATTAGGAGAGAGAATGAGTGGAGGGAATAATAAAAATTTTTTGTCATTTTAGAAAATGTGCACGTAGGTTGAGACGCCCAAAATAACAAAATGTGCAAGTAAGTTTGGGATAGAGGGAGTATATAGAAAAATGAGCTCATACGCCTTTTTACATGTGCAACGGCGGTAACCTTGGACCCATTTATGGCATTTCTGGCCCGCCAGTTAATGCTATGTACTATGTATCAGTAGCATTTGGTTATTAATTAGAATCCAATATATCGGGCCTATATTCAGGTCCGTTACTGAAAGTGGGCTTTGATTATTAACTAGAATACAGTATCGGGCTTATTTTCAGGTCCGTTAGTGAAAGTCGGCTTTGATTATTAATTAGAATCCAATATCGGGCCTATTTTCAGGTCCGTTAGTGAAAGTGGGCTGGGCTTAACTCATAGGAAGTCTTCAATTCAAACACTGAAAGAAATTCTTGAATTTGGAGCATTTGCATTTCTCAAAAAACAAAAAGAAGAAGCTTAATTTAGATTTTTGTAAAGCCTTACTATGATATACTCCCTCTGTCCCACTATACTTGACACCCAAGGGGTGGGTTCAAAAATCAAGGAAAAAAAATAAAATAAAAAAAATGTGTGGTGAAAAATGAAGAGAGAGAATGAGTGGGATAAATAGTAGTGTTGGTTGAATAAATGTGTGGTAGAAAATGAAGAGAGAGAATGAGTGGTGGGGTAGAGTGAATATAAAAATATAAAAACTTGATTATTTTTGGAAGGTGTCAAGTATAGTGGGACGGCCCAAAATGAAAAGAAGTGTCAAGTATAGTGGGACGGAGGGAGTAAAATATAATTATCTTATTATAGTATAAATTTTATTTTATTTTATATCAATATAATATAATATCTTATTATATATAAATATTACTCCTCCTATGTCCCGATTTAAGTCCCGATTCTTACTTTCCTTTTTATTATGTCTCAGTTTAATGTTCTTAGTTGTTTTATTATTTAAAATGAACTATAAGAACCACTTGTCATTTTCACAACAAAAAAACCCTATCCACTTTCTCTTACTTTACTTTTCATACTAACAACATTTACTTTTTCTTAGTCCCCATTTCAAGTCAAACCAATAACATTAAACCGGGATGATGGAGGGAGTATTTTATATCAAAAAAATATAATGCTCCCCCGTCCCACTACAAACTACACTTTCCTCGTATGACATTTCATTGCAAACTACACACTTTATAAAATAAAAATGTTTTATTACTTATATAATAATGAGACCCACATTTCATACTCAAAACAACAATTCAATTATTATTTTTTACCCACTTTCTCTCTCAGACATCACTTTTCATACTCACAACACATACATCACTAATATTTTTTCTTAATTATATATCGTGCAACTAGTAAATGTGTAGATTATAGTGGGACGGAGGAATTCATATAATTATTACAAAATATAACTTATAAATTATACTTGCATAATTTCCCAATTTGAAAATCTTAGTATTCAATGGGGGAAGTACATAAGTTTGAAGAAGCACGCTTTATTTAGTCAAAGTTTTTTAGCTTATCTACTAAAATGAGTATATCTGAAGTATGAATTCCTATCATCTTTTCAACATTCTCTATGTGCTTTCTTGTCATTTACTCTTCTAGTTTATATTGGTGCATCCATAGAGAGAATTTGACAAAGGAAGGAAGTAATCCTTTCACTACAAACCCCAAAATAAATGATCAAAAAATTTTTAAATTTTCCCTTATCTCTGAGCAAATTGCAATTTATTATTTTATCTGAGTTTTACACACAATTGTAATTTTATATCGATTTTTAATATGTTTTAATTTGTTTTCTAAGTTTGTCATTTTGTATAACCTGATATACAAATCGACAAATCGTTAAATTTTAGACGAAATGAAAGACATGTGTGCTATTGCAACTATGTGTAAACTCAGATTATCAAATTGTAATTTTCCCTTTTCTTAATAAAAAAAACTTTCCTTAATAAAAAACAATGTTTCTTTTTTTTTAAGGATAGAGGTAAAAGAATGCATCTTAGGCGGATGGATCAAAATCGAAAGTATGGTAATATATTTTATACTATGTATATTTTATAATAACTTTTGACCTATCAACTTCTTTTTTAAAAAAAAAAAATACTATGATTTATTTGTTTGTATTGTTTATTTATAAGATGATAAATATTTGGGGCGGAAAAATAAAATATATAAGATTTATTACTTTATACTGCTCTTTTTTATCCATTTCAAAATAAATATCGCGTTTCTAAATAAAGAAAACGAATTGGTTCAATATATTTTAGCATTGTACGAGCAATGTACAAACAATCAAAACTACTTTCGAAACATATTCACAAATTAAACTAGTAAAGCAACTACGTTAAAAGCGTTTACAAGTTTAATGCTACATTTATTTTGAGATCGAGGAGTACGCAACTACAACTAGTAGTGAGTATCTTAGAAATTCTCTATGGAAATTGAAAAATAAAGAATGGTCAATCGATTACGAAACCATCCCAATAGAAGTCTTAAACAAGTCTCCATATAATTAGAAAACTTGTGTAGTTGTTTAACTATCTTCAAACCCTTTTATCTTTGATTAAACAATAAAATTAATTAATTTTTTACTGTCTCCCTCTCTCTCTCGCACACACATACACATCTCTCTCGCACACACATACACATGGGTAGAATTTTTAACCATGCAAAGCTGTAATTTGGTGACAAACGTTCCATTTGGGACACTTGTAATAGGGCAGTTGAACAGAAGTAGGTAATGTTTAGTTGGCTTTTCTCAGTGTTGCAAGACACTCTCTTCTCTCCCTCCCTCCCTCCCTCCTTCCATTTTGAACCAAAACTTGAGCCACCTAGCCGTCATCTCTCTCTCTCTCTCTCTCTCTCTCTCTCTCTCTCTCTCTCTCTCTCTCTCTCACACACACACACACACACACACTCATGTTCACACACGTAAACAATATAAGTGATCACCCTCTGCCTTGAACATAAAGTTGAGCTACCTAGACCTCTCTCTCTCTCTCTCTCTATGTTCAGCTACCTAGACCCCTCTCTCTCTCTCTCTCTCTCTCTCTCTCTCTCTCTCTCTCTAACACAACATACAGTAATTAACTTGTGTGTGTTTGTGGGACAGACCAACCTCTTTCACCTACTTCTCTACTTTGAAGCCAAAAACAATAAAACCCCATAACATTCTCATTTCAAACACTCTCTTTTTCAACCCTAACATTCTACTAATGGAAGGAGATGAAACTCTACCTCCTTTAACACAAAACAACAACGACAATATCAATCCTACATATCATGATCTTTTCACACCTTCTTCTTCATCCCAGCTTAATCCATCAACCACCTCATCATTTCTTCCCTACAATGATTGTCCATTATTACCCTTACAAAATCCTAGTCCTTTTGATAATTTGGACATTGATTGGATTAGCCTCCTTTCCGGTAAGCCGTTATCGCCTAATTTTATGTCCGGAGGAGGAAATTATGAAGGCGATCAAAGCAATGGGAAGCATAAAGGGAAGAGTAGGATGAGCAAGAAATCAGTGCCTTCTAGGATTGCATTTCATACAAGAAGCACTGAGGATATTCTTGATGACGGATTTAAATGGCGAAAATATGGACAGAAGTCTGTCAAAAATAGCAAACACCCAAGGTATATATGTTGCATCTCTCTCTCTCTCTCTCTCTCTCTCTCTCTCTCTCTCTCTCTCTCTCTCTCTCTCCATCCCTGTGATTATTATTTTTTCTTTGTGCATGTTTAAGGGAGTTTTGAAACCTATTAGCAACCATACATGCAAACAATTAGATCTTAACTAGAAAGCCTTAATTTCTTCAACAAAGAAAGTGTATTGATCCAAACGAAGATAATAAGCATAAGATTTTACAATTAATGTAGGTGATCAACCATACACCAAAAAAAAAAAAAAAAAAAAAAAGAAAGACGGAGCTATTTATTTCTCATTTGAAACATAACACATACTCTACACAATCTCATTGATCTTCGGTAATTAATTATTTCACTGAAAAATTGTTTCATTAAATTATTAAAAATGATAATGGAATATTACTGTGACCCATATGTTCATTAAATTATTTTGGTATATATATATATATATATATATATATATATATATATATATATATATATATATATACACTATAGTGTAACCAGTGGCGGATTTAGGATGTTTCGACAGCGGGTGCACAATTTACATTATAAAAGTTCAAACTGATTTTTTTTTTCAAACGCGACGAGATTATAATACAAAATTTAAAACATAAGTTAATTATAAAAATATGTTATCTTTAACCCACTGTTTTTCTTCTTATTGTTTACTTGGAAATAATAAGCTCATGTCATGAAAAAAAAAACGATATTTACATTATAGTTGTTTTAATGATGACATCATTTTAGGAAGCATTTCTTGAAATTAATATTGTAATTTATTTTTATAAGTTTCAAATTTACTTTTTTATAAACAATAAACGATGAAAAAACTAATAGTTAATAAATAAAATTCATTTATATTAGTTAAAATAATGAGCAAAAGAATCCAAATATAAATATATTTAAAAAGAAAAAACCATTTATCATAATAGAGGCAAAAAAATTAACTTGAATAATAAATAAAAACTATTTATGATATGATTATAAAAGAATTTAAGTAAGATATTGAAAAAGAGTTTATTTCTCATATTAGAGCAAAAAATAATTTGAGATTAGTTGTAGCTAGTAGGATTTGAACCTTGGTCCTTAGTGATAAACTTCAACAGTTTTCCAACTGAACTAGTCATAGGATCTATAAAAAATGATGGTGAAAATTAAGTAATCTTATCTGCGGGTGAACTTTGTAAATAATGTAAAAAAATTATGTTTTTTTAACTAAAAATAAAAATTTACCGGGTGCACGTGCACCCCACTTTATACACTAAATCCGCCCACGAGTGTAACATTAAAGCACGTACACATGCGATAACTTGGCATGAAAAAAAAAAAAAAAAATCAAACATCTTGCGGCATGATGTTAATGTAAGTTGTTGTTCTACTATTTAGTTCACCAACCTCTCTAACAAATAACTTAAGACGCCAAACTTTCTATAACCACGGTAAAAGATAAACTTTACAGTTTGCCGAACGATATTGTTGGCATGTTGCAATACTCCCTCAGTTCAGTCCGATGCTTTCCCATTTGGTGAAGCATGTAAATTAAGGAAAGTGATGAATGGGAAATGGATTGTGAGAGGGAAGAAGTGAGTGGATATGACAAGTGGGGCCCACAATTAAAATACTCCCTCCTCCCAGAAAAAGCGTCACTATTTTTAGTTCGACATGCAAATTAAGGAAATAGGTGGAAAGAAAAAATGTTGTAAGTGTAATTTGAAAATAGGAGGGAGAATTAGTGGAGGAAATAGTAAATTTAAAAAGTGTTGTGAGTGTAATAGTGTTTTAGGAGAGAGAATGAGTGGAGAAAATAGTGAGTGGGTGTAATAGAATATTAATAAAACATTTCCATTTTAGAAAAGATGATGCTTCAAACGGGACGCCATTTTGGGTAAAAAGTGACGGATTTTCTGGGACGGAGGGAGTATGTGAAGGAGAAAAGTTAGTGGATATGACAAGTGAGTCCCACAATTTAAGTATGTGAGAGGAAAAAGTGAGTGGGTTGACAAATGGGGCCCACATTTATTATCATTTTAGGAAAGGTGAATCTTCTATCGGGACACCCATTTGGGTAAAAGGTGAAGCTTCGTTCGGACGGGATGGAGAGAGTATACTCTCTTCGTCTCATTTGAGTTATTTTTTTAGCTCGTTCCAAAATTAATATCGCATTTTTAAAGAAAAAAATATTTTTTGTGTAAATATTATGATGATACTAGCGGTGTATAATCAACTAAAATGCGTTTCTTAAAAGGTTTATCTCAGTTGCAGCACTTATTATGAAATAGAGAACTATACGTTCCATCATATTTAATTTTTTAGTGGTTATCGGTTATTTGGATTGAAAGCTGATTAATAATTTGATTATTCTATAATTAAATTTTTTTTATTAATAATATTTTCAATGGTGCAATATAGAAAGTTTTATAAATTAATTAGATAATTAAAATCGAAATTCAATCAAAGCGGAACTATTTTTCTGAAATGTGTAAAACTATTGTGCTTAATGCGTGAATATTGTTACTATCATCTGGCCAAACAGGTGGCCCGATCCGCCCGTTTGACATAAACCCGTGGGAGAAATGGGTTAAAGCCCGTTTTGTCTGTTTGATTAAACGGGCCTAGCCCGCCCTGCCCCAAATCTTGGATCCAAGCCCGCCCGTTTGGCCCAGATCAAATGATCTCGGGGCTAAATGGGTTTCAGTCTTTTTTTTATAGATAAAAAATCAGAAAAAAATCAAAAAAAGCTTTGAAAATTAAAAATTAAAATAAAAAATGATTTAAGTATTTAATAAGCTATTTTTTAAAATATAAAATTACTTAATCTTAAGAAAATTAGTTATTTTATACATATAATAAGAGTTAGTATAACAAAATAATAGTTTATACTTTTTAAAAAATAATTTAGTTTAAATAATTTTTATTTAATTGATAATTAGCATATATTCCTTTTTAAAAAATAAATTAAATGAGGTAATAATGTAATCAATTAAATAATGACATTATAGACATTAAAAAAAATCACTAACAAATGAGCCACATATACAACGGATCTTCTGATCTGCGGGCCAAAACCCGGTCAATCACCAATTCCTCCATCCAAGCCTATTTTGTGGCTCATGCGGGCTAGGAGGTGGGCTGCCCACAAGTACACAGACTCGGGCCAAACGAATTACGAGCAACGGACTTGGCGAGCCATCCGTGGGCTAAGGCCCGAATTAGCGATCTCCACTATCACCCGGTTGTCCATAAGTGGCTATGACAATTATCTTGAAGTACTCAATTTTTTGCTAAACAAACAAATTAATTAGTTTTCAAAGGGAAAGGGTTTTTAGCTAGGGGATGTATGAAGGCAGTAGCGATGTACTAAGGCTAAGGCTGACCGAATCCGATCCGACTCGATTCGACAGGTGATTCGATTTGAAAAGTATAATTCGAGATTGTTTTTTTCATGACCTAAACGGGTTCGGTTCGGGTTCAATTTTGGAGTTGATTCGATCGAAGCCCGACTCGATCCAATCGAACCCCCAAAAAAATATTAAAATTAAAAATAAGTGAAATATGTTTAATGTTTTGCTAAAATGTATTTCTTTATTTGTATTTGTAAATGATAATTTGATGATTTTGGACTATTTTCTATAAAACATTTAACATTAGGTTTAAACATAAATTGTTCCCAAACAAATTTGGGTTGAAAAAAATACACTTTTAATAAAATTGAGGTCGGATTGTATCGAGATTCGGTTCTATGACTTCGAGTTGGATCAGGTTCGGATCGATGCCATTAATATTCAGATCTTTCAATTTAATTGGGATCCAATCCGTACCCAACCCGTTGCAAGATTATTCTAACCTTGTTATTTTTTTTTTCACTTTTTTGTTGTATAAATTGAATGAAGGAGCTACTATAGGTGCACGCATCATACATGCAACGTGAAGAAACAGATCCAACGGCTCTCCAAAGATAACGGCGTTGTGGTGACAACATACGAAGGCATTCACAATCATCCTTGTGAGAAACTCATGGAGACATTAAGCCCCCTTCTCAAACAACTCCAATTTCTCTCTAGATTCTAAAAAAAAAAAATACACACAAATCTCTAGCATTAGATGATGTAAAATGACATTTGTAACCCTACTCGTTCCGCGTTATTTCCCGTTCCAATTTAAGGTTACCCTACCGTGGCGGAAAAACGAGAGTGAACTATATGTAACATATACATACAATTGACATTTGTAACCAAGTTCTACCACGTTATTTATACCGTTTCTTCGATATGATTTACGTATAATGAAGTAGGAATACAACAGATGAGATAACACAGACACACGTATAAATGACTGTAAGCGTTCGTGCTTCTAAGCACAATCATGAACATACCAAATCACTGGATATGATTCTTATTGTAATGTAACTATAGATTTCTATAATCGCCTTTTGCATAAGAAAAATAAATAAAAATTGAAAAAATAAAAGCGTAGCCCAGGGGCAAAGACGGGGAAATGGGAAAAATATACGTACACTAGCTTATTCTGAGATATATATCTCCTCAATGAGATTAAAAGTTGCGCAATGATAAAGCAAAATATTCTTTGATATTCTTCGGGTGATGAAAGAATAATCATCTTAGAGATTCATCTGTGGTCTAGTAGCATGATTATACCTGGAATGTGCCCAACTCATGGCCGTGCCTAGTAAGTCGTACTTTCCTCTCACCAGCCCATTCTAGCCGATAAGAGAGATCAAGATTATGAAGCAAGAGTTTCAATCTGTCTGTTTCGCTCATATCCCTTGTACTTTCCTACCACATGGATTAAACAAAGGTTATTATTGCTTTCATATGAGTAACATTCTCGTAAAATTACCAAACAGAATCCAATCATAGTGAGTTTGTGTGTGTGTGTGTGTGTGAGAGAGGAGAGAGAGAGAGAGTCTGCTTGTGTGTGTGTGTGTGTGTGTGTGTGTGTGTGTGTGTGCTGAAGATGATATATTTTCAAAAACTAAAAATTGGTGGTCAGTCAAGAAAGATTACCTGTGAATTGGCTTGGCTCTCACTACCCATCACACTTCCCATAATACTGGACCTGGTGTAATTGGAGGAGAATCCTTCCCATGGAGGAACAAAGATGAGTTTAGTGCACTGAACAGGAACAAGATTTCGGCTGATTCTCTCCCACCAAACAGATCCCAACGACCACCATCGAATCATCAAGCCATGCTCAGAGAAAGCTACTAGACCCTGTATTAAGTATATCATAAAAGAACTTAGTTAACAAAATTACTTGGCAGTAATAGTGTGACGGGAGGTGTGTACAAGGCTAGAGAACGAAATCACTGAGGCATGCCAGTTTAACTATTAAAATACTACTACCTCCGTTCCAAAATGAATGTCCAATAAAAATTCAAAATCTACTCTTGATCAAGAGCAAATTTGATAAATGCTAGATTAAAAACACCATAACAGGTGTAAGAATATAAGGGTATTATGGTATTATACACGGATTATACTGACTATAATGAGCTAATCAAATTTAAAGCTCACTGTAAGGTGCACTTTTAAATGCTACGACACCATTTTGTTTTCTTCTCATTCTCTTCCTTGTCTTTTTTCTTATGTTTTTCCCTGAGAGGTGAGGGAAGGAATTGAACCTGAGACCTCATACTTTTTGAACTGGGGCCAGGAAAATATATCTTTATCAGCGCCTTATGCAAGGATGTATTGGAGATACGTAGGTTAAAGCTAATGGTGGTAAATACACGATCCTAATATCTACTAAAAGAAAATTATATCACTCCTCAATCTTGGTACATCTTTCAATGTTCTGGACTCGTTCTATGGCATAGGGTGCTGTTTAGCACATCTCTTGACAAAATGCTTATATTAATATTGGGCCCTGACTGCAAATCATGATGAAGAGCCAAAATCATTGAGGAACTATTCTGAGTGTCCTAAATTCCACATGTACGAATGAAAGCAACAAAACGAAGAAAAAACAAACCATTCATGCAGTGCATGATGCTATGCCTCCTAAGATTATAAATTTTGAAACGGAAGCAGGCAGCTCTTGAATGCTGCCATTCAACATCAAAATTAGATTTGCTTGGCTTCTTCTACACTATGAAACCGAACACTGTAATTTTTTTAGAGTACTGAATATGGTCCAAATCCATAATAGTTACAAAAAAAAAAAAAAAAAAAAAATGGTTATGCGCCAGCCACTAATAAGGGGTTCAGTAACGGAGAATTCAATCTGGTCTTGGGTTCATGTCATCATGTAAAGGTGAACCATGTATGTCAGGATTAGACTCTCCCACCTGTGTAGAACCTATGAGAAGTGAATGCATATGCACATTCTAAATTTATAGGAACAAGAATTCATCTCTTAATGTGTGAGGAACAAAAAGTACCTCCCCATCAGGTGCAAAGCTCAATGCTGAAATTGCTGTATTCACAGCCATTTCTGAAGCTCCTCCCAGCAAGATTGGAAGTCCGGGAGGTCCACTAGCATCCAATACCTTTATCTTCACCATACTACATCAAAAATGAAAGCATTAGATATATTTGGACAGTTTCAAGCTCATCAAGTTTACTTAATCAGATAAAAACAATTAATAGCAGTCCAAAAGATCAAAAGCAAGCTTGAAAAATATGAGGCCCTTTCTGACTTTGGAATGAGAGAAAATGATGTTCTAACATCACAAGGGAAGTGTGGAAGAGGAGAGAGAGAGAGAGAGAGAGAGAAGATGGTACATTCTTTACAGTATATCAACATTCTAATCCACCTGTATCGAACTCGTAAGTGGGCAGCCTGTGTGCATTAAGGAATATTCATTCACCAAAGGATGTGAAAATGTATGCATGTTGTTGCAAGGATATCAGTCAACTATGACCAATGTCACTATTTAGACAGGCTATCACAGTCTACATGGTTGAACAATAACCATTAGACAGGCTACCTCTGGTTGCTTATGCAATTATTTAACTATAAACAACTACAGTAGCGAGCCTATAGACTAATGCTTCCTGAAGTTGCATGGAAACATTTAACCACAAACCAATCCAAGCCAAATATACAGCATCAACTGATATACAGAATAACTAAACAAAACAAAAAAACAAGAAAGAGAAAGAATGAAAGCCACATTTTGAGTTCTCAATGGTTGATCTTAGTTTTTGCTACCTTTGCATATCATATATTCGAATGCTAACAGCTTTAATCTCTCCGATTGCATCACCAACAGCCAATCGAGTAGATGAGTCGTTCAGAGCTACCATAGGAAAAACGCGTACAACCTCTTTCAGTGTAGCCATTGAACTCTGAAGGCAAATTCTTCGCATGACAGAGTTGCCAGGGTCCATTGTCTGTAAAATGAAATTGACCACCTGCAACCTGGCAAAGTGTTAGATTTTAATACTAAGATTTGCATTTCAATTCAATAACAAAGTGTAAAAGAGTTAAAGAATTTGTTAAAGTATCAAAATATAGACATTCTGGTGGGCAGAAGAGATAGATGAAGAAATCACCCATGTGAAGGGATGCCAAGAAATGCACAAAGTGGCAAGCTGTGAATAAATCGAACGCTTCTCTATCATGATGAAACATTCACGTCAAAGATTAAAAAGAAATATTTCAGCTTATTACAAAAACATTCTTCAATAAGATCAGTACCACAACTGAGTTACATGCATCATATACAAAGATCTACCTTATGTGTGAAAGCTACTAACCTATGACTGATTCACTATCCAGCATTTTAACAGCATATACATATTATTAATTGTTCTTATATAAATAATTCACTCATCAGACTTTAAAATTCTGAAATGCAAATGCAACCATGAAATTCTGTTGATTCTATGGGACTCTATAATGCCACCATCATCATGAGATTAAAAGTAAATTAAAATTTCAGACGTGCATATAACTGTTACTAGGGTGCCAATAGGTTGACTATTTCATGTTCTTGATGATAACGGGTTTTATTTTTCCCTGAAATCTAAATCAGCTTTACTGACCTTGTCAACGTACTGTACCAAATTTCTTGGAGAACCACGTAAAACTCTGACGAGAGTCGTGAGGGATACCACATGAACAGGTGAATCCGATGCTGTAGACCAAATCTGGCTTTCTATCACATGTAGAAACCCTGGTATATCAGCCATTGCTAAGCTTGGAAGAAGAATTCCAACCAAGGTCTCCCTAATCTCAAGAGATGTAGCTGGATTTCCTGCTGATGACTTAGCAGATGCTCCACTTACACACTCTATTTGGAAGAATATATCGCCAATGAGACGAGGTATTTCCGAATTAATGCATGCCCTCCATGTACTCTCCATACCTTCGGCCAGAATCTCTGCTGCAGTGGAACTATATTTTTCATTCATGGCCATAACCAGTTTCACTAATGGATGAACGGCAAGCATAGCTAGACTTGGTTTCACAAGGCTAGGGTACCAAACGACCAATGCACCAGCAACAATAATATGAGAGGTCATTGCATCTTGACTTGTTCCTCCAACACATGAAATCCAATCTTGATCTTCGAAAGATTCTAGCCATGTAAGTATTTCAGATTTCTCTGTCTTAGAGACCCCTTGAGTTGTCTGCCAATCAGATCTGTTATTGTCTTTTGATGTTTCCTCCACGTTTGAACTTCCATCTCCACTTTGCACATTTCCATTTGAAAAGCCCAAAATTTTAACCTTATTGTATGACTTTTCACAGCATAAGGGATGTGGGATGGCCCGTGACGCAGCACAGTGAAATAATGAACGTGCAGCCATTCGTACATGCTCACTTTCATCTTGCCAGAAACTAACCAATAGCTGGAGGAAAAATAAAAGTTCAAAGAAAGAAAATTAAATAATCTATGAATCAAGCTATGATTCAGCTATGACCAAATTTCAAACATAAAAGTTCAATTGAACATCAAAGAGCTAAGCAGCAAAGGTAGCATGCATCACAAATTTTCTGAATAAGATTGCTGCAGTTGTAAGCCATATAGTGTGAGTTTGGGAGGGAGTTTTCGTGGCTTATTATAATCAATTTTGAAGCTCAAGATCACTTTTACGAGCGTTTGGATAGCAATTGTGATTCTGATTTTAAGCTGTTAAACGTAAAAACTGCGTTTTGATAGAAGCAACTATGACACAACTTTCGCCAAAGTGATTCATAGAAGTTGTTATTTGCATTGTTTTTACACTAATAACCTCTATCTATTATGTGCATTTATTATATTGAGATACATATCATAGGGGTCATTTTTGGTAATTATCTATCATAATCAGTTTTGAACATGTACTATCCAAACATATTAATAATTGTTGAATTTATTTTAAATTAATCGATTTTACTATCACTCTTGAAGAATCACTTTCAGATAATCAGAAGTAATGTCAAACTCACACATAATAGTCAACCCAAATGTGCATATATTCACATGGTATGGGACAAAATTATGATAATGTAATTGATGATGCAATCATCCTTGGTCGGGATCGAGAGAACAGTCCGTCCTACACATCCCATCAAGCACCCTGTTGAGAGATTATTGGACGCTAACTTGATTGTAGGACAAGATATATGAAACAAGTGATTCCGATATCCCATTACATAAAAAGAAGATGCATCCCAAGTCAACATCATAGGCACATCAGCCCAGAACATAATAACCTAGGCTCTTTTTAGACATGAAATCACCCCAAAGGAACTGCATCTTTAAGCTCCTCTAGTTTTATAAATGGGATATCTTATAGTTGTCTTTCCCCAGCAAACGATTTCCCCCACATCAGCCCAGTACATAATAACCTAGGTTCCTTTCAGATACAAAGTATGAAAGTTTGGAATATTTAAAACACATTAAAGCCATTAATATTTTCATTATCTCCAATAGAGCCAAAGACTCACTATTTTTTGGCTTGGGGATATGATGGAATAAAGCAAAATGACTCACTAAACTGTTTGCGCTTCTTTGTTATGAAGTAGCAGTCAGTCCTAGCAATTTTCGACGCAATTTTCATCATGGGTCATCCAGAAATAGCCTCTTTGTGCTTTAATACACATGCAAGGTTGCGTACATCCGACCCTCCTTACACCACCGTATGTGGGAGCCTTTGTGGAACTGGTGTAATGTTGTTGGTGTTGTTGTATTAAAGTCGTTAATATCCTGCATGCTCTTTTCCTTTTGTGGCAAAGTTTGCCCACCAAAAGAAAAGGACAAAAGGGCAGTCATCGAATTGTCGAGTTGTTCAGAAAGTCTTATGACTAGGGCTGTAAACGAGCCGAGTTCGAACGAGTTTTATGTGTTCAAACTCGAACTCGTTTTAATATTCTCGAGTTCGAGATCGAGTTCAATCGGTGGTTCGAACTCGACCTCGATCGAGTTCGAGTTGTTCGCGAGCTACTAGCGAGCTTCCCGAGTCGATCTCGATTTCGAGCTTAAACAATCCGAGTTCGAGTCTTAAGCTTTTTTGAAAACAAATTTTCGGTCCAAACAAGCCAAGGCCAAGTCAATGGCCGGCCAAGGCCGAAGTAAATTTACCCATAACCAGCCCAGCTTCAGCATATATAGCCTAGGCGCCTTGTCCAGTTTGGTTTCTTTTCAATGTGGGATATTTGCTTCATTGCTTGCAAGGCGCGGCCAAGGCAAGGGCCGGCCAAGGCCACGGCCAGGCGCCTCATTTACTTCTACTTTCTTTTCGATGTGGGATAAATACATGCAAGGCCCACGGCCAAGGCCAAGGCCCAGCCAAGGCAAGGCCACGGCCGAGCCAAGGCCACGGCCAATTTCTAATTTTTTTTTTTTTGACAAATAAATAGCATCTTAATATTATATTTTTTATTTTGTATAAAAAATATTATTTATTTTAGACAAATAATAAAAATAAGTGGCAATATTTTTTTGATATATATATAAATTTATGAAATATTTTGACAAATTTAAAATTATTATTTTGAAATATTTATTTTGACAAATAAATAGCATCTTTATATGCCCTCCTATTCAAAATAAATATTTTGTTACCAATTTAAAATTATTATACTCTCCTTTTCAAAATAAATATTAAGATAATTTTGTTATAGCAATTAGGGTTTAGGGGTTTGGGTTTAGGGTTTAGGGTTTAGGGTTTAGGGTATGGCAATTAGGGTTTAGGGTATGGAATATATGATTTAGGATGTAGGGTTTATGGTATAGCAATTAGGGTTTAAGGTTTAGGGTATAGGGCTTAGGGTATAGCAATTAGGGTTTTGGGTTTGGGTATTGAATATATGATTTAGGATTTAGGGTATAGCAATTAGGTTTAGGAGTTTGGGTTTAGGGTTTAGGGTATGGCAATTAGGGTTTAAGGTTTAGGGTATGGAATATATGATTTAGGATTTAGGGTTTAGGGTATATCAATTAGGGTTTAGGAGTTTGGGTTTAGGGTTTAGGGTATGGCAATTAGGGTTTAGGGTTTTTTTCTAGGGTTTAGGGTATGGAATATATGATTTAGGATGTAGGGTTTAGGGTATGGAATATATGATTTAGGATGTAGGGTTTATGATATAGCAATTAGGGTTTAGGGTTTAGGGTATAGGGCTTAGGGTATAGCAATTAGGGTTTTGGGTTTTGGGTATTGAATATATGATTTAGGGTTTAGGGTATGGCAATTAGGGTTTAGGGTATAGAGTATGGAATATAATTGTAGATCATATACTAAAATGTCATATATATATAATATATCCTAAACCCTGAATCTTAAATGTAGATTTAGGGTTTAGTCTATATATGATATTTTAACAAAATTATCTTAGTATTTATTTTGAAAAGAAGAGTATAATAATTTTAAATTAGTAACAAAATTTTTATTTTGGATAGGAGGATATATCAATTTTAAATTAGATATAATTTTGATCAATAATTTAAATTAAAAATAATGATCTTAATAAATATATTTCATAAATTTATATATATATCTAAAAAATATTGCCACTTATTTTTATTATTTGTCAAAAATAAATAATATTTTTATACAAAATAAAAAATATAATATTAAGATGCTATTTATTTGTAAAAAAAAAATAGAAATTGGCCTTGGCCTTGCCTTGGCTGGCCGTGGCCTTGGCCTTGCCTCGGCCGGCCTTGGCCTTGCCTTGGACAAATCCCACATCGAAAATGAATATAACTAAAACAGCCCTTGGCCTTGGCGGCCGGCCTTGGCCTTGGCTTGGCTCGGCCTTGGCCTTGGCTTGCCTTGCCTTGGCTGCCTCCCTTGGCCTTGGACATTATCCCACATTGAAATGAAAAAAAAAATTGCCTTGGCCTAGTGCTTATATAACCAGCAGCCAAGGGCTAGAAAATTTGTTTTGGCCTTGGCCCTTGGACATTATCCCACATTTTAAACTATATGTTTATAAAATATACTCCCTCCGTCCCACACCTACGTGCACATTTTGCCATTTTGGGCGTCCCAAACCTACGTGCACATTTCCTAAAATGGAAATGAATCTTTACTATTCCCTCCACTCATTCTCTCTCCTACATTATTTTTATACTCACAACACCATTATAATTTACTATTCCCTCCACTCATTCTCTCTCCTATTTTACTTTCACACTCACAACACTTTCAATATAATACTCCCTCCTTAATTTACGTGCAAAAGTCAAAGTGTGCACCTAGGTCCGGGACGGAGGGAGTATGTAAATAAATAATGTAAAATTCAAGCTTTTATCGAGTTTATCGAGTCGAACTCGAATCGAGTCGAGTTCGAATCGAGCTTTCTCGAGCTCACGAGTCGAGCCTGTTCGACTCGAAAATTTCACGAGTTAAAATTCTCGTTCGAGCTCGAGCTCGAACTTCAACTTGAGCTCATTCGAGTCGAGCCCGAGTCGAGTTCGAGCAACTCGGTTCGTATAACAGCCCTACTTATGACCCTAATTTCCAATTTGTATCGACCAATCTACTCGGCATGGAGGTTTAGGAAATATAGTTTTGAAAGTCACATTGAATGATTCTCAAGCACTTAATATGATGAAGATGCAAGAAATTGCATCTAATTATCAATCTAAGATAAAATGTTTACACTAACAAATCCAACAAATTACCTGGAGCAAAGGTGGCTTGATGTCAGGAATTTTCTCGGCAAAGTTTCGAGTGTAAAATGCAGCTAAAGCACTGAAAAAGAGAGAATTTTGTAAAGATGCAATAATCTCGGAGGCTAGAACTAAATTTGGAATTTAATTAGAAAACACAAGTAGCACACTGTAAGGCTTGATAAGAATTTGGCATAAGTAGCAATCAGTTATGCTATAGCAATGTTCAATAACGAGCAGCTGTATGAAATAAAAGGACCATCGCCTTACAACCATTGTAAGCAGAGGAGACAGATCTATAACATAAACAGCGTCACCTAGAAACTCCCAAAATACCAAAGAAAGTCCAAACAGAAAGTCTTGTGACATCACTTAACATCTTATAATATTACATTAAGGTATTGACAAAGGCTGAAATTAGGGGGGCGGGGAGTGTGTCAAATGGAATATTTATAAAGAAAGAACTCATTGATTTATTCCACGGACATTAAAAGTAAAAGTTGAAGAAAGTAATACAGTGTATGTTTCAAATGGGCTGCTTTAATGGCAGATTTTTCATTTTCCTTTCAGTCGTAATATGGTGAAGAAGTGGGCTTTTATGTCTTTGTTGATTTCCATTCAAAAAAAAAATTACATTGAAGCAATTTTGGTAGCAAATATACAGAAGTTCCCTTACCATCCTCATAAAATTATAACGTGGCAAGTATATATTGGAAAATGATTTTTTAAGGGGATTGTAGTAACTTACTTAAAAATAGGCAGTCATGTGGGGGGATAAGTTTTGCAAAATGGGCAGTCATTTTGGATGGAGAGAGTACTAGACATCTATCTGGTGCATGAACCTAATCAAGCAACTAAACCATATACAAAAAACAAAGACACTTACCATGAACATCTGCCGAGTCCTGCAGAATATGTTGAAATCTGTTCATATAGTTCATCTTTACAACTACTGAATTCATAGAGAAATTTGTTGATTGAGCCTCAGCCCAATAAGTTTGTTTGGTTGTAACTTGTGGGGAACAAAATTATAGGAATTGATCATAAATAAAAAATATCAGCTTAATGACACTATGCTTATGCTTATCTAGCCAACGTAAAATGCTTCACAGGAAAATTTACCCCACAAACAAATAAAAAAATATTCCTCCCGACTGAGTTGAGCAGCAGATACTCAGAGAAAAAATCTGTATCATCAATTAATCTAAAGAAGGAGGCAAGGACCATAGATGACCATAAGTAACTCAATTCAAACAAAGAACAACATTAATGAATGAGTAAATTGAATCTGAACACTAAATTACCACAACCGAACTCATTTGGGCAAAAATTCTAGTACCTGCTAGCTGTGGAAAAGGAATGAGACAAGCTTATCAAGTGCTGAGCGAGGGACACCATAGTCAAGGATCTGATTGCGCAGAACTCTGATGATGATTTCCATAGCTGAAATGTCAATTCTCAATGTCTAAGATATAAAGAAATAAGCGACAACAAACAGAAAGGTCCTTATATTCCATACAGAAAGTGGAGTACCTCTAATGTGGAACTTGGACCAGGAAATGTCAATGTGAGAGACCCTCTGTCCCCAAGCAAACCAGAAGCTACAATGAAATTTGCTGGTCTCTTTAGCTTCATCTCAGATATTAGCAACTTGTCAAGCTCACAATCAACATCCCATAAGTGCAAAAAAGACAAGCTGAACCGAATTAGACATCCTTCTAGTGATAGAACCCAGTCATTACATTCTCTAGCATCAGGTGAGCTACCTTGTGCACTAGAACCATGAGGAGGTAAATGGTGGGGACTTGGAATTTTAGCACCCTGCTCTTTCGAAAGGCTATTCACTCTATTATACCCAGTTCTGGGTGTCTGAACTCCCAGCTCTTCTGAATCGGTTCTTCCTTTGGTATCACTTCCACTTGCAAGAAACTCACTATTACAACAAAGAGACATCAATGAGTTGACATCAAAATTAAGAACCGCAATCCCAGGAAAAGGGCAGGAGCTTTTAATTGTATGTATGTTACTTTGAAATGCTGACACGGATGATGAAAATAGTTTTGCCGCACTGGCATTTGCTTGTAAGGTACTGGGCTGAGCCATGTTTGTCATATTGTGTAAGCTATTAGATGAAGTAATGCCCTTCCCAAAAACTTTTTGATGAGATTGTGAAATGTCTGCATCTTCAGTTATGGGCAAAAGTAGTGAGGAGGTGGAAGTGTTTTTATCCACAGAGCTCAAGGAAAAGGAATTACTATTGATGCATGTGCAGAAATGGTCAAACATTGAATGAGCAGCACTTCCACGAAGAACTCGCTCACGAGCACCTGACTTTATATCCCAAATGTATAAAACATCTAGCACATCAGATGTTCCTGAAGGATTCAGGCAAAGACATGCAATATAGCCTCTCCTACTATCCCATACAACTTTTGCAGGAAAGTATGGATGTCCAGGAAACATTCTCTCTACTCTGAAAGTCTCAAGTGAAGCTAGAGCAACACATGAGTCCTCTCCAACAGAAAGAAAGCAATCACTCCATGGACAATCGGTTTGAGGTGGGGCTAGAATTATTTGGCGTACTGGCAGTACATGTTGATGCATCACTGTAATGAGATTGCCGGAGTCAAGATCCCATACACGAATTGTGCAGTCCATACCTCCAGAGATTAAAAGATGGTTGGAGTCCCATCCTTTGGAGGTACTAGCCATTTGATGCGCAGCCAAACATAGTATAGCACCTGTGTGACCTGAGAGATATTGTTTGTTTTCACATGAATCTGCAGCATTGCGTGGAGTCCCATCATTCAAATCCAGTTCACTAATAAAAATATTAAACCTCAGAACTTCTATTTCACCACTGTGGAACCCATAAACAACAGCATAAGGAGTGTAGTGGTTCTCAGAAATAACCATTGAAGAAGAAACAGATGACCTTTTCCTGCACTGATCATATTCGTTATCATGTGAATGAATACTGTCAACATTATCCGGGAGTGGAGCACAAATCTGCAGAGCAGGTAAGTCATTCTTGTCTCCTAAGGGTTTTAAACTATGACCATCTCTGATTCCTCCATACTTATGCAATGCAGAAGATTCAAAATTCCAGTCATCAAAGAAACTTCCTTGCCCAAGCATTGTACATTGTCGTTGAAATCCCCCTCTGTTATCAGATAATGACCAGATTGTAATAGCTGGCTTCCACTGCATTGGTTCTTCAATATGGGCGCAGACAGATTCTATACGAATGAGATAGCTATTCAATTGAATGAATGAAATGGACAATCCCACCTTAGCCGGATGTGAAGCTCCAGAGACTTCACATAGGGGCACAAACCTGAATATTTTGCCAGAATATGATACAGTATACACAATTACATAACCATTGTTATTCCACACAGCAAAAGTCTCTACAAACATGTTATCTCTTTCTTCATCATTCAGCATCCAGCTAGAATCATTACCTTCAAGAAACATGCCTCCTAGAACACGTGATTTACTTAATTGTCCTCCATGACAATCTTGATCATCTACAAAAGAAATCTCTCCAACTGTAGCACCTCCATCTACTAACTTAAATATGCAACAGTTACTAAACAAGAGAGCGAAAACCCGCCCACGAGTAGCAAAGGACAAGACAAGATCTCCCTCATTCAACCCATGTTCTTGATTGACAGTTTCCAACTTTGAGCATATATTTTGGAAGAAATCCGAATTTTCCGCATTTGGCTCAGTGTCTTTCACTAATGAAACACATTGAACTTTACCAAATGAATCGACCATCAGTACAGATTGCTTTTCCATATCCCCAGTAGGCATAACTACAGACATAAACTTCAAAGGCCCGATCGATAAATTCCCATGGAACACAGTTTGCACTATCGTAAGAGTATATGAATCAATAACTACAACGGTACACTTTGTAGGTCTTCTGGACTGTGAATCTCTGTTCACCAAAGGCTCACCACTTTCAGTCGTATCAAGTGACTGATGGTCAGATGAATGAGAATAGTCAACGAAAGAACAAGCAACACATACATATCTCTTATTTTCAGGCAACGTCTGAACTATGCATGGACTCCCCACCCATGGTGGCATTTTCCTCCTGCGCCTGCAATGTCCACTGTCTCTGCTCCAAACGCACAATACACCGTCAGTACACGCACTTATTAGAGCACCATAGGTAACTGAGTTAGAGTTTGGCACCACATTACTTGAATCACCAATCATTTCGTCTCCTGGAGCTGTTGCAGGAAAACAGATGCCCAAGTCAGCTATGGGAGCAGCATGACCACACAACATTGCAGTTGGTTTTATATCCTGACCAACAAATATAGTCATCAGAAAGACTAGACGCCACCTTCACATAAAATAGGAAAAAAAGAAGAAAATAAGCTAAACATTGAACAAGGCAAGCTCGGTGACGTGCTAGTCTGCAGCAGTACAAAGTGTGCCACAAAACTACTTGACTGTGGATAGATATTTAAACCTGCATAATACTCCCTCCATCCCGGAATGATGTTCCTACTTTTTTGTTGTTAATTTAAAAATGCAAAACTTGTTAATACTACACCATAATAAATATTATCTACAACAATTTTTAGACTTTTATTAAAATAATCAAATTAACTTAAAATTATTGCTCAAAATTCATTCAAATTGATAACAGAAAAAGTGGGAACATCATTCCTGGACTTGGGGAGTATAATATCTGGTAGATTCCTTGGACAAACTATTGCAATTAAATGAACAAGTATTGTTGGCACACATGACGTGTGCATAAATATGTATGTGCATGTGTGTATGCAGTGGCGGACGCAGAATATTAAGTAAGGGGGGCCAAGATTCTTTGGAGCAAAGGATTGAAGATGGGGGTTCGGGGGCAGCGCCCCCGAAATTTTTTTTTGCTATTTTTTCCACATGCAATACAACTTTAGTGCGACTAAATGAGAAGGAGAAAAAAATCTTAGCTGCAACAGAAATTACAGATGGTTACCATTTTGCTTATTATCCGAAACAAAATCAAAACATCAAGCATCATAGGAACAATGAACAATTTTGTAAGTCCAAGTAGTTAGTATGGCATGTCTAAATACAAAAAAAAAATACTTCCGTCCCTAAATAAATGTCGAATTTTTTTTTCAAATTTACTCTTGAATCAAGAGCAAAATTGAAAGAAAAAAAATGGAAATTTATTTTGGGAGAGAGTGAGAGTAATGACAAGCATAATACAGAGGGAATAATGACAAGCATAGTTAAAAAAAAAAAAAAAAAAAAAAAAAAAAAAAACCAAACAAACCAAGCAGGGCCTAATGTACCTGCTTGGCCCCCCTTGTGTCCGCCAATGTGTGTATGTGCATATGTGTCGTAATTTCAATAAGAATCAAAACTTCATTGATTATTTTTTACCGCGAATTAGTTAAAATCAGAAATTGTGGTTATTCGGAAGAGAGTTCTGATGTTCGTGGGGAAGAAGGTAAAAGTGGTGGAAAAGAGACCAACTGTGATGGGGAGTCCAAGATTGAGCAACTCCTCCCTCCGATCTTTATGTCATTGTAGATTATGAAATCATTACTCTTCATTCTCTTATGCTAATGTTTTAAGATCTATACAGCTTGAAGAAATCAATCTATCCATCTATCTTTTCCTATATTAAAAACCATGCTACTCAAGTTTTCCTAGAGACGAGTTGAAAGAGCATAACTAGATAATGGCAATGGCACAAGCTAAACCAACCTCCTGGATACATTTTCAAGTTCATTACATTATTGAGCTTATTCTTCGGATATGTCTGAATGAGCCCTAATACACAATTTCTACCTAAAAGACCAAGGTACTCGAGCACCAAGCTCAATTTAAAGCTAGATTGGCATGAGATGTAAACAATTCAAGCTTGATTGCTTTCTCCGACTAGATATGTTAACAACCCCAATTTAAAAGCTACTGAGATTCATTTGCAGCGGCAATATTGTGAATAACCCTAATCAGCTTAATTTCAACAGACGGAAACACACAAAAATCCATAGGTTCATGCGCGCAATTTTGCACGGAAGAAATGGACTTACGTGATTGGATGAGAGATTCCACCAGACGATGGTGCCATCGGATCCGCCGGTATAGAGAGTAGGCGGGCGGTTGAGTACGGCGGTGGCAGTTACTTTATGGGTTGGTGGAGATTCTGACCATATACAGGCCACTGATTGACACTTCATCGAACGAAGTAATGTTCCCCTCGACGAGAAATCGAGTCCGGCAATAAACCTAAAGAAATGTACTAACGTCGGAGCTTGTATTTGTGTTCATGTGCTCGTCTTCCGTATTCTGTGTGTGTGTATGTGCGCGCGCGCGCGTGAGAGAAAGAGAGGAGAGACCGGAGATCATGAGATCAGAACAACTCAGTCTCTCAGGAGGCAAATTGGCACTGTCCCCAGAATGGTCATGCCCAACGGGTGGACGGCCCAAACCTGGTTTTTTAAGCGAGCCCTTGCGGGCCAACGGGCTGATCCGGCCGGCCCATTATTCTCGCAAATGAATAAAACCCGAACCAGCCCTTGCACATTCCAACCCTCCCAACCTGGCTGTTTGCCCACCACTATTGATGAAACGGGCCGATCCGGATCGTTACCTTTTAAAAAAAGGATAAATTTCCCAAAGGCCCCCATGTCCATATGTATTCCCGTTTGTTTAAAGAAACACCTTTATCTTTATCTCAAAAAAAAAAGTTTTTTCAAATCAAATTTTTCAGACACCCCTCACCTCCCTACTCACTCTTCTCATTTTTTATCTCTTCCTTCTTTCTCTAAAACATCACACACACATATTCACAGTTCTCTCTCTCTTTCGAACCGTCCCCCACGACAGTACCGGCAACGACGACCGCCGCTCACCTCTCTCTGCCATCTCTCTCACTTGCACGGTCATATCTCTCAACTCCGAATTCTTTATCTACCTAGATCTGAGCCAGATCTGACAAAACTCTAGGTTGCAGCTCCATTTCCGGCGCCTTGTCTTCTTTTCTCCGGCCTAGTACTCCCGGATCTATGAAATTCGTGACCAGATCTAAGAAACTCCTTACCAGATCTATGAAATCCGTCGAAGTTTACTACCTTCTTCTCTGTTTCTCTTACACTACCATGGTGTTTTCAGCCATTGTTGAGCATGTTAGAAAGAATAAAGCTTTGGAGCAAGGCTTTATCAATAATCCCCAAGCTGTTATAAGCATGTCTGCAATGTGGCTGGTCCCACAATTTTTCCTAAATGGATTAGCCGAGGCATTTAATGCGATTGGTAAAACAGATTTTTATTATTCGGAGTTTCCTAAGAGTATGTCTAGCATCGCTTCGGCTCTATTCTTGCTTGGAATGGTTGTGGCAATAACAAACAGTTATTTCGTTTCCTCAATCAATCGCGTGGGTAAGGAGGTCTTCCCGAATCCATTTACATCAGGTGACGGAAAACCTCAACACGCAGATTTTGTCCATTTCTACGGTTCAAGTCATATTTCTGCACCAAATTCTTCATGTACACCATCTCTTTCACGTTACAAGGATGGTTTTTTTATATCAGACATGGATCTTAACCTTTGTAGGCAGCTGAAAGACAAGTGGGAATTTTGAATGACGGTTAGGTATGAATTGTATGTTAACTTGCTTTCGCGCTATGTGAAACCGGAGTTTGAGTCCCAAGTTATTTTTGATTCCTTGTTTCCTAAGAACCATCTTTAAAGGGATGGGAAAATGTAATTTTTATTTAATGGATGCTGAACTTTCTGGACAAAATAAGGTTTATTTGATGTTGATATTTGTATGTTGTGAAAAATTTGTCTTATAAGTCAATTATAAGAGACAAAGTAGTCTTATAATTAACTTATAAGAGTTGTAAATGTGTAAATTATGAGAACAATTCATTGTTATTATTGATTTTTTTTTTGTTGAAAAATTTGTCTTATAAGCCAATTAAAAGAGACGAAGTAGTCTTATAGGTTAATTATAAGAGTTGTAAATGTGTAAATTATGAGAGTAATTCGTTGTTATTATTAAAAAAAATTATTTTTTTGATTGAAAAATTTGTCTTATAAGAGACAAAATAGTCTTATAATTAACTTATAGGAGTTGTAAATGTGTAAATTATGAGAGTAATTCGTTGTTATTATTAAAAATTTTAATTTTTTTGGTTGAAATTTTTGTCAAATAAGTCATTTATAAGAGACAAAATAGTCTTATAATTAACTTATAAGAGTTGTAAATATGTAAATTATGAGAGTAATTCGTTGATATTATTGAAAATTTTGATTTTTTTGGTTGAAAAATTTGTCGTATAAGTCAATTATAAGAGACAAAGTAGTCTTATAATTAACTTATAAGAGTTGTAAATGTATAAATTATGAGATTAATTTGTTGTTAATATTGAATTTTTAAAAATTTTTTGGTTGAAAAAATTATCGTATAAGTCAATTATAAGAGACAAAGTAGTCTTATAATTCACTTATAAGAGTTATAATGTGTAAATTATGAGATTAATTCATTATTATTATTGAAATTTTTTTTGTTGTTGAAAAATTGTTTTATAAGTCAAAGACAAAGTAGTCCTATAATTCACTTATAAGAGTTATAATTTGCAAATTATAAGAGGTGAATTGGTCTTATATTTCAGTTATAAGAGTTGCATCATGAGTGAGATGACATTTTTGTAAATAAATGTCTTTGATAATATTTCCATAAATAAGTGACTTAACTAGTGATATTTATATAAATAAGTGATTTAATTGAAGTGTAATAATGTGAAATATTTTTGGGAAGGTTAATGACGGTTGGGCATATGAAGAATCTAGTGATTAATTTATGATTTTTGAGATCGTAGTTTGATTAAACTGAAACTATTCTGAATTTAATGGCTGATTTAAAATACTTGAATGTCTAGTGACCAATATCTAATTTTCAAAGTTTCAGTGACTAAAGTATAATTTGAATTTTGAACTTGCATCAATCGGTCAGAGGCTGTAACTTACGTTGATGTACGTGCAATGAAGGGCATTAACGTCATTGTATCAAGAAGGGGTGTCTTTGAGATTTTCAAAATGTTATTTCTTAAATTGGGTTTAAATCTCGCATGAAGGACCCTAGGGAAAGTGGGTCTTAAAAAATCAATTTCTAATTATAAAGAACTTCTAAGATATCAAAAAATATAAAGGATCAATAAATAACTTTAAGAAATTATATTTAAGAAAAATAAGTTATAATAAGATATACTCCCACCATCTCACCTTAAATCGAATTTATTATCATTTTGGTCCATCTCACCTCAACCAGACTACCCAAAATGACAAATATTTTTCACTATTTATTTCACTCATTTTCTCTCATACTTTACTTTTATATTCACAACACCAAACAACTTAGAATTATTTTCACTCATTCTCTCTCCTATTTAAATTTTTATACTCACAACACCTCTTTCCTACCTCACGTTTCCTTTATCACAGTGTCCAAAAAATTAGTTCCGTTTGAAATTTTACGAAGGGAGTACATGTATAAATTACAGGCTTACATTTTTTGTACATAAGTGAAATACTATACTTGGTTATAGATAATATTCTAATGCATATATTAATTAAATTATTACATTAACACTCATTTTTTATAATTTATTACAAAAATATGTATATTTACCAATTTACTAACTATCATTTAATGACATTAACTGATTACCATTCAAATATAAATAATATATCTAAAATCTTATTAAAAATTATTTTTTTCCTAAATGATAAGAATAACATTTTAGTATCTTTTTAATTTCTTAATTTGTCAAGTTTTTTGCTTACTATTTTGGTTATTGTGTGTCATAAATTGAGGTTCAAATTTATAATTTTTTTTCTTAAGCAAGGTAAGTTAAAACAATCGATGCGTCAATAAAATATGTGATTCACTTCTTAATAGTGAGAGGGAATGAGTGGCCGGAGGATGGGAGGAGCTCGCCGAAGATGGGTGAGGGGATGGCAGAGGTTAGAGGAAGGAAAGGGTGACCGGAGATTGAAAACAGGTGGTCGGAGATGGTGAGGAACGGGAGGGGAGACATATATTTGTGTTAGAATAGTTTGAGTGTCATTAAACTAGAAAGAAATTAGATGAAATTTTGATTATGATATTAAACCAGTGATTAAATTTCAAAATATTTGTATTATTTGGTGGTCGTTTCCGTTAAGGCTGAGGATTAGGGAATTGCCCTTTTTATTTGTAAAAAAAGAAAAAAGAAAAAAAAGTACGCATGAAGTCTCTAGAAAGCTTTCAACACACAATTTCGTAATTTCACTCCCTTCACCCTTTCCTCTTCCGCGTAGGAACAAGGAAACTGCGACTACATATACATACAAACTCAATTCCTTTCTCACAAAGCCTATTCGTCTTCTCCACTAATTCCCATAGTCTCTCTCTTCGCTGCAATGGCGAATGCTCTAGCCGAGAAAGCTAAAGAAGCCTTCGTTGACGACGATTTTGAACTCGCCGTCGACCTCTACTCTCAGGCCATCACCCTCCACCCTCAAAACGCCGATTTTTTTTCCGACCGTGCTCAAGCCAACATTAAGCTTCAAAACTTCAACGGTAAATTTGACTTCTTATAATTTTGTACTTTTACACCATTAATTTATTTCTTATAATTTGCCCTAAATTTATACATATGTATATATATATTCCACTATATGCACAAAAAAAATAAAATCATATTTTGATCATGAAAAAAAGATTTTGATTAGAAAAATAAAGCCTTAATTTTTGATAGTAGTCTCAGGCCCGCCTTTGGACCGGTCAAACATGAACAACCGCACAGGGCCCCAATTGTGAAGGGGGCGCAATTTTTTTTTTTTATACGTTAGACTAGGATCCCTTCTCCAGTTCTGCGTCTTCTCTCCGATCGATCTCCTCAACTTCTCTCTCAATCGAGACGAGACCTTCTCGTCTTCCTCCGGCGACGGCGACGGCGACTCCAATTCTCGCTTCTCGCTTCTCGCTTCTCGCTTCTCGCTGCTCCGATCTCATCAACTTCTCTCTCAAATCTCAATCGAGACCTCCGACGCCATTTCTCTCTCAATCGAGACCGTCTCCACCAGGCGTCCTCTTCTCTCCGTCGACGGCGAGGCTTCAGATCTGGTAATGGTAATTCTTTGATATTATTGTTTGATTTTGATGGTGAATTTCATGTGATTCTGAATCTCTGATTGGAATTTGACGTGAAATCAGGTTGATTCAAGACTCAAGTATTCAACAATTCTCCGGTTGATTTATTCGCTTCTCCGACAGACCGACACCAATTCAGGTTGATTCGCTCCTTAACTTTGTACTTAATTTTATTTTGTTGTTTTTTTCGTATATTTAGCTATGGTTAGAAAATGTGAATCTGGATATCAAAAACTTAAAAAAAGAAAAAGAATAGAAAAGTTAACTCAATCTAAAAAAGGAGCACTTGATAAATTTATTTTTAAAGAATCAAATAGTTTTTCGAAAAATGAAAATCAGGATGTCGATACTAATGTTAATGAAAATCAAAATGTCGTTGGTGATAATGATGCTAATGTTGATAATTTTGTTAATGTTGATGGTGATGTTGGTTAGTACTAATTTTTATTTTTATTGTAGAAGTGAAATTTAATATTAAAAAAAGGCCCATTTTCTTTGTTTGCACCGGGGCCTCAAAATCTTAGGGGCGGCCCTGAGTAGTCTTAGTATGAAACCTCCAGAAAAGGATCAGTGAACTTTTTATGATTTTGTACTTTTACACTATTACACTATTGTATTTCTTTTAATTTGCACTACATTTATAAAAAAACCTGTTTTGGAGTGCACGAAATGCACTATTTATCCACCTGTAGTATTTCTTGATGATTCTGTGGTTGAAGTGCATGATGGTGAAGGAGATGACACTGCAGATGTTGGGGATGATGTGCCAGCATCACCAATACCACCTATTGACCCAGTAGTGGATGTATACATAGATGAAATCAAGTTTTTGGAAAGAATTATGCTCAATGCAAGGGTCCAGTTCAAAGAGATGTCCACCAGGCGAAACAAGTTATTGGCTGTTCGAGAAAGCTTATCTGCTCAAAAAGGGGGAGCTAGCTAAAGTCACGTTTTTTCAAGACATAAGCCAGGAGTTTAGGTGGGAGCTTCTTGACCAAACCAGAGAAGAAATGGATCAAGCAAGGCAGGGTTGGGACAAATCCTTCTGATCAAGTGGTTCTGTGTTTTGGGTTCTAAGTTTCAAAAACAATTTTAACTTTTATGTCTATGTCTGTTTTTATTTCAGTAGGAACAATGGTGGTGTTTGCTTTGGTTTGTTTGGATGTTCTTGGATATTTTGGTTTATGGTTAATAGTTAGTATTTAGGGGGATTGTTCGAACTCCCTATTTTGAAATTGTTTGGTGCTTGATTATATATTTTGCATGAGATTTGCTTTTTGAACAGAAAGCAACAAAACAGGGGGAGATTGAAAGTGTGTGGACATTACACACATTGACAAGTCAAAGGTTGACTTAGTTTTGTTTTGTTACTTTCTTAATTATTTAATTTAAGTTAATTAATATGTAGTTTATATTTAATTGTACTAACCTACTAATCGAAAATGTGTTTTGTTTTAGTATCATTTTTGGTATTTTTGTAGAACTCTCACAACAAAGAAAAGAAGCCTAAAGGATAAAGAGTGTTGAGTGGATAAATGGGATAAAAAAGATTAAGTAGAAGAGATAATATCCAAGCTTCAGTGATCCACATCCGAAGACTCAGTGGCTATAAATATGAGGAACACGCCTCATTTGTTCACACGGTTTTTAGAGGCTAAATACTGAAGGATTCTAGCTTCAGTAGTTTTCTGTTTTTGTGAGAGGAGTTTGATGATTTTGTCTTCTCTTAATTTGCTTTTGTGTAACTGATTCAAAAGAGGTTTTATAAGAGAAGTTTTATTGTCTACAACAAATTGCTGTAGATAAGTGTTATTTCCTTGTTCATTTCGTTTGTAATTTCATTATTCCGCTGCTGTTTACTGTTGGTGCTAGTACTGGTGCGATAGCATCAGGACTCACATCAGTCTATTTTCTGTTCCTGTTCTGTTCCTAGCCGCTCCATTTCTTTCAGTTTAATCCTTTATTTTTAAATTTGAATATATTAAATATGCATAAAAATGTCTATTGAAGTAAGATCCTAGACTTTATTATTTATTGGAGAAATGACAATTTAGGGCCTGAACACGTAGGGTCTTCGGTGGTGGAGGGCCTGATAAATTTTTTTGGTCGCATCAGGGCTTCATATGTAAAATTATCGCCAGTTAAGGGCTTTTTGACGAAATTCGTTAGAAAAGTCGATTAAGTGACATGTGTCGCGCACGTGCTTAACAAATTGATTCAAAAGAACAATTTACTTATTTAAAAAAGAAGTACTTATAAGGTATATAGGTTGGAAGCCGCTTGTTCAAACTTTAAAAAAAAAAAAAACCGCATGCTATTTTTCAAAATCGCATGAGGATTACTCTTGAAGTATTACTTAGTATATAGGCTGGAAATCAATACCTTCCCCACAGGCACTTCTTGAAAGTGTGGGATAACTTTGGATTACAATGTCACGTACTAGTAATTACACTTTTGTATTCTCTTATTTATTTCCTTGCCCCGTAGAACAATAACCACGTACCTGTAAAGTATTTAGAAAATAATGACTATTCAAAAAAGTCAAATTTTACTGACGTGTCAAAACTTGTACTATGTAGAAAATAATGAATATAGAAGAAACACAGTTTACAAAAATATGATTATTAATTACCAACCTTGATATTGAAATAAATAGATGGATGCCTTCATTGATCCCGGGCCTAACGATGCCTCTGTTCTGACCCAGCATGGGAACCATAGAGCTCGGTTTATTTGGGCCGACCGAGCAGGAGGTTGCTAGTCCCCTGTCTTTTCGTTGTGGTGCCTCCTTGCCGGCCGTATTAGCTCCTAAGATATTGTACAGACTGGCGGAGTGCGACTTTAGTGGAGTTCACTACATAGGGAGAGTTCGGTACGATTATGGGTTGCTGGAGGCTTTGATCGAGAGAGATGGGCTTAGAATTCAGCCATATTAACTTCATTATTCTTAGAAAATACCTGCAAAACAAATGAGTTTAACATTATTTACTATATGATTCCAACAATTCAGCAAAAATAAAAAAATATGTACCTTGAACACATTAGGGAGTGTGATGTTAAGATAACGTGCTGATCGTGATTGGTTAGGGCCCAAACAACAACCTAAATATTTCAAAACAAACAATTAGATGGAAGTATTAATGATGATTCCAAAGTGTACTGACTTCCACTAATTAATATATCATACCTTCTGAAGTATCAGAACAAAACCAACAGATATATCTTTTCCAAATTCACTCTCAGTCACTTCATGATGAATGAAAGCTTCTATGGTATCCGTAGGATCCTAATAATTTTATTCCAGTTAGTAAATCAAAACACATTTCACCCATGATAGTAAGCATACTAAGCTCATATCCTAACCTTTAAAGTCACCCAGAGATCACCAAGACCATTTGATGTGCAGGACTTGATAACAACAACAACCTAATAAAACATACATAAATGTAAAAAATCAATCAAAGTGTACACACATTTAACTATAATTAATCTTGGTATTATACCTGATCCACCCTGTCAATAGTATGACATTTCTTCTTGATAGAGCTCAACGGATAATATGTATCGATTTCAGTGAGAAATTCCATTGCAGAGAGCCAAGAACCGTCTTGGAAAGCTTCATCCTTCACCGGATCTTCAATCGCTCTCCGTATATACTCTTGGGTTGCGATCGGGGTTTGTTGCGAAGATAAGCTCTGGCGGTCAAGATTTCTCTGGCGCATGGCGGACTCTACGGCACCGGCGGGATCAGGAATAACACGCGATGAAGAGGAGGATTCACCGCGGAAAAAAAAAAAACGCTGCTCTCTAGGATCCATTTTTTGTGTTTAATAGAATTTGGATTGAGAAGATTGAGGGTTGCGAGGAGGATACGAGAGAATGAATGAACGAGGGAGAGGAGGAGAGGAGGATAAATGAATATGGGAAAACTTAGTTGGGCAATTTATTAAAGAGAAACTCGCTACACGGTGTAGCGAGTTTGACTTTGACAAGTTAAACTCGCTACACGGTGTAGCGAGTTTTGCTTAATTAATTGTTCTAATTAACTACCAAACTGTCAAACTTAATTACATAGAACTTGCTACACAGTGTAGCGAGTTTGACCTGTCCAAGTAAACATTGCTATACGGTGTAGCGAGTTTCAAAAAGTACTTTGGACAAAACTTTGAACAGTTAATCACAATGATAAATAAAATTTTAAAACAGTATTATTTGAGAAAAAATCTCCCAACCTGGCTGTTTATAAAGAACTTCTAAGATATCAAAAAATATAAAGGATCAATAAATAACTTTAAGAAATTATATTTAAGAAATATAAGTTATAATGAGATATACTCTCTCCGTCTCACCTTAATTCAAATTTATTATTATTTTGGTCCATCTCATCTCAATCAGACTGAAATTGTCTATGGCTTGGAACTTGTGAGGCGAAACTCACAAGGTGAGATGAAACTCACGAGTGTTGTCTTTAGTGTTGATGACACTAACAACAACACATTCACCAATTCTAGAAAAACACAAATCAATAGAAATAAATATAAATTGCAGCGGAAGAATTAAAGCAATACACAAGAATATAATTTTTATCAAGTTATATAAATATATAACTTGATGGGTGCCAAGAAGGCAAGACCTTTCTATTAATAATATGAATTCAATACAAGGTCAAAGAAGTTCCTTAATGATAAACGAACCCTGATATAAGGAACAACATACACGAATTCTCTCAGAAAATAAACACTCAAAAACCTCACAAAAATATAAAAATCTATTTGAAATATTCGAGTGTTGGATAAAGTGTTGCCGACACCTGAATGGCAACACTTGAGAGCAATTCTACTTTCTTGTGCGATTTGCGTTTTTCGAGATTGGATGATCTTCAATGAAGATCCACCGCACTATTTATAGGGCCACAAAGTCTTGGAGCCTACTCAAATGATCGGCTAACGGCTTGGAGTTTGTTTCCTCCATTTATGCCACTCGCCTCTTTTGTAGGAGACCTAGTCTTCTCTTGCTTCTCTTGCTTGTACCTCTTAGCTTTGGTTGCCTTGTACTCGACTTGTTCTCCCCGAATAGCTGAATAAAATATCTCCTGGCTTGGTCATCAATTAAACAAATAAACACATGTTTATTTGTTAACTTCTTCTCCTCTTCGTGATTAACGCCTGGGCAGATTCTGTTGCTGATTTCAAGCTCATTTTAAGGTGACTAACTACTATTATATAAACATTAATTTACCCATTAATCTTTGTGAAAAATACAGTAACTAGCTCAGTGTCGCCAATTCCAAATGGCAACACTTTTGGCAACACCAGTGGCAACACTGGTTTGCAACACTTGGGATGACATTCATGGCAACACATGATCTTAACATTAACAATCTCCCCCATAGTTACTGATTTCTTCACAAAATACCAATGTGATGATCTTTTCAAAAAAAATTAGTCAAACTTAACTACAACCACAAAATCCCACGAGATTTTGATAGAGGCAACATCAACCTTCAGGCAATGTTTTGAAATATTTTTCAATCCAAAACATCAACCATTAAGCAAATGAAGTATCAAAATCTTTTCAAAAATCTCCCCCTTAATACGAAATTTAATAACTAAATAAACTAATTTATTAAATTCTAAACAACCAACCAACCATTAAACAAAAACCATCCATCATGTTTTGAAGAAAATTCCAGCTGAAACAAAGAAAAACAAAAAACAGAAATAAAATTTGTTTAAGCATTACAAACCAAAATAAAACAAATAAAATTGTTTATGTTCCAAACCACCAAAATCAACCACCATTCAAACCAACCATCTTTAAACTGCATTTCCAGCTCCTTCACCTCCCTCTGCTGTACCACTAGGCCCAGCACCATTTTCAGCTCCATCATCATCATCACGCCTTGGTGGCTTATCTCCCCCTATTTTGAAAAAAATTAAATCCACCATTTTCATCATGTCAGTGCGCATATCCAACCATCCCTGAATTACTGAGTCAATGTGCTTCACTTGACCATTGAAAAAATTTAGAATCATAGCAGCATCAACCATAACAGGAGCAGTGTTGCCAGAAGTGTTGCCAGTTTCAGGGGCGACACTTGGGGCGACACTGGAAGCAGGGGCAGCAATTGGAGGAGCATTTGTAACCAAAACCCAAGGTAAATCCCTGTGCCTATCACCTTCAGTAAAATGCTTGGTAATTCTGTAGTAAACAGGCCTCTCAGAGATAGTATCAGCATTCCAAGGTTTAAGGTTTTGGTACATTAGGACTTGGAAAATAAGGGAAGGAAAAATGAAGGAGGAAGTCTTTTTCTTCTTAGCCCATGCAGCAAGGTGAGCAAATACAAGTCTCCCAAAGTTAACTCTTTGTTTCTTGCCTAGTTTGTACAACAAATTAGCTTGCTCAAAAGTGACCGTGTTCTCGTTTGCCGTAGGAAGCCAATTTGTTATACAAATCTTGTGGAGCACGCTAAACAAAGAAGTGAGATGGGTAGACCTAAAGTGATCAGACCAAATGGTGATTCTCCCTCCAGTTAAAAAGGTGGCTAAGGCATTAGGATCATATTCCAAACTCTCATCTTCGACATTAGGGAGGCCGAATGCCTTGTTGATGATCAAGGGATTAAAATCATAGATATTGCCCCTAACAAATATCTTTCCATAATGAGGGGTATTCCTATCATCAATATTATCCCTAAGATGAGAATAAAAGTTCCTAACCACACTCTCAATATAGGAAGACACTTTTACCACCGTAGGTAGAAAATTTCTATCTTCCAAAAACTGGTACACTCCTAACTCCTTAAATTGAGTCACATACATATTCTTTTCATTCAGAATTTTCTTCTCAGAATCTTCAACAAACTTATCTAAATTTGTTTCACCATAAAATTCATCCGAAAGAAAAGGACGTTCATAAAATCCAAAAGACTCATAATCTGACTTTGTATCCTGAGAGGGATTAGGAGAGTGTACCTCAGGCCATGAAATAGGAGAATACGAAGGAGAACTCGATTGTGCTTTGGTCTTGGCAGCAGGTGTTGCTTCAGGTGTTGCCATTTCATCGGCAACACTTGGGGCGACACTTGATGAAATTTTCTGTTTCTTCTTCATTTTGGACTGGGCTTCAGCAAGAGTTTCTTCATCTTCCAACCAAGCTTCTTCATCCTCATCAGAAGATGATGAGGGCTCCTTTGTCTCTTTAAAAGCTGGGTCCGAACCTTCCTCGGACGAAATGTTGAGCGAAGAGCTTGAAGAATCATCCACATTTACCGGATCATCAGCTGTATTAGATGGTATCTTTGACCTGAACAGAGTTTTGATCCTCTCCGATTGTCTACGCACTCCACCCCTAAAAGAGCTAGAGGCATCAACCGCCTTTCGCTTCTTGGTCTTCTTCTGAGGGGCGAAGGTGAGCTCTGTGGATGGGGTAGCTTCAGGAAGATTGATGGGAATGGGAATTTGAGAAGGATCATAGACAACAATGTCTAAGGATGGTGAGGTTGAGGGTGTGGCCGAAAGTGTCGCAGGGGATATCTCCATTGGAACGGCGACATTTGAGGCAACACTAGAGGGAGCTAGAGGCGAAATTTCCATGGGAGACGAAATTTGGGAAGTATTTTTAGGGCTAGCCATGGAAGATTGAAGAAGAATGAGGAAGACGAAGAACTGGGGCAAGGGTTTGGGATTCCGCCTAGAGAGAGAGAGAATACGGTGAGAGAGAGGGTTTAGGAGGGGGTTTTAAGAGTGAATAGTGGAGGGATTTAATTGATTTGACAAGGTCAAATTAATTAAACCTCCACTTATCTCTAAAAATCCCAACAATACTCAAGTGTTATCCGCCATTTTTTTAAAAAAAAAACTTTTTTTTTTTTTTTAAATTTTTATAATTTTTAATTTTTTAATAATAACTAAACATAATTTTAATAATATCCATAAAATTGAGTTTTTCAAAATTCAAAGAGATGAATTTTAAAAAATAGATATTACTCGTACAAAATTACACTTAGTTTGACAAAATAAAAATTTTTGCTAAAAACCTTTTAAATTTCACAAACTCTAAATATAAGAAAATAGACTTTTGGAAATTTAAAATTTAATTAACAAAAACAAAAACAAGAAAATAAAAAATTAATGTAGCATCTACTGATGTGTTACTAGCAATGTTGCGTGACACTCAAGACAACATTTTTAAATAAAATCCCCTTGATATTTTTTTTTCAACATACATATCTATACTTTCTTAGGCAATTTTTAAGCACACTTTACACTTTCTTTATTTACAAGGAAGCATCGTAGTAGCGAGCTCCGTGCCCCGAGTTTTTTATTAAAGTGTAAAGCTACAATTAGTAAGTTTTATACCTTTCAAGTAGGGTACACTGTAGTAGCGAGCTCCATGTCCCTAATACTTAGTATAAAACACTACATTATATTCCCTTTGGGAATTTTCACAAGCTTTGCCCTTTTTTTTTTTAAATATCAACAACAATATGAGTGACTTTGTCACTTTTTAGCACAAAGGGGTATTTTATAAAAAAATGTTAACCTTAAGAATGTACACATACTAGAACAAAAAGGTCAGTAAATGCCCCCCATTTGGGATTAAACTAACTAATTTTTTTTTTTAAAATAATATACAACTCATACAAAGTGTTGCTGACAGTGTTGGCAACACTGACGGCAACACACACAGATTTATAGAAAACATAAACCAAGAGATTTTTTCAAACTTGAAAATCTCTCATGGTCCAAGGCTTTGGTCAAAATATCAGCAAGTTGATGTTTTGTATCAATATGCTCTATTTGGATCAATTCCTTTTCTACTAAATCTCTTAAAAAATGATGGCGGATATCAATGTGCTTAGTGCGTGAGTGTTGTACAGGGTTTTTGGAGATATTTATAGCACTCAGATTGTCACAGTACATGGTCAAGATATTACTATCAAGACCATAGTCATCAAGCATGTGTTTCAACCATATTAGTTGAGAACAACAACTCCCAGCTGCCACATATTCAGATTCAGCAGTAGAGAGAGAAACACAGTTTTGCTTGCGACTGTACCATGACACTAAATTATTACCCAGAAAAAAACAACCCCCACTAGTACTCTTTCTGTCATCTATATCCCCTGCCCAATCAGAGTCACTAAAACCAACTAAGTTGATATTAGTGTCTTTGGTGAACCAGATTCCCAATTCACTTATCATGGATCTATACAGAGTTGGGTCAACATCCTCCCCTGCCTGATCTTTGGTTACCTTAAGAGATGATCCCATAGGTATTTTAGAGCTTTTGGCACTCTCCAATCCAAATCTTTTCACCAGACTCTTAACATTCTTGCTCTGTGTGATAAAGATTCCATCATTTGATTGTTTCACCTGCAATCCTAGGAAATAATTAAGTTCTCCTATCATGCTCATCTCGAATGTTGATGTCATAACTTCCACAAAATTTTGTAAACAAGTTTTAGATGTGGAACCATAAACTATGTCATCAACATAGATCTGAGCAATGACAAGCTCTTTATTTTCCCTAAGAATAAATAATGTCCTATCGGCTTCTCCTCTAACAAATCCATATTCAAGAAGGAAACTTGTTAGACGCCCATACCATGCACGAGGAGCTTGTTTCAAGCCATATAAGGCCTTACCAAGTCTGTATACATGGTCTGGGTGGAACGGGTCTTCAAACCCTTTGGGTTGCTCAACATAGATCTCTTTATCTAAGTACCCATTCAAGAAAGCCGCTTTGACATCCATTTGGTGCAATGTGATTTTGAGATAACAGGCTATAGCAAGAAGAAGTCTTATTGACTCAATTCTAGCCACAGGTGCAAAGGTCTCGTCAAAGTCGATTCCTTCCACTTGTGTATAGCCTTGAGCCACAAGACGAGCTTTATTACGAACAATATTACCCAATTCATCAGATTTGTTTTTGTAAATCCATTTAGTTCCAATAATGTTAGTATTTAAAGGACGTGGAACTAAACACCAAACCTCGTTACGAGTAAATTGTTCAAACTCTTCTTGCATAGCTTGAATCCAGAATTTATCATTTAAAGCTTCAATCACATTTTTTGGTTTAAGAGAGGAAACGAAACAGGAGTGTTTTACCTGAGAGTATGTGGAGGACATACACACATACCTAACCATATCTCTGTAGTCTACTGGCTCCTTATTTCTTGTTCGAACCCCTTCATTAACATCACCAATTACTTGAGTAATGGGATGATAATTTCTGATACGAGCTGGGGGATCTCTCCTGCCTTGATGGTACACCAATCCATCTTCTTCTTCTGAGTCACTGCTCTCAGAATTTTCAGCCATTGTCCTGTTCTCCTGTGTTGCCTCAGGTGTTGCCATTTCAGGGGCAACACTTGGGGCGACACTTGAATATGTGACTGCACCGGTCGAATCAGTTTCTGTTCCAGCTCTTTGTTCGACTTCTTCCAGCAAGGTCAGAGGTATATTATCAGCTGGTTCTCCTGTAGCACTCAAGTAATCGTTAAATTCAATATTTACTGATTCTTGAATCACTTTTAATCTCAATTTATAGACACGATACGCATGACTGTTTTGAGAGTAGCCCAGAAAGATGGCTTTGTCACTCTTAGAATCAAGTTTTCCTAAATATTTCCGGTCATTTAAAATGTAGCACAAACACCCAAACACACGAAAATAGTGAATCGTAGATTTCTTTCCATTTAAAATCTCATAGGGTGTCATAGTTGTACCGGGTCTTAAGAAAACTCTATTCGTAGTGTGACAAGCTGTGTTTAATGCTTCGGCCCAAAAACCTTTAGAAATATTTCTAGCAATTAGCATAACACGAGCCATCTCCATTAAAGTCTTATTTTTTCTTTCAGCAACACCATTTTGTTGTGGTGTTTTGGGTGCTGAAAATTCATGGTGTATCCCCTTTTTACTACAAAAAGTAGCAAAGGGGATGTTTTCAAACTCTCTACCATGATCTGACCTTATTCGAAAAATAGGAGAACAAAACATATTTTTTATTTTAGAAACTAAGTGAGTAAATTTATCAAAAGTTTCAGATTTTTCTCTTAAGAAATACACCCATGTAAACCTAGAAAAATCATCAACTATCACATAAACATACTTCTTACCTCCCAAGCTTTCTACCTCAATAGGACCCATCATGTAACGACCCCAACCCTAGGCACAAATTTTAAATCTTATATTATATGCTTTTAATATTTATGTTAACTTTATGTGTTCATTTATGTCTTTAAATTTTTATTTTAAGATAAGTTGGGTGAGAAGTAAATTTAGAATCTTTTAAGAAATCATTGGATATTAAATAAAGGACCATGGGAATTAATAAAAATAGAAAATAGATAAATAGTAAGAGGAGATTAAAATGAGTAGAATAAAAAATTAGGGGGAAAGGTTAATTTTTTTAAAAAAGGTGAAAGCCTTATTTTTTGTATGGGGGGCCAAGAAAGGCTTACTTTCCCCATATCCCTCCATGTGTTCCTCACCATACCTTCCCCCTTACTTTCCATACCTCCTTTACCATTCTTATACTCCATCTTCCTCCTTCTTCTCCTTCATTTTATTTTCTTTTACAAAATTCCATGGAAACCTTACCCTTGAAAGCCTCATTTCTTAAGTTCCTAGAGAAGTCAAATCTCCACCATTTTTAGATCCGAGAGTACTTTTGTGTTCGGGGTGAAGAGAGGAGCTCATCAAGCTAAGAAGATCTTCATTCCATTCCACATTTGCTAAGTGAGTTGTTATGACTTCCCTTCCTCTAAATGTTCATGAGCTATTTAATGTTGTCATTGTTATTTAGATGATTGTTTAATGCTTTGTAAATCCTCTTGGAAGTTGAGGAATTGATTAATCTTATGGATGGATGTTATTGTTGATCAAGAGTGTAAGAACATGGATTGATTTAGATTAAAAGTGTTAAACTTGAAATAAGGAATGAAATGGGTGGAGTTAGATTAGAAGATTTTAGTTGGAAATAAAGTAAGAAAATGGGTGGAAACTTAAGTGGTAAATAATCTAGGACTATATTATTTTGGATCTAGATGATTGAAGATGAGGTTGTAAGGTTAGAAAATTCCTTTGGTGTTCATGAATATAAAGAAGATTAAAAAAGGAAAAGAAAAGTAGTAAATAGAGACTTTAGAAAATCTGGTTGCTGGAAAATGGCCTTGGGCGGTCGCCCATAGGGGCTTGAGCGGCTGCCCATGTAGACAGAACCTGAACTCCTTGGAAATTCCTCTTGGGCGGTCGCCCAAGAGGTAGTGGGCGGGCGCCCATGATGCCAGACCTTCCCCAGTTTCCGTTCTTGCTGATTTTTGCCAACAACCTCGTGGCATGACCCCTAACCTTTATAAATTAATAGAAACCAATTCAATTCGGATATGAATCAATTCTTTTCAACCTAGAATAATAGTAGAACACTTGAGTCACTTAGTGACACCTTAATTGGGTTTAAATGGAACTACGGAAGCACTTTAAGTCCGACTTAGAAATCATTTGGCAGTTTATTAAATGTGACTCCAACTTGGTAGAGTTAACTTGAATCCTTATAGAGATCATATATTGTTGTATAATGACTAAGTAAGATGGGTTGATGATATTTCATTATCTTACTTGAGTACATATTCATGGATTGTATTGTGCTTAGTGTATTACATAAATGTTGCACTCTGATTATTGGTTGAACATGAGTATATTTTACCATGTGGCTATATTGCTTATTTATGCATAGTGTTTTAAATAAATGTTGCACTATGAGATTTGTTGAACATGAGTATATTTTACCATGTGGCTATATTGCTTATCCCGTTTGTGGATTATATTTCAAGTAACTATTATGTGCTTGATAATGTGTTAATCAGCTGATATTGGGGGTATAATATAATACGATCAATTATGGAAGTGTGACCTAATGTGATCGGATTATGTTATACCTGTGACCGTCCCCTCCTGTGGCCACAGGTTGGGGTATAGCATCTGTATTGAGCCAAAAGCCTTACAGAGTTGCTACTATCTTATTTGGTTCCACTGAAAACGGGTCTTATAAGATGTGAGTATTGCTTAGCGGCTCACTGTAAGATTGGAGTATTATTATACCCAATGTTGTACGACTATTGTTCGAGACGGGAAAAGGTAAACCAAGGTAATGTAAGGTGTTTCTGACTTTTTCATTGTGTTATATGTGACTTGTTATGTGTTGCACCTTATTTGGCATATTGCTGCATTCATAATAGCTTGCTGAGATTTATTCTCACCCCTCTCCCTTTAATGTTTTTAGATCCCGAGACAGGTGGACCGACCAAGTAAGGGCGGAAAGGAGTTTAGAAGTGGTATTTTGGGAATTGTCGGGTTATGTATAGGTTGGTGTAGAAAGTGTTTGTTGTATAATTCTTTTAAAAGGGTTGTATTCATAAACTCTAATTTTATTTTATATTCGACATCTTTTTGTAACTAAAATCGTTTACTACTTTCAAGGTTGGTCAACTCTTCCTCCAATGTGGAAAGGAGTGGAGTTATTTTAAAATGGTTATGTTTATGTTTGAAAGTTAAATAAAAGTTTTTTTTAAAAGTTTAGGCAAGTTGGGGTTAGTTTGAGGACGCTCCAGCTCGGGACACGTGTAGGTTCCGGGTCGGGGTCCTCACAGTTGGTATCAGAGCTCGGTTAGAATTCTCGGGGTAGAGTCTAGCTGAGTGAGAGTGTGTGATAACTGACGTCGAGAGTATTATGCAGGAATTTGTTCAATGACAGAAAACGATAATGACCAACCAAAGAATCAAGAAAATGTGAGCAATATGGAGAGATAGATTCCTCCACAATCATTTGAGGTATATTGCCTGTCTTCGGAGTTAGGATTCATACTTTTATAAGTCACGTTCATTCGTTTTCATGTGACATTACATTTCATTTTTATTTGCATAAATGGCCCGAGAGTTGCCTTATGTACTGGAGGTTCTACTCCGATGAGAGAGTACCTCGAATCATCCTTGATTATCATGATAGTTGTGATTAAGTGGGCATGGATTGCCGGTGGATATGGTAGATATGCCAATCCGTGAATTATTGTTATATTGACCTGAATTGATTGAGTAGTTGTTGTGTTTGGGGAGGACTGTCGCAAGAAGCGAGTCTCCTTATCTATGTTTGATTTGCCTCCGTGTGTGGTTGAGGCGGATAAGTCATTATTTGCTATTATGTCATATATGTGTAAATGTCGAAGGTATGGCCTAAGGAATGTGAAGGTTATTTGGGTTATGTGTTATAATTGATTAAAAGACACTTGAATTCTCTCATGTATCGGTGGTAATTGAATTGGTGAGCTCTTAGTTGAGGTTAGGTATATGGCCTAATTTAGAGTGGTTTATGGTTGTATAACTTGCATGAATATTTATACATTGGTGTCTCGTGGTGGAGACTAGATATATGAGACTAGTATTGAAAGTAATAGTCTAAGTGGGATTATATGGTTTATAAGATATCGCGAGTACGAGTCCTTATAGAACTGACATATATATTGCCTTATGTGCTATAAGTATATTCTCTAATGAGAGATTGATTGTATTCTTGCTACTAATTTGAATAAGGAATCAGATATTCTTGTAGGTGATATCACCATATAAGTTGACTAAGTGGTGTTTTCCAGGTGAGTTTCAAAATGGGTTTTCATCAGGTATCATACCAGGATATTGAGGCTTTGAGTTGCTATAAGGTACTATTTTGGTATTCGGATTCCTAGATAGAGGACACTAATTGGGATAATGAAATTGATGACTCAACTTGGGAAATTAATTGATAAAGAAGATAATTAGCTTAGCGATTCTCCGTAGGGATAAATTAGTACTATATTTAGAAAAGATGATACTTGGTGGTTATTTATAGATTATGGAGATCTCAAATTAGTAACTGTGAAGAATAAGTATTCGTTATCACTTGTTGAGGATGTGTATGACTGATTTTAGAAACTAATAGAATACTCAATGGTTATTAGTTGAATTTTCGGGATATTACAATTGTAGTGAAAATTTGTTGTAGGGATATACTTAAGACAACATTTGTATCTAGTATGACCGTTTTGGTTTGAGGTTGTGTATTAGTTATGGAGAGGTAAATGGGGTAAATGTGAAGAAGTATAATAGATGTAGTTATTGATGACTTACAGGATCAACTTCAGGAATTGGTAATGTATGTATATGGTTTGTTTTGAAAAACGATTATCATTAGTTGAGAATATAAAATGAGGATAAATCTTATTGGAAGGCAGGATATTTTAGGATGATTACACCCTATATGTTGACTTAGTTGTGTGACTCATACGAGAGATTGGTGTGATATTTAGGAAGGTATTGGTGTTATGCGGATTTTGAGTTGTTGATGGTTATAGAGAGGTAAGTTAGTTTACATTGTTTAATCGCAATTTGGGGATGATTGACCTATGTGAGTTCCAATTATATTTTCTTATTAGGAGATCATGGAAATTGATCGGAAACTTGAGGTATGCAATACGTTGTTACTAAGTACAATACCAATATCAAAGGTAAGGAATAGATGACTCAAATTAAGTAAAAGTGTTGAATATTCAACTTGAGGAATTATTGAATTGAGGATGATTTACCAAATTTATAATCTTAATGAATGTTTTAGTGTTATTTATCGGAGATAGTAATAGTATTGCGAGATTGTGTTTTCTTATAGAGAATTTAACTAAGTATAAATATTATGAGTGGTGGCTACACTATAAATAGAAGTCAAACAAGAATATTTTGTTAGAATTGTTTTAAATGTGCTTTACTACTTTGGATGGTATATTGAACTTCGGTATGAGCAATTGTGCCCTTCGAGGATAGTTGATTTAATAAGGTCAGTAAACCGTTTTTGTGTACATTAAAATCTGTGAGTAATTTAACTATCTACCACTGGTATGGGACGGTTGTAGATAATTAAATCACTCGAGTTATTTTATTAGCTTATCAATCTTTTGAAAATCTCTTAAAATTGTGAGTGGTTTAGTTAATTAAAACTGGTATGGGACAGTTTTAAATAAATAAACCATTCGAGTCTCACGGGATCTCTTTTCATCTATCTTTGTAATTCTGAAAGATGTTGTAAATTTTAGAAAGACTTGGTATTCTAAAGTTATAATTTGTAAAGAAACAAGTGGAAAGGCAACCTAGTTCCCCTATAATGATTGATTGTATTAAAGTTTCGATCCGAGAAATGACTTGATAAATTGTGGGGTTATTAATGTGACGGTCGCAGTAGACTTGGGTTTTGTATTGGAGTTGGATCGGCTCCGTTGTGGGCGGCCAACCATTTAATTTGAATGTTGATCTGTCACTGGACCTGAACATAATTGGAACATTGAATCGTGATAAATAGTTGACCAGTATTCCGTTCGTAGAATCAGGGTCTTATTAGCATGTCCATATTTATTATTCCATGGGCAATTGTTTAATGTTGTATTATGAGAACTGCGGATAAGATAATTGAACTAACTCGTTTCAAGTGAGTCGAGACATAAGGTGGTTTGAGCACAAATGTGGAAATAGAATTTTGACGTTGGAAGATTTGTTAGGACATTTAGAATTTTAGACTGAACTTGAGAGTATTATCACGATGGATTTTGTGATTGAGCACTTTGAAAGTAAAGGGGTATGTTGTTTTGTTTATAGAAAGTTGATTTGTAGTTCCTACTCATTATATAGGAATATAGTGATGAGATTCTTTGATCAAGTCCTCATATATGTTAGGAGATAGTTTGATTGTATAAACCCCATAGTATTAAATGGATTGGATAGACATCAATTTGGAAGATCCTTTTTGGAATGTATGGATGCTATTGAGTTTAACTTTGTGAAAATTTGAGGAATCATTACTTATTATTGAGGATATGCTACGGGCATGTACAATGGATTTTTGTAGTCGATAGGACGTATGATTACCAGTGGTTGGGTGCGTATAATAGCATTTATTATTCTAGCATTGAGATAAAACCGTATGAGGCGTTGTTAGGGAAAAAAATATCGATCTCTAATTTGTTGGGGTGAGGTTGGAGAAGCAAGGCCTAAGGTAAATTGGCGCCAAAGTTTGTTAATCCATTTGAAGTTTTGGAAAAGATTGGTGATTTGACTCATAGACTGGCTTGGAGCAGCTTATAGATTATTTAAAGTTTTAAATGCAATATTGTAATGTATTTGGTGACATAAGTTGTAATACTTTTATTTATTTATGTAGTTATTGAGGTCGTGAAAATTCGGGTTAGTGATATTGTAAGGTATTCTTGGAAAATTAAGTTGTAATATCGTATCATTAATGGAATTAGAATCTTGGGTAAGAATCAACCTTGAAGAGACTATTTGGGAGTGGAAGTCTGAGGTATACATGTAACCGAGGCGGGTTAATCAGTTAGGTAAGTGACAGTCAAATTCGGGACGAATTTTCTTTAAGGGGGAGTGAGTGTAACGACCCCAACCCTAGGCACAAATTTTAAATCTTATATTATATGCTTTTAATATTTATGTTAACTTTATGTGTTCATTTATGTCTTTAAATTTTTATTTTAAGATAAGTTGGGTGAGAAGTAAATTTAGAATCTTTTAAGAAATCATTGGATATTAAATAAAGGACCATGGAAATTAATAAAAATAGAAAATAGATAAATAGTAAGAGGAGATTAAAATGAGTAGAATAAAAAATTAGGGGGAAAGGTTAATTTTTTAAAAAAAGGTGAAAGCCTTATTTTTTGTATGGGGGGCCAAGAAAGGCTTACTTTCCCCATATCCCTCCATGTGTCCCTCACCATACCTCCCCCCTTACTTTCCATACCTCCTTTACCATTCTTATACTCCATCTTCCTCCTTCTTCTCCTTCATTTTATTTTCTTTTACAAAATTCCATGGAAACCTTACCCTTGAAAGCCTCATTTCTTAAGTTCCTAGAGAAGTCAAATCTCCACCATTTTTAGATCCGAGAGTACTTTTGTGTTCGGTGTGAAGAGAGGTGCTCATCAAGCTAAGAAGATCTTCATTCCATTCCACATTTGCTAAGTGAGTTGTTATGACTTTCCTTCCTCTAAATGTTCATGAGCTATTTAATGTTGTCATTGTTATTTAGATGATTGTTTAATGCTTTGTAAATCCTCTTGGAAGTTGAGGAATTGATTAATCTTATGGATGGATGTTATTGTTGATCAAGAGTGTAAGAACATGGATTGATTTAGATTAAAAGTGTTAAACTTGAAATAAGGAATGAAATGGGTGGAGTTAGATTAGAAGATTTTAGTTGGAAATAAAGTAAGGAAATGGGTGGAAACTTAAGTGGTAAATAATCTAGGACTATATTATTTTGGATCTAGATGATTGAAGATGAGGTTGTAAGGTTAGAAAATTCCTTTGGTGTTCATGAATATAAAGAAGATTAAAAAAGGAAAAGAAAAGTAGTAAATAGAGACTTTAGAAAATCTGGTTGCTGGAAAATGGCCTTGGGTGGTCGCCCATAGGGGCTTGAGCGGCTGCCCATGTAGACAGAACCTGAACTCCTTGGAAATTCCTCTTGGGCGGTCGCCCAAGAGGTAGTGGGCGGGCGCCCATGATGCCAGACCTTTCCCAGTTTCCGTTCTTGCTGATTTTTGCCAACAACCTCGTGGCATGACCCCTAACCTTTATAAATTAATAGAAACCGATTCAATTCAGATATGAATCAATTCTTTTCAACCTAGAATAATAGTAGAACACTTGAGTCACTTAGTGACACCTTAATTGGGTTTAAATGGAACTACGGAAGCACTTTAAGTCCGACTTAGAAATCATTTGGCAGTTTATTAAATGTGACTCCAACTTGGTAGAGTTAACTTGAATCCTTATAGAGATCATATATTGTTGTATAATGACTAAGTAAGATGGGTTGATGATATTTCATTATCTTACTTGAGTACATATTCATGGATTGTATTGTGCTTAGTGTATTACATAAATGTTGCACTCTGATTATTGATTGAACATGAGTATATTTTACCATGTGGCTATATTGCTTATTTATGCATAGTGTTTTAAATAAATGTTGCACTATGAGATTTGTTGAACATGAGTATATTTTACCATGTGGCTATATTGCTTATCCCGTTTGTGGATTATATTTCAACTAACTATTATGTGATTGATAATGTGTTAATCAGCTGATATTGGGGGTATAATATAATACGATCAATTATGGAAGTGTGACCTAATGTGATCGGATTATGTTATACCTGTGACCGTTCCCTCCTGTGGCCACAGGTTGGGGTATAGCATCTGTATTGAGCCAAAAGCCTTACAGAGTTGCTACTATCTTATTTGGTTCCCTGAAAAACGGGTCTTATAAGATGTGAGTATTGCTTAAGCAGCTCACTGTAAGATTGGAGTATTATTATACCCAATGTTGTACGACTATTGTTCAGACGGGAAAAGGTAAACCAAGGTAATGTAAGGTGTTTACAGCTTTTTCATTGTGTTATATGTGACTTGTTATGTGTTGCACCTTATTTGGCATATTGCTGCATTCATAATAGCTTGCTGAGATTTATTCTCACCCCTCTCCCTTTAATGTTTTTAGATCCCGAGACAGGTGGACCGACCAAGTAAGGGCGGAAAGGAGTTTAGAAGTGGTATTTTGGGAATTGTCGGGTTATGTATAGGTTGGTGTAGAAAGTGTTTGTTGTATAATTCTTTTAAAAGGGTTGTATTCATAAACTCTAATTTTATTTTATATTCGACATCTTTTTGTAACTAAAATCGTTTACTACTTTCAAGGTTGGTCAACTCTTCCTCCAATGTGGAAAGGAGTGGAGTTATTTTAAAATGGTTATGTTTATGTTTGAAAGTTAAATAAAAGTTTTTTTTAAAAGTTTAGGCAAGTTGGGGTTAGTTTGAGGACGCTCCAGCTCGGGACACGTGTAGGTTCCGGGTCGGGGTCCTCACACATCAAGTCCATATGTAGAAGCTGAAAACAATGTGTTGTTCCTGAGTGTTGCTCATTGTGTTGTTCAACACTGTGAGCAACACGAGTTTGCTTACCCTTTTGACAGTCACCACACATCACGGTGTCTTTGAGATCTAGTTTAGGAACACCTTTGACGGCATTATGTTTGATAATCTTCTCAAGATTTCTATAATGAGAATGACCTAACTTTTGATGCCATAACCTAATATCATCAAGTTTTGTCAAATTACACACTGATTTATTATCAACCAGATAGCAATTATCACTTGATCTTATTCAGTCATGACACAAAAGTTAGTGTTATCAAACACTTCACAGGTATTTTTATTGAATTTTACCTCCAAATTGTCATCACATAGTTGGCTAATGCTAATTAAATTAGCAAGTAAACCATCTACGTGCAAGACATTTTTCAAAGGAGGAAAACCAACAATATCCAGTGTTCCTTTACCAACTATTTCACTCTTGCCTCCACCACCATAAGTCACTGAGCCTCCTTGAATAGGTTGGTACTCTGTTAGAAATGATTTTGTTCCCGTCATATGACGTGAACAACCACTATCAAAGTACCAAGTTCCTGCAATGTTAGTCCTTAAAGCTGTATAAACAACATAGCATTTCAGTTTTTCCTTGGGTAACCAACCCTTTTTTGAAAATCTGGATTTCTGTTCACCAGTGTTGCCATGAGTGTTGCCCTGAGAAACTGGCGACACTTGTGGCGACACTTGAAGACTGGACATTTTCTTTTGAAGGAAAATGCAATCTGATTTTAAATGTCCAGCTTTGTGACAGTATCCACACTCATTGGATAGATCAGAAGAATCACTAGGAGTGCTACCCTTTTCCTTGACACGCTCTTTTACAAAACAATTTTTAGTTTCAACATCAAACAAGGAAGAGGTAATACTTTCAAGTGATTCTTGGAACCCAAGACCAGCTTTCAGAGGCTTACTCAACTTGAGTATTTCATCCAATTTGGATGAACTTGTGTTGAGTTTTTTGAAGGTGGATTCGGCTAGGTTGAGTTTGGCCTTGATTTTATCAAGATCCAAGTCTCTCCTACTGAGTTGAGCTTCTAGCCGAGTCAAGGAGTTCTTAAGATCCTGATTTTCCTTTTTCAAGAAAACCACCATCTTATTCTCCTTTTTCCATTCCACGAGGAGAGATTTATAGAGGTTTTTTAATTAAAAAATGAGCTCATCTTTATCAAAATCATCCTCTATAACCTCCTCGGAATTAAAATCAGCAAAACCATGCAATTTAAGATCATCTAAAGAATCATACCTGCTGAGTGTTGTGCCAAGTGTTGCCAATTCCTGGACGACACTTGGGGCAACACTTTCTGAATAAGTCACCAATGTTGTGTCAAGTGTTGTCAAATCTGGAACAACACTTGAAGTAACACTCTCAGTCGAAGGTAGCTCCTCTATCGTGGCCATCATGACCACTTGCTCCGTTTTTTCTTCTTTCTCCGTTCATTCCTCCTCTCCATCACTAAGAGATACCCACAAGTTTTTGCCCGCCTTTCTCAAGGTGTTAGCACATTCATTGGCATAGTGACCCCAACCGGAACAAGCATGACATTGAATAGATTCAATGTACTTAGGATCGGACCGGATCTTTTCCGAGGATGCACGCCTAGGTGGGATATCCTTTTGATTTGGAAGAGGACCTCTCCTTGGCACAAAACTAGAGGTTTTGGCCGTTTGGTCCTTAGCTTTTACCTGCACTTTGTTAAATTTCCTAACCATAGAATTATATCTCTTTGCAAGTAAAGCTACACTAGTATTTTCATCTAACTCCTCAAAGACTTCATCTTCATCGTCCACACAAGTGTCCGAAGATTCGATTTTTAAGGCAATATTCTTGCCTTTAGAAGCCTCCGTTTGTTCATTGAGATTCAACTCAAAGTTTTTCAAAATACTCATTAAGGAGTTGATGTCCATTGTTGAAAGATTATGGGCCTCTTCAATAGCTGAAACTTTAATATTAAAACGTTCGGGAAGAGTACGAATAGCTTTTGAAACAAGTTGTTTATTTGTAAAAGGCTCCCTAATACTTGACAAGCATTTGAAATATCAATCAACTTTTCAAAATAAGACGAGATGTCTTCGTTTTCACCCATTCTTAATCTTTCAAATCTACTAGTGAGACCTCTAAGCTTTGTTTCTCGGACACTGCCATCTCCTTCACAAAATCTTTGTAAAGTATCCCAAGCATCTTTTGCAGAGGGACTATTTTGGATGAGTTTGAACATATGCATGTCAACCCATTCATAGATGGCATTCAGTGCCTTTTCATTGAAACTAGCAAGATTATTCTCTTCAATTGTCCACTCGAATTCAGGTTTGACTTGAACGTCACCATCGTCATCCGGAGGAAGCATTGGAACAGAATAACCATTTAAAATAGATCGCCAAGCCCGAAGATCAATTGATTTGATATGCGAGCGTAGGCGAATCTTCCAATAAGCATAATTCGATCCGTCTAAAACCGGTAATCTCTTTTGATTAGGGTTTGCAGGATCATAAGCCATGACAAAAGGATCTAAACACTTAGTATATCAAGTGCTAGGCTCTGATACCAATTGAAATTGTCTATGGCTTGGAACTTGTGAGGCGAAACTCACAAGGTGAGATGAAACTCACGAGTGTTGTCTTTAGTGTTGATGACACTAACAACAACACATTCACCAATTCTAGAAAAACACAAATCAATAGAAATAAATATAAATTGCAGCGGAAGAATTAAAGCAATACACAAGAATATAATTTTTATCAAGTTATATAAATATATAACTTGATGGGTGCCAAGAAGGCAAGACCTTTCTATTAATAATATGAATTCAATACAAGGTCAAAGAAGTTCCTTAATGATAAACGAACCCTGATATAAGGAACAACATACACGAATTCTCTCAGAAAATAAACACTCAAAAACCTCACAAAAATATAAAAATCTATTTGAAATATTCGAGTGTTGGATAAAGTGTTGCCGACACTGAATGGCAACACTTGAGAGCAGAATTCTACTTTCTTGTGCAGATTTGCGTTTTCTGAATTGGATGATCTTCAATGAAGATCCACTGCACTATTTATAGGCCACAAAGTCTTGGAGCCTACTCAAATGATCAGCTAACAGCTTGGAGTTTGTTTCCTCCATTTATGCCACTCGCCTCTTTTGTAGGAGACCTAGTCTTCTCTTGCTTCTCTTGCTTGTACCTCTTAGCTTTGGTTGCCTTGTACTCTGACTTGTTCTCCCCCAGAATAGCTGAATAAAATATCTCCTGGCTTGGTCATCAATTAAACAAATAAACACATGTTTATTTGTTAACTTCTTCTCCTCTTCGTGATTAACGCCTGGGCAGATTCTGTTGCTGATTTCAAGCTCATTTTAAGGTGACTAACTACTGTTATATAAACATTAATTTACCCATTAATCTTTGTGAAAAATACAGTAACTAGCTCAGTGTCGCCAATTCCAAATGGCAACACTTTTGGCAACACCAGTGGCAACACTGGTTTGCAACACTTGGGATGACATTCATGGCAACACATGATCTTAACATTAACAACGACTACCCAAAATGACAAATATTTTTCACTATTTATTTCGCTTATTATCTATTCTATTTTACTTTTATACTCACAACAACAAAAAACTTAATATTTTTTTCACTCATTAATTCTTCTATTTAAATTTTTATACTGTCAACACCTCTTTTCTACCTTACTTTTTCTTAATCACAGTGTTCAAAAAATTAGTTCAGTTTGAAATTTTACGAAGGGAGTACATGTATAAATTATTGGCTTACTAATTTTTGTACATAGGTGGAATACTATACTTACTTATATATATACTATATATAATATTTTAATGCATATATTAATTAAATTATTACATTAACAATCATTTTTATCATTTATTATAAAAATATGTATATTTACCAATTTACTAATTATCATTTAATGATATAAACTGTTTACCATTCAAATATAAAATATTATATCTAAAATCTTATTAAAAATTATTTTTTTCCTAAATGATAAGAATAACATTTTATCTTTTTAATTTCATAATTTGTCAAGTTTTTTGCTTATTATTTTGGTTATTGTGAGTCATAAATTGAGGTTCAAATTTATAAATTGAGGTTCAAATTTATATAGTACTCCCTCCGTCCCACGTGAATGGACACTTATTTTCTTTTTGGGACGTCCCACGTGAATGGACACTGCCCAAAATGGAAAAGAATATTCACTATTCCCTCCACTCATTCTCTCTCCTACTTCACTTTTACACTCACAACATTCTCTCTCCTAACTATTCCTCCCACTCATTCTCTCTCCTATTTAATTTTTCATACTCACAACATTTTCTTTCACTTTTTCTCTCTCTTACTTTTCCTTAATTCCCACACCCATAAAGTTGGTGTCCATTGACATGGGACGGAGGGAGTATATTTTTTTCTTAACCAAGGTAAGTTAAAACAATCAGTGCATCAATAAAACCTCCGATTCACTTCTTGCCAGATATGTTCGGAGAGTGAGAGGGAATGGGTGGCCGAAGGAGAGGAGGGGCTCGTCGGAGATGGGTGAGGGGATGAGAGGGGTTGGCAGAGGCCGGAGATGGGAAAGGGTGGTCGGAGATGGTGAGGAACGGGAGGGGAAGCGAGAGAAAGACATGTATTTGTGTGAGGGTAGTTTGAGTGTCATTAAACTAGCAATAAATTAAGTAAAATTTTAATTATGATATCGAATTAGATGATTAAATTTCAAAATTATTGTCATAATTGATGGTATTTCCATTAAAATAGAGGATTATTTGGGAATTGTCCCTTGTATATTTGTAAAAAAAAAAAAGAAAAAAGAAAAAAAAAGTACCAATGAAGTCTCTAGAAAAAGCTTTCAAGTTCAACGCACAATTTCGTAATTTCCCTCCCTTCACCCTTTCCTCTTCCGCGTAGGAACAAGGAAACTGCGACTACATATACATACAAACTCAATTCCTTTCTCACAAAGCCTATTCGTCTTCTCCACTAATTCCCATACTCTCTCTCTTCTCTGCAATGGCGAATGCTCTAGCCGAGAAAGCTAAAGAAGCGTTCGTTGACGACGATTTTGAACTCGCCGTCGACCTCTACTCTCAGGCCATCACCCTCCACCCTCAAAACGCCCATTTTTTTGCCGACCGTGCTCAAGCTAACATTAAGCTTCAAAACTTCAACGGTAAATTTGACTTCTTATAATTTTGTACTTTTACACCATTAATTTATTTCTTACAATTTGCCCTAAATTTATACATATGTATATAAATACTCCCTCCGTCCCATTTGAAGCGTCACCTTCTTTTGCTAATAATGAGCCTCGTTAAAAGCTTTACCTTTCCTAATGACAAAAAATCTTTACTATTTCACCCCCTAATTCTCTCCCCTACATTAGTTTTATACCGACAACACCAATCAACCTTACTGTTCCCTCCCCTCATTCTCTCTCATATTTTACTTTTATACTTGCAACACTTTTTCCACTAACCTTTTTTCTTAATTTGCGTGCCATGATCAAAAGGGTGAAGGTTTAAAAATGGGACGGAGGGAGTATTCCACTATATGCAAAAAAAAAAATAAAAAAAATAAAAAAAATCATATTTTGATCATGAAAGAAAGATTTTGATTAAAAAAATAAAGCCTTAATTTTTGATAGTAGTCTTAGTATGGAACCTTCAGAAAAGGATTAGTGAACTTTGTATGATTTTGTACTTTTACACCATTGTATTTCTTTTAATTTGCACTACATTTATATTCTATTATATGCAACAAAAATATTATATCTTGATCATGAAAGAAAGATTTTGATAAAAAATTTGAAGCCTTAATTTTTTAAAGTAATCTTAGTATGCAAGAGGGCGAGCCTTGGCAGAACGGTTAAGTTGCTCCTTTGGTGACCATAAGGTCACGGGTTCGAACCTTGGCGAACAGCCTCTTGGCAATTGTCAGGGGAAGACTCTAGCAAATGGTTCCCTCTCCCAAACCCCGCTTGACGGGGAGCGCTTGGCGCACCGGGGTTTGCCCTAATCTTAGTATGCAACCGTTCTATTCTTTTAGTCAACCTTTAAAAGGATGTCTTTCACTATTATCATTGATAAATGTATGTATAACCTATATTGATAATTGCTGGTTAAATTGCTTTGCAGAAGCTGTGGCTGATGCAAACAAAGCAATTGAGTTGGATTCCTCGATGGCGAAGGCATACCTTCGGAAAGGGTAGCTGTACTATTTCCCTTGTGACATTGTGTCCATCACTTGTACCAGTTTGAAATATGTAAACATTATATTTTTAGTTTTCCTTTTTGGTTGATGAATATTTTAAGTTAGTGCAGCGTATATGTGCTTATTTTTGTGGGGCTCATTTTTTCCTTGAATCTTGGTTGGCCCACCTTGCTCATTTGTACTAACTCTTCAATTCTAAGTATCCTGAATTCCACTTATTCTAGCTCTTACAATTGGATTTGTTTTCTTTTTTAAGCTGTTGGCAAGAGGTGCTCCTGCTTGGCTACTAATTTTTGATATTTTGTCTTTGATATTTGATCCAGCCTTCTACTTTATCCCCTAGAATAGTTTCTAAACAGCAATCATGATGTCCATAGTTAATAGCATGAGGACATTGGTGAAAAAGTTTGGTAATCTTTCAATGTTTTGTCATGTATGAATATCCTCAACATCCATTAATTAGCTTGCCATGGACTTTGGAACCATATTCTCAATTCCGTGATCCCTCCGTTGCAAAATGAATGTCCAAAAAAATTTCAATTTGCTCTTGATCAAGAGCAAATTTGAATTTGTTTGAACATTCATTTTGTGTCGGAGGGAGTAACATTTATGCTATTGGCCCTGCTTTGCTCATTTGCAGACACTACTGCAATATAGTTTTGTTAATGAATGGTGTGTCTTGAAGCTATGAGCATATCACCAAATCCGTTTTGATGTCCTCAATTTATCCGTTTGCCTGTGTTACCTGCTTATTGTAGTTGTTAATAATGACTTGGTAGCTTTGAGAATTATTTTGGACAACTAAAGCTCTTGCCTTTCTTTTTTAATTTATTTCTTTATGATTAAGTTTTTGTTGATCATTTTCTTCAGCACTGCTTGTATCAAGCTTGGAGACTATCCGACTGCAAAAGCAGCTCTTGTGGAAGGTAATGCGTTAGTGCAGAATGATTCCAGATTCACCAAACTGATTAAAGAATGTGACAATCATATTCCAGGTATGCTACTTCAGCTGGTACATGTTTGATCAACCTAGCTCCAATAAATTGTAGATGGGAAGGGGGGGATTTCTTGTATGGATTTAAACTTCTCAATTCTAAACTTTCAAGGGTATTATGTGCGTAAACTGTTTATCATGTTAATCAAGATTAAATGAAGTACATTTGACACTTGATGAACATGGTTATTGGTCTCTGAATGTGTAATAAAATCTCATAGAGAATTTTGAGCTCCACTGGAGGCATATCAAAGGCCTAGTAAATTTAATACTCCATTATCTATATTCTTGATGTATATTTTCTAGCAGCCTTAAGTTGGTTCCTTATCTGAGTCCTGGTCCAGATGCATCTATAATTTGCGCAATTATTGAAACCATTTTTGATATGATTGGGTTCCTTGAAGTGTAATTTTGTATATATCCGCACCCTAATTAGAGACATAATTTTATAATATAGATTCTTGTATTTTAAAACATCTTTGTTCTATACTGAATCCTTGCAGAGGAAAATGTTACTACAAATGGGTCCTCGAAGCCTAATCCGTTGCATAGTGATGTCCCAGCTTCTAACGGGTCTAAAGCATCAAATATAACAACCGGAAATATGGGTGACTCAAAAAATCCAAACAGCGACTCAAATTTGAAGAAAGAGATGGAGTTAGTTCAACCAAAATACAGGTAGCAGCTTATTCTCAATTAGTTTTCCGGCAAAGCTTACGTTTTTGCTTTGTTTATGACATCTATTATTCATATTTCTTCCTCGTCCCAAAAATAAATTGTCCCGATTTATATTTTTGTTTGCCGTAATAAAAATTCATGTTTCTATAAGCTTTCAGTACTAACAATCATTTGTTCCTCAGGCATGCATTCTATCAGAAGCCAGAAGAACTTGTTGTGACAATATTTGCCAAGAGTGTTCCTGCAAAAAGCATTGTCATTGAGTTTGGCGAACAAATAGTACGTTGATGTTCCTTTATTTCTTCAGCACTTATGTGGATCGAGATTTCATCTTTCTCTCTTAATAGTTTTTCAATTTTTTTTTACTTATATGGTCAATTATCGCATCTCTTGCAGTTGAGCGTTGCCATTGATATCCCTGGTGAACAGCCTTATCGTTTTCAGCCACGATTGTTTGGAAAGGTATGTTATCAAGTGAAATGGATCATGAAAAACGCCTAGCTTTGTCAAAGAAAGGGATTGCAAAAAATGATTATCCGTCATTCCTCATTTTATTTCAGCTTCTTTCAAGTGTGATTTCATAGATAATACTCCCTCTGTCCTAATAAATGACACATTTTCCCTCTTAGTCCCTCCCAAAATAAATGTCGCTTTCCTAAATAGTAAGTGTAATTTACCATTGTACAAGCAATGTACAAACAAGTAAAACATACTCCCTCCGTCCCACAACAAGTGACACACTTTGCCATTTTGGGCGTCCCACTAATAAGTCACACTTCCTAAAATGGCAAAGAATCTTTACTATTCCCTCCACTCATTCTCTCTCCTACATTATTTTAATACTCACAACACCATTATAATTTACTATTCTCTCCACTTATTCTCTCTCCTACTCAACTATCTACACTCACAACACATCAACCTTTTCACTTTTTCCTTAATTCCGGTGCGGAACAGTAACTGTGTCACTTGTTGTGGGACGGAGGGAGTATTCCTTAAAAAATTCAACAAGTTAAATGCGACATTTATTATGGGACAAGGGGATTATATTATTTATGTTCCCACTTACTAAACCCCAATTCAACCTAACCCAAAATGAAACTCATTTAAGGACGGAGGGAGTACTTATTCTGGCCTGCTTATAATGTTTTAAGGTTAAATTTTTGTCCAAAATGAAGGCATCATCCGTCTTTAATGAACATAATGATCTTGATCTTTATTTGGCAATCATAATTAGTGACTTCTTTGTTTGACTGGATGGGAACACAGATCGTACCTGACAAGTGCAGATATGAAGTGCTATCAACCAAAGTAGAAATTCGTCTAGCAAAAGCTGAAGCAATTAACTGGGCATCCCTAGAGTACAACCAGGAAGTTGCAGTGAAACAAACATATTCATCATCTGGTACGTTCAAAAGACATCAGGCACATCAATTTGCCAAATCTGCAATCGAAGAACAACAAAATATTTTGAGGCTTATGATTATTTTTGTGAATTTGTGGACAGCTGTGACAACTGTTGGATCTGGGAGGCCTGCGTACCCTTCTTCAAATCGAAGAGTTGCTGACTGGGACAAGCTGGAAGCTCAAGTTAAAAAGGAGGTTAATTTTTTGCCTCTATATATATTTATTTATTTTAAAATACTTCCCGGATAGTGCACTTCTCCAGAACACTTGAGATTGACGACCTAAGTTATTTAAATTTCAGGAGAAAGAAGAGCAGTTAGATGGTGATGCAGCGGTTAACAAAGTGTTTGGGGAAATATACAAAAATGCAGATGAAGATATGAGGAGAGCCATGACCAAATCTTTTGTAAGACTTCAAACTCATTGTTCCTTAGTTTTTCCATTTAGTTATGTCCTAGAGATTGCAAAATTTTAGTACGTTTTTTTTTGAGTGACCAAAAGGTCACGGGTTCGAACCTTGGCGAACAGCCTCTTGGCAATTGTCAGGGGAAGGCTCTATAGCAAATGGTTCCCTCTCCCAACCCCCGCTTGGCGCACCGGGGTTTGCCCTTTTTTAAGAAATAATAGACTGAAGTATTGCTACTTGTTCCGAAAGGAGGAAAGCTTATTCTTACGAGTGGTTGTTTTGCAGTATGAATCAAACGGGACAGTTTTGTCAACAGACTGGAAAGACGTTGGTTCGAAGAAGATTGAAGTGAGTCCCCCAGATAGAATGGAGTTGAAGAAGTGGTAGTAGTACTAGTTAACGCTTGAATGACAGTCATAGTTAAGATGGCAGGGGTTTTTGGTTTTGACCGATGTGGTTTTACATCAACTTGTATCCTCTGTTAGTTATTTTTGTGGGGGATTGTTATAACTTTTAACGGAAAGGCAGACATCGTTATCTATTTAACGGGATGGTCTCTCTCTCTCTCTCTCAATCTTTCACAAGTGATGGTGCCTTCTTTAAGGATTGGGGATTTGTGCATTTAGACATTACAACAATTCCTTTTCCTATTAATCTATCTATCTGCTCATCTCATTATTAAGAGTCTTATTGTTATTTATTTTTTGACATCCCCAACTTGGGACATGATTTAAAATTGATTATCCGGATCTTTGAGTAACCAACTCCTCTAAAATCTTAAGGTAATAAAGAGGGCATTTACGGTGCATATTATGCTTAGATATTAACACTCCCCCTCATTTGCATGCTTAGATATTAACACTCCCCCTCATTTGCATGCGTGGATTTATAGAGGTATAATTGGGCTAATACGTACCCTTCATAAAAAAAATTAGGATAAATGCAAGCGTGAATTTATAGAGGTACAATTGGGCTAATACGTACCCTTCATAAAAAAAAATTAGGATAAATGCAAGCAGAAGATTTGAACCCTTGACCTTGCTAATCCAACCAAGTGCTCTGATTCCATGTTAATTATCAGAACACAAGGCCTCGGTTCGATTCCACCCGCTTGTAGTATTAATTGGATTTATTTTTGCAGAAATTGCACTGTGTTGACATGCACGCCCAAAAATGTGACATGTTTGAAATTTGGCATGCCCGATAACATAGCATGTTTGTAAACTCTCTACGTGTGTTACTGGGTAACACGTGAGAAGAAGTGTGAAAGCTTGATATAAAGTTTCGATCTAATATCTTAAGCTTTTAAGCTTTTAAGGCAAGTGGGGTGACTTTAAAATGGTATCATTACTAGAAGATATTGTACTATATGGCTCAATTAGTGGCCCATATGATTGTTCTGTTTAAAGCCCATTTGGCGAACAGATAGTACGTTGACTGCCCAGGTGAAAGCCATATCATTTTCAGCCACGATCGTTTGGAAAGGTGTGTCATCCAATGCATTGCATTAGAAGTGTACCATTAAAAGCGCTTTGCAAAGGGGTTGCAATCAGGGGCGGATTCAGTATGGCGCAGGAAGTGCAAATGACGCACCTGACATTTTGAAAAAAAATTACCGAGTATTTATAAAAAAAAATAAAAAAATATATAAGGTGCAAACTGTAATTTTTGAAATAAGAGGGATGCAAAGTGTAAATATGTAAAAGTTAGATAAAAATTTTATCTAACTTTCATATATTTACACTTTGCATCCCTATTTTTTTTTTTGCACACCATCTAAATCCTAGATACGCCACTGGTTGCAACAAAAGCTGAAGCAATTAACTGGGCATCCCTAGAGTACAACCAGGAAGTTGCAGTGAAACAAACATGTTCAAAAATACAGATGAAGATATTATGAAACCTAATAAAAAAATATATTTAAAAGGAATAAAAACAAGCAAAACACATTGTTAATGTCAGCTGCAACATTTTTTAAAAGAATAATTGTGATCCAAGCCCAAGTATAATCATTCAAGAATCCAAATACAACTCCTAGGAAAACATGCAAATTTATACACCTGACAGCATTAATGGTTTCCCGTAGACTGATCGGGGGGCACCTCTGAACCTTGACCACTTGCCTCTTGCTGAGCTGGTGCCTGTGACTGGCCATTTCTATTTGCCAGGAGGGCTTGGAGCTGAGCTGGAAGTACAGATGGCGGAGATGTAATATTTGGACGAGCTGCTTGGACTGGCTGAATTGGCTGAATAATGTATTGGCTTAAAGCATCTGAGTAAGCCCGGCCTGATAAACTTCCACGCATGCGGCCACTTGGCCGCCAGTTCTGCTCTGCTGATGGATCCACTGTCTCATTTCTTGCAGCTGGTTGGGATGTTACTCCTGCATTTCCGGCTCAGAGGGTTACCACTTACCAAGATCGTTCCTCTAATATGGAGTATTAACATTGGTTATTGATAACTCTAAACAAATGTCTGGGTTGAGAAAAATGGTGCGTCTGGATTTTAATGTTGTGATTTATGCTGTAAATGAGACGAGCCAAGTCTCGGGTTCCAGCTTGACTCATTTATTCTGACTAAAGCTCATTCTTTACTTGAGAGCAAGTCAAACTATTACCAAGAACCAAATTAACTGCACAATGAATTGATACCCCCTCCGTCCCATAAAGATGTTTTCATTTGACTTTTCAAACAATTTAGTGATATATTTTTCTTTCCATTACTAGCCCCTAATGAACATCAGAATCACCCAAATGACCACTAATCTTAGCCCATCATCTCAGCACCCATTCACTCAAATGTTGGAAATTTACTTATTTTTACCATTCAAATTTAGAAATGAGATTTTCTTTTTCGGATAAACGAAATGGAAAGTGGGAAGATCTTTAAGGGGTGGAGGGAGTATATTTTTTAGATTATGGAGTAAATTTTTCCAAGTTACCTGCTCTCTATCCCTTGAGTTTAAAAACATGTTCAAGCTTGAGCAAAACCCAACAGGAGTTGAGCTCCAACAAGCTGATCCCGAGATCATGAATTGTCTTCCAATAATGTAATAATCACGTAAACAAAAACTAATTCACACATTACCTCTTGGGTCTCGTACTGCAGCCCTAAGAACATCAGCAGTTACTGATTGTATAGATGGTGATGGTCTTGACGCCTGTATAGGGGGCGTTGTAGGTGATAGTGACATTCTTTGTAGCAGCATCGCTCGATGAGCAGTAGGTATATGGTGGGATTCCACATTACCTCCTCTGGGACCCGCCATCATACCCACCCCACTTTGTACAACTCCTTGAGGAAGTTGAGTTCGAGGAGCAAGATGGGGAGGAGTTTGATTCGTGGATGATCGCACCATACCCGAAGATTGAGGATGTGAGACCCTCTGGTTCAAGGATTGCTGTGGATGCGACTGATCAGTTGGAATATCTGGAGCAACTCTGTACGGACTTGGGGTTTGAGCTAAAGATGGAGGCATAGCAAGATGTTGACTTGGTTGCCCAGGAATGGATGAACGGTCTTGATTATCGCGGTTCTGCAAAAAAAAAAAAAAAAAAGGAAATAGATTAGTCTTTCCAGAAGAATACATTGCTAAATCTCTTGTATATATTAAAGAAAATACTTGTTGCAGATTGACCTAGTAATTGCAGATTGACTCATTAAATGGTAGTACTCCCTCCATCCCAAAATGTTTGTCCCATTTGACTTTTTTGTTTAACTTTGACCACAAATATATGACAATTTAATTATGTTCATGAAATTCTAAAAATTTCTATTGATTCACCAATAATAATATTATCAACAACTTTTAGAATTTCATGAACATGATTAATCTCTCATAAATTTGTGGTCAAAGTTCAACAAAAAAGTCAAATAGGACAAACATTTTGGGACGGAGGGAGTATTTATTTTTTATGTTTACAAAAAATGTCATTCTTACACATATCCAAGGAAGTGTATAGGAATAAAAGTACGTAATTTAGAAGTTGACTTAATTAAATGGAATGTGTGGTTTAGGATCAATAGAAAATTATTCTTACTTGTGGTCCCATGTGCTGCATCGATGAGGAAGAGTTCATCCGTGATCCCTGAAGCGGATTCAAATGAAATCTAGAAAATTGCTGCTGCCTTTCCGCATTAGTGGAGACACCAGCTGAGGGCTGAGCTGGAAGGGCCTGTACCGCAATCGGTGTTCTGTTGACGCCAACATTTGGGGGGAATCTTCCATATTCATTAATATTTGAATTTCCACACTGCTGCAACAGCATATTTTTGGAAATAGCCATTTGATTCTGTGTACTGGAGGTCGAAATAAAGTCACTCGTTTGAAAAGCCTGCAGTTCTTGACTAGAAGCACCATTAATATTTTGGGTGACCGAACTATTATTATGGGATGCCTCTACCGCATGTGGGGCTAAATAAATTCCTGTTCTGTATCCATCTTCAGTATACAAAGAAGGGTATCGATTGGCCTCACTCGTATTGTTGGTAACTTGGTTCGGAGGATATTTGGCAGTAGATTGACTTCGGAAAGTAGCTGGAGAAGGTTTTTTATCTTCATTTTCATGATTATTTAATGTATCAGTCGTAGTATCTCCATCATCATCAGTAAGGTCCAAAATTTCTACCTGGGAACTGGGGAAGGTTGTGGATTCTTGCTGCAACACCCCAGTAGGTGTCATGTTACGTGGTTTATCTGTATGTTCATCACTCTCGATGACAGCTTTCCATGAGCCATCAGCAGAGAACATCACATCCAAAACATTTTCACCCACCTCTCTCAGGACCTAGAAGACATTAATTTCTTAAATAAGAATCAAAGAATTTCAAACGAAATGAGAAAAGTGTAGGCTATATACTACTTGCCTTGACCATATTCCGATCAACACGAATGTCTGTGTAGCAAACACATTGATTACAATGTGGGCAGCGCCATGACGGTCTTCTTGAATTTATTTCCACAAAGTTGTCAAAATCAAAGCACTTCAAAACAACAAGAAAATGGTAACTTTAATCCAGGCACATAACAGAAAAACAGGAGAACATGAATAAAAGCTAAATGAAAAATTGGTTACGCGGGTGGGAGAAATGGGGTGAGGTGGCGCTCAGCTTTAGATAGAGGCTAAATGACTTTAGCTACTTAGAATTAAAATGATACTCTTCCATTTCAAATATTAATCTCATTAAAAATCCTTTTTTTGGTTATTGTACTTTCACAGTTCGATATCTTTTTGAATTACACTTGTGGAATAGATAAAAGAAATGAAAATTTCAGCACTTTCAGCATTTCCCATGTAGTTAGGTCCTTTTCATATTTCCGATGTCACATATTAGAAAAAAAAATATCATGGTTTTGAAAAGAAAAGGATAGATGAAATATGGATTTATAGCTTTAATTTTAGAAATGAGGCTACTCTTTTGGGACAAAACGTAAATAGAGTATAGTTTATTTTTTTGGCAAAAAAGGTAGTATGGATATAGGTTGGAAGATAGAAACAACATGATTGGTTTCATTTGTAATTAAAAGATATCCAATTCGCCGATCACCATAGCAGAACTTATGGACATATCTAGCATGGGTTTCTCTCAAAATCCACCTAAAATGGAGGGTACGACTGTATGACATTTGCTTCTTGGAATCAGTTCAAATCAATCTTTCTTCAATTACTCAATATCAATAATAAAAAAAAAAATCAGGTCGTAACAGCCCTACCACACAGCCACAACTAACCACTCACCAATCATCACACCTTTATTTAGGCCTACTTAGTGCAGAAAAAGAAATTGCAGATGAATCGCGAAGATAGGTACAACCGCATTAACCGGTGAAGAGGAAAGGAACATCAGTATTCAGTAGTAGCAAAAAGGAAAGCAAGGGCAGTAACGGAGAGGACGATTAAGGCAGACATGGTGGTAATAGCACATGAAATAGAAAGTGCTTTTTTCATCTATCTCTCTACTTGTGCTTTGTGGACACGTTGCTCATATCCAACTAGATGGTGGAGGAAGGTGCAAATCTGGAAGTTGAATGCAATTTCACCAAAAGCAAAATGCATTAACATTAACATAATTTCAAGGTCTAACCCAATATATGTCCACGGAGCTATCAGAATCATAGTTTGCAAAGAAAAACTCATAGAAAAGATGAAATAAAGCAAGAAAGCAAGATAGAGGATGTAACAAGTACATTCGGATAAATGTGAGATTCACTGTATGATGAGTGCGTCAGGTTTTGTTTAAGATATTTCTGATGAGATCCAAGACTTAGTTTTTATTTCAAGCCTTTAGTTTATGTGGAATAATAAGATGGTTGACTGACTTTAGGTAACTGTTGTTGCTTTCCTAGATACATTTTCTTTCCTCACTTTATTGACTAACCAACAGTTTCAAGTAAACTAGCAGCAATACATGCTGTTCTAGTCCAGTTTTTTTTTCTTTATCCTCCTCTTGTCCTTGTACATGCATAGGGCAAGTCTTAGTTCAGTTGAAATGCTTCGCAACTTCAGCAGTAACTCAAAGTCGTAACCAGATTACAATGAATGAATCAAGATAGTGCAGTTTGCATTTGCGTATGAATAATGATTCCAGAGGTATAACATATGCAACACACACAATGAAGTAAAGTTGCAACAGGAACCCAATTCATGAATGCTAAAGATGATGTCATGCAAACATGTCACTTTCCTGTCTTCTAGAACATATGAACTCAATACGAGGTGCTACCTTTACCCCAATAGAGCTGCTCATCTCTATTCACCCATTACTTATACGTCCCTTCAGAACTCACTTAAAGGGGGGAAGTAGAAGCTTACCTGAAGATGTTTGCATGAATGTCCCTTGACAGGGGTTTTTATACGTCTGAAGCTGTTAAGAAAAGAGAACCAACAAAAACCAATCAGCCAAAATGCACTATGCTCCTGTCACATATCATGACCCGCCCTCTTCTTAATAAAGTAAATGACACAAGTCATAGTAAACAGGTTGATTCGCAATTTATACCATATACTCCAGAAAAAAAAGAGTCGCATGAGAATGATGGTTGAACCATTGCAGTCAACGGTAAAGTAGCGAGACGGGCAGAAAGAGATTGAACTAATACATGCAAATTACTATACCTTGTTGGGGGTAAAATTGTACATAACGTAAGACATGGGACTAATCGGCTATGAACCCACTATTTTTATAATGCATTTAAGTTATCTTCGCCTCTAGCAAGTGTATTTAAGAAACTTGTTTTTAATTTAAAATATAAGGATACCTACTTGTCAGCATTTCCAGTGAAGCAGTTTTCTATAGTAAAAGGTTGTTACTGTTTATTCTCCTATTTGATGACTTCACAAGTTTGGGACTGCTTTAAGGCGAGACAATGCTGTAACCATACAACTGCAATACAGGTATTTCAATATTTCAAAGAAATTCATTGGCCTTTTTGAATTCTACAGACATCTGAAATCTTGCTTTATTATAATAATAAGCAGCAAGTGGTTTATTTGATCCGGATATATAGAGCAAACAGCTAACCAACGGGAGAACAAACCAAGTGTCAATGATCCCAATCACTTGAAGTAAAAGCTAAACTGAGTTGATTTAGTGTCATTAGAAATGGAGTAAGAACCCAACTCCTTCATACACGCTTAACTAGCATCATTCCTTCTCGCAGTGATTATGTCATTTGTGTTCTTCAAAAAAATAATCATTTTTGAGGTCTCAAAGGGGTGATCAATAAATCACAGGTACGCCACCAGTACTACAAAATTCACTGTTACATGAACAATCATCAGCTAGAATATGACAACGCAGGAAGCACGCTAAGAGACACTCATAATGAATGAAGGATACACATCAAACTGTTGTCCATGAAGCTATATCATACCCAGCTTGGCATACATGAGCTTTGTGTTTCTTAGTTTTTTAAGACTAAAGGAAGGCTCATTAAGCACCTTAAAGTTCTATTAGTTAAACAATGATACTCGAAAGACTGAATAAATGTTCCAGCTATAGAAATTCAAGCTAACGTGATGATGATAACCCATAATAGAAAATGACTGATTAGTGATTCACTTCGGCAAGCTACATGATCCTTTTCTGCTATTGAATACTCCCTCCGTCCCGGAATAAATGTCGCAGTTGACAAGTCAACATTTTAAGGCTCATTTTTATGTTTCCTAAATTGTCCTAATCGAACTCCACTAATGGATGCTGAGGTTTAACTTGTACAAGCTGGCTGGCTGGCATAACGACTAAGTACCCCAGAAAATTTAATGGTCTGGAGCATGAAGACTGCCAAGACACTTTCTAGTTTAGGCAGCTTCATCTAAGAAGGGTAAGGGTAGTTTAGGGTGATCACCACACTTTATATGCTATTTTTAGTAATGCGACATTTATTTTGGGATGAACCAAAATGGAAAGAGCGACATTCATTCCGGGACAGAGGGAGCATAAAAGAGCAGCTACATCATTTTTACTAGCATATGCGTCGTTATTTTCAAATGAGCAGAGATTGTGGCGTAACTGATAATATTAAATCCCGAATGAACCCGAATAAAAACGATAGATACTTCAAAGTCACATATATAGGTGAAAAGGATCAGGAAACCACAGAAAACACACGAGTCAAGGATAGAATTGGCCAGCATTGCGTGATTCTGAGAAAGAGGTATATTCTCTAGAAATAAATGACAATGTGACATTAACTTATGTAGCTTCATAGATTTCCTGAATACCTCTTGGCATAGTTATTAAAAGCCCAAGGCGCACCAAGGCACAAAAGGTGTGCCCGGAGCCTAGGCGCAAGACGCAAGGCGGGCGCGCGCCCGAGTGACGACGCAAAAATGCCTTAAAATACAAAAAATATAGTATACATACAACACCAAGATGAGCAATAAATCAAATGCAAGTAGTAAATCAAACATACGTTAAAAGTCATAAAAGAAACAAGCACAAACATACGTTATATGTCATAAATGTATGTATACTATACTAAAAATATAGTATACATACAACATCAAGTGATCAGGGAGATCGCCGGAGTTCTTCCCAGGTCGCCGGAGGTCGTCGCTGTTAGTTTGAAGGAGTTCCTAGTGATCGCTACTCTTATACAGGGTTATGACACGTGTACGTGAGAGAGTCGTGGCAGAGAAGAGTATTAGTCGCGTATTAGGTTTAATTACGATTTAATTGTTGGTCAATTATTGTGCCCGGAGCCTAGGCGCACACCATCAAGGCTCGCGCTTCAGCCCTAGGCGCGCCTAATCCCTCGCCTATGAAACAGGGCCTCGCCTAGCACAATCCAGACTCCAAAGCTGAGCCTCTCTGTGCCCGGAGCCTAGGCGCGCGCCTAGGCGCGCTTTTAATAACTATGCCTCTTGGAAATTATCTCTAGCCCTAAAAAGATATGCTATAACTTCAATAAGGAGATATTCAACAGGTAAAGATATGCTCTAAAAATATATGCTTAAAACACAAAATAACACAAAATTTTCAGTAATAAACAAACATGATGTCATACCTTATGGGACAATTTAAAGATATTCGAGATGCCCCTTCAATTATATCGCTATCTATCATGGAAACAAAAACAAAAAATGGAAAGACGTGATTAAATAGAAATACCAATGATTTAGATGACAATAGAGAATTATATTTTTTCCAGTAGTTTTGTCAGTATGTACCTGGATCTAGTATATCAAGGGCAGGCGGAATGTAATCTGGAAGCGTAGGATGGACAGATGTTGAGTTCATACTCATAAAGGCAACAACTATAATATAATTCCCTTCAAAGTGATTTAGAACTGGTGTCAGGCAGAGGATAAATTTCAAATACCAGAGTGGTACATGCTGTTAATTTGTCATACTATACCATTAAATTGACCAACAGCTTGAAGAAGATTGGTTCCATATTTAAGCATGTGTGTTACACTTGTCGGAATCTGCGGTCCAGTGTCCTGACAGGAATATATGAGCAAAATATTACAATGTCCAATGAACCACGTTAGGGAAAAGACTAGTCTAAACAAGTAATCAACTAAAAAGACCAACAAGGTTATCTGCACAAACCATGTATATGTTGGTTCTCCTTTCCACTCCCTTGCCATTTAACAGGAAACTGGAAACGTTAAATAGGAGAGAGTAATTGTCAGAGGACAAAACATTTCCTCTCAATCAAAATAAATGGATGAATGAAATAAAGTGCCATACTTTACTTGTGGGGGACTTATTATGCATGCAGATGTCTCTATGTTATCTGTCTGTGCTACAAGTAAACGCTGGAGAGAACATGGAACAAAGTAACCAAATGTAACATAAGCAAAGATGATCAACCAAATAATTTATTTAATGTCCCATTTTGCATGCACGGGAAAAATATTTAGAAAAATTCATAAGAAAAGATTATAAAGCATAATTGAGGATGCAGTACTGACAAAATAGATTATATTTTCCAGGATCACCATGAAGACTTTAGCTGTTTACACTGATTACCAGAAAAAATTTATACTGCATTTCATGTAAAGAATCCAGTATTATATTTTGGAATGATCAACTTAAAGATTCCACAATCAGAAATTATGCCTTTAATCTCCATAGTCATTTTACTTTGGCCTCCACATGTGCAATTAGCATCTTGGATTCTCTATCATTTTTGTATTTATGACCAACGACAAGTATGCTAATGTATACTCTAATCATAAGACCTTTCAAAGGTGGACCTTCTAATCAATCTGGAGGGAGTATTTGCCAACAAAGATAGTAATCACAATGCCAAAACAAAATATCCTAGTGGAGAATGTTTGAGACCTCAGATGGAGTCCCTTCTTCCCCTTTCCCAGATGAAAGGCATGGAAGGGAGATTTAGATACTAGGGTCATTGCCTCATAAGTTCCTTTTTTTTAAATCTATGCTCAATAAGTTCCTTTTATGATGTTGTATTATGATGTTGTATTATGTTTCGAAAATACAACATCAATTAAGGCCATAATACTGCATTCCGGCGGCCGCTGGTGACCGGAGTCTGAAGCCCATGGACCCGCGACCAGATTCCGACCTCCGGCGACCGGCGTCCGGATTCCGGCCAAAATTGCCGGATTCCGGTGAAAATTGACCGGATTCCGGCGAAAATTGACCGGAATCCGGCATGCGGCGATAGCAGACGGCGGCGGCGGAGGCGGTGGTGCGGATGCAGTATTATGATTTTAAACTACTGCATAACTAAATGTTGTATTATACATAATACAACATGAGAACTTATGGGGCATTTTAATACAATGAGGAACTTAGTGGGAAGTGATTTGTTCCAAAAGGAACTTCTGGGGCAAATTCCCTAGATACTAGCATGGTGAATGTTGTTTGGATATGATATGGTCCTTACTGACCAAAGAGAGGGTGAATGCTAAAGCAGAAAAAGTAGAGAAGCTGTACAGCTAAGAAGATACATAATAGGCCGAACTTCGTTTTCATCCATTGTACTTTCAAGGGTGTTTCACTTTTACCAATATACTTTTTTTCTTTCAAAAATATCATTGTAGTTTGGAAAATGTATCATTTTACCCAAAATCGTGGACTGAGGCACGGAATGGATTTGGGGCTAAAATGGTATATTTTCCAAATTACAATGGCCTTTATGGAAAATGAAAGTATAATGGTATAAGTAAAACACGCTTGAAAGTACACTGGGTGAAAATGAAGTTTGCCCTTCATAATAAGTAGGAAAAAACAGAGGACATATTACAGATGGTGGTACAGTTTAGACGGAAGATATCCAAAATACCCGATATGCCTTGAAATTTTGATTAGCGACTAACTTAATATATCAGATAGTCAAATGATAAGGGAACTGCTTGAGCAAATAGGATGATTAGAGAAATGCTTACTATTTTTTCCTCGGGAGAAGATCTCCCTTTCTTCAGAATTTGGAAGTCCTTCACAAATGCGCCGTAACCCGGCTATGATCAAACAAAACATAAATTGATGGTATAGCACCTCAGGATACGTAAAAACAGTAAATTTAAAATAATAGATGAATATACCCACCTTTGCTTCAAGAAAAGCAAGTATCTGACCCATTCTCATTCTAGGATAAAATCTGTAGAAAGAAAGAGAGAGTTTTACTTCCCATCACTATGAAACTTTGTAATTAAACGGCTGAAAATCAACAATGACGTTTTTTCTAGTTTGTGTAATTTTGTCACTGAGCCTTCTGGATATTTGATTGCATTATACACTTAGGCAGCAAAATAACAAATCACATAAAAGCAAAATGAACAAGAAATACAATTCCTAACAACCTTGGTATCCAGTGAAATTTCAAATGCACATCTTTCACAGCATCAAATTATTCTCTGCTGGGAGCACTAGAATCACATTCAGCTCTTTCCCCTGCACGTTTAAGCTTTCTTCTGCAAATACCCAGATCTAAATATTTCCATTTTCATTTACTACTATTATATTTTAATGGGACTTCATTTTTGCTCTGATGAGCATAGAGTCACACTCATCATTTTTATGCCTTCACAATAAAAGGTATTTCACATGGGAACAGGAGTGATAAAAAAAAGATGGTATCAATGAATGGTCCTCAGCGACTTAAGCTTTTCAAGCTGGTAGAAGCTTAGCTTTTAGAACAACAGATTTAATATCTGTGCGAGCATATACATCAAAGGTTAAACCAGTGGCAGTTATGACAAGATGTTGCCCGTAGCCCAGGGGATGAAAACTGCCGAAATTCACTCGCCTAGGAAAGGCCTATTCTCCCTTTAATTTTATTGGAAGACCCTTCCCCTCAATTCATCACGCACTGAACAGGCCTTGAAGAACAAGATTAATTGATGAAATGACAGATGTACCTTTCGCTTGACTCATTGTTTATAAAATAAATATAGTAACCCAAGATAAGACGCTTGAATATCATTAGAAACTTTCAACTAGAGCATTTGAACTTGACTAGAATCAACCTAGAGTGAGGTCAAACCAGGGGGAAGGCTGACACTCCCCAGGATTAAACCTGGGTAATCAAAAAAGAGAGAGAGAGAGAAAACAGTCGGACTATCTACAGTCGCAACAGAAGAAGCCCATGTAATTATTATTACAATCAAGAAAAGCTGTTCTCTCTTCTGACAGCTTAGAACCCACGACAAATGCATAAGAAAACATTAGCCAAAACACCACTTGATCAAATACTTGTAACTGTTTCAACAATAATACAAAGAAGGCCTCTGTGATATGCAACCACATTCGCAAATTTGGACGGAGTGATTAAGTTAAGAAACTTGGTGTATTATCATCTCAACAAAGTTTAATAACGAACTTCACTGAAAAAAGTTAATAAAGTTGGAGAACGACTCGGTAACAACCTTGATATAATTGTTGAGATGGTGGCAAGAAAACTACTCACTTCAACGTTCATAGCTACACTGCAGAAGCTGCTTCCTATCTACAAAATATCAATAGAAACATTTACAGGATGGATGCTGCAATAAAACTTAAAATGAATACAAGTTGTAGACATGTGAAAAGAAACTGAGCAAACAATTACACACCTCATTTGTGAGAATGTGAAGTTCGTCTTTATCCTTTTCTGTAAACCATCCATTATTACATGCATTCTGTCAAAAAGGAACAAAGCACAAGTGAAACATTAATAATGGATGAAATCAAAATGTGCACGAATATTTTCTGCAAAGAGAGATTGGAATGGCATATAAAGGAATTCAGAATAAGAATTGTATTGGTACATGAACAGGAAAAATATTATTTTTTTGGAATTTAGAGCAAAACACTAGCACGAGACATCAGTGAAATAACAAAGATGATGTTTCAGACAAAAAACACACACACACACACACATTAAATGCAATGCTCCTCTAGAATAGCCGAAAGAACCAGATAACTGTCAGACATCCATGCTTATGTGATATGGATCATATGGGCATGGGGTGGGGCAGGTGATGCAGCAGTACCTTTACAGAGATCATCAGAACCATGATAGCTGCTTGTAGTAAGGGGTCATTTTTGCGTTGACACACCTGAATGGAATTAAAATCATATGTAGTATAAGATAAAAGAATACCCAATGAGAGAAAAACAAGCTGTATTCCACAAGAAAAATGTGGAGAGCCTAAAGAATACCTGACATGTAATATCATAAAAAACAGACATCAAAAGAAGCATGAATTTATAGATCATATCCAGAATGACAAACAAGGAATGAACAATAAGGTATCTGTGCCATTCTATGATGGAAACCACAAATTGCATGATAATGATGGAGGAGTGTAAGAATCTCAAATCTTATTCATTATTTCTTGAGAAGTCATCTTATCAGTTGAAAGCTTGGGATACGATTTCTGATAAGCCCAAGAGGCCGTTGTATACCACAAGAGTTCTGGTCTTATCAGTCCTATTATCACATGAATTAAATTAACAGTGATTCTTAAAAGAAAACTACAAGTCCTCAGAAAATAACAAGAAATAAGGTTTAATCTTCTTTTGTAAGGAGACGAAAATAAGGCCCATAAGGAACTTCCACTCTGTGGGATGCTAGCAAGCTTATACAAGCTAGTTGCAAATACCCAACTGCAAGCCACAAGTCATATGCTTTGACAGACGCACCAGAATGAGGAAAAGAATAAAATGTAACAGTGTGAATCCATAAAGCATCAGTAATGACCCCTTTCCACCGTAGTAGACACTAGAGACAAGTTACAACTAATGATTGACTTGATCATTCAGATTTTTTAATACTGAAACAGGTGTTTTATCAATAAGCTCATGGTGTGGAATAGTGGATATACTCCAGCAGCATATTTGCAGAAGTTGCTTATTCAGAATTGCCAAGATACTTCAGCAAATAAAGTAGGAGCAAAAGGGCAACAAGTTTACAGGGCTCATAGAATAAGGCAATCTCGGATGCCTTTAGCGACCAAGATAATTAGAAACATTTTCTTGCTTTGTCATTGGAACTCTCTTATTTATCCAATATGCCCACCTCATAAAGCTTGTATTCATACATGCATTCCCCTCCGAACTTTATGAATAAGATGTCATGGCCTTCCGATCAAAGTGTAGAAAGATGGTTGTTTAAATATATTGAACCATATGACAATCAAAGATACTCCCACATTTCTTCTGTTCTATCTCAGCAAGTGCAAATTTAGGACAATGAACATCAAAGTGAGAAATATATGAAAGACGAGAAGGGCTCATGAAGTAGTTTATAATAATAGTAGCATGATAAGAAGACAGAGGAAGATCAATACATTTCATATGAATTTAGTGCAGTTGAAGAATATTATGCCCAACTTAAAATTTTGATTAACTAATGAAATAAGTCTAAAATTGTTAACTGAAGTCCCCATCAATAAAAAAAATTGCAATCATCAAGGAAATGAACTTCTATACCAGGACTTCATGCAAAATGTTAGCATTATTGTTTTGTGCTTGAACTCACTCAACTCATAGCATTGCTCTTTTGAAGATAAACCAGCTGACGTACATAGCTTTGGGGGAAGTGGGTGAGGAAGAAAGATTTGAGAATTTGAAATTCAAAATAAACAATAGAAGTCACCTGCTTTAATAACAAGGGTAAATCTGGAGCACGGGTCGGCACCTCATTGTTTGCAACAGCATAGTCAATACCTCTGTAGTTTTCAATGGACATCTGCTTAGAACACTGAATATGACAATGAAATTGTGCCAACAATAGAGGAATTATAGGCAATGTATTGATGAAAGACCTGAGAGACTGCCTCATAATATAAGGCATATAGATTTAATGAACAAGAAAAAACACATAGTGGACGGTACATGAACCTCATATCAGATACACAAGTGAAATATGAGAAAAATAAGTTTATACTAATTGTTTGTCCACCCCCAACCCCTCATCACCACCACCACGAGAAAAAGGATCATGTCCTATACGTTGCCTCTCGTTGTCCTACATACATCTTTAATAGAAAATAAGATTCATTAAGACCAATAGATGATAAGGTGTGGATAAGATACCCTCCATTACGGAAAAAAATGGTTAAACAGAAAAAGAAGATTTCAATTAAACTAACAACAAAGGGCTGCCTGCCACTTTCTCGGCAGATCAGTCTAAGACAATCGTTAGACATTCAAAAAATATTGTGTCCCACAAGTGATGTGTAACACACTCCCAAGCAGGATTGTCTTCCGTAAGCTAAACACTGCTTTTTTTAAAAAGAAAAGATGACTTGCCCTTCTATAAAATTAAGTTTTTTTTCACGCAAATTGCATTTGAAAAGGAGATCTATTAGTAATCTCTTATCTTTTTTTGATCAAGTATAGAATCCCCTCACAGCATAAACCACACTATCATGAGGCTCGATTCCAGTGCATAACGGAGATATTATAATAGCGCTTTGACTACTTAAGCCGTCCCTCAAATCGGTTCACACAACTCAAAAAAATCTATTTTTTTCTTTAAATTCCTTCTTTCTTTTTTGTGAATGCATCTTTCTGTATACTCCCCCCCCCCTCCTCTCTAAACGAATAGAAATCCACAACAAAACTGTCTCCTGCAATTAAGACAATTGATAGACAAGAACAGCAATGCAGATTGAAAACAGCATCTCATCCTAAAAACTAACAAGGGAATAAAAAGGAAGGGAAGTCAGATCTGGTGTAACATAAAATATAAGCATCTATATAAGAAAATCAGTTAGAAGTACCTGGCTAATTGGATGAAGATACCATGAAAAACACTGGGATTTATATCCATCCCATTTATGTACCAGCCGAGAGCCACAAGATACCGATCAAATATTTTATTGAGGCTTTCGAGCGAATTAATTGTTGGTAGATCCATGAAATCAATCCACTCCCCCCCCACACACCCACCGCTTCTCTCTTTCCCTCTCTCTCTCTCTCTCAACCTACCAATCTATCTATCTAGATCTTGTCCTACTTGAACAATATATCTAAAATCCTAGGTAGGGAAAGGAAGTAAGGCCTCTTACAGTGACAAGTAGTCAGGTTCATAAGAAAGACACTTTTTTCCCCTCTTTCCCCGTTTTAGGCCCCTGACCAATATAATAAATATGGTATAGAAAGTACGACTAGGCCAATATGCTCAAGTTTCTTTGGCTGCAGGTAAAATCCTCAATGCGGGGGATAACTGAGGCAAACTGATCCCAACACATAGAAAGGTATTACTAATGTGGTAGAGTGAATATGACAGATCAAGTATGCTAAATATTTTCCTTGGCGGCAGGGGAAATCCATAAATGAGGTTAACAGCTTTCCATGTATAAACAGATTTCACCTGGGAATGGTTCTCCGCCCTAGACCCATATCTATAATACAGGAACAAAATGCTATTTTCACCAAATGTATAATTAATTCGCCTGTTATCCTTCTTTATACTAATCTAAATTACCTTTTTAACTAAAAACTTTACAGTGGGGCGAATCCATGTATTTTATTACAGGTGTCAGGTAACCCCTTGGCAACCAGGCCAGGTGGCTTGGCTTCACTCGGACCCTAAGAGAGCAAAAATCGCTGTTGCTGGGCCTGCCAGCTATTGAGCCATTAGGCTATTGGTCTTGTGTTGACCTGGCAAACATTGGATGTAGCCTAGTCAATAGACAAGCAGGGTAGAGAGAGAATGAGGCTTCCTTGGTGTTTGAGCAGCTCATTTCCATTTTAAAATTTAAAAAAGTTAATAGCTGGACAATATGCAGCAGCTGAACGTGTTGGGAATTCATCCCTTTGTCGCTCTAATAGCCACGGTAAATAGCAATCCCAAAATGTGAATGTGATATTATATACAATGGCCAGAATTCATGGAAATCCCAAAACTTGCAGCAGCAAGAGAGTCACATCCTCCTAAATCCTTCTAAAGAAAGGGCAGTGCGCCCACCATGGAGGGTCATCTCAGAGTTGGCATGGCCAACTAAAGTAGCATGATGACCTATGGAACTAATCAGTGCCGCTTTAAAAATGTTAGATATATAGGCAAATGAAGTGAGCATCTTAAGAAGTACAAGTAATAGTGTTAACAATGTCATATGGACAACAACCTTAGAAAAAAAAAGGTCCAAAACTACTGCTGAACATGCCCAACAGGACTTTAATTCACATGTGGATCTTTTATAAGTTCTTTAACAGTGCTCATCGAAGCAGTTGAATTAAGTTTACGGGTAAATTTGAGGAGGACTAATGCAAACCATCAAGGAAATATAGGGGAAATACAGTAAGGAAACTAACAATAACAAGTTGGTAATTTGGCAAATATGTACCCCCTCTGTCTTATTCTTTTTTGGGAGTCCGAAAAAAAAGTTGGTAATTTGGCAAATATGTACTCCCTCAGTCCCTTATTCTTTTGGGATGTCCCAAAAAAAAAGTGTCCCCTTCCAAAATTTTCTGTCTTAGGCAAAGAATATACACCCTTAGCGGACAACCGGACACTGACATCCATAATGGGCCCAACCGCTTACACAAAGAAAGTTTACATTTATAGCCTTGCCTATACTTTTAATGATAAGAGTCAAATGTTCTACCAAAAAATCTGCCGAGTCAAAGGGGAAACTTAATTTGGGCGGAGAAGTAATTTTTATGGTTCTGTGTAGATGACGCAATTTCTAATACAGTATTTAATTTGATAGTCTATGAAAGTATAATGAAAACATCCTTGAAACCTTGCTATAGTCCAGCAGAAAACCTAAACTTACTGCCCTATTCCACCTAGATAACTCACTCAACAAGGAGAACAGTAAAAAATCCAAGTTAACATCAGAGCTACAAGAAGTTCATCAATTACATCCGAAAGCTGGTAACATTTTTCTATATCCAATTTGGTAAGGGTGGATATGATACTTGGAAAATGATGTCAAGGATGAGCCTGGTGTTCCACTGTAACTAATGGTGGTTGGAACTCCGTCATCAATAGACGTGCATCGGAATTACATATGGATCCATTCAAGAGCTTCCAACTACATCACCTATCACAATACATTAACAATGCGGAAAAAATACCATTTACGCAACCACTTACAACTTCATGTCTTTCTGTATGATTGCTTGCAATGACAGACACTTAACAAAGTTATTTACCCTTCATGACTTTCTCCCTTTTTACATTATTGCTAAAAAAAAATAACCGTGCAAGGGTAGTTAACATCAATGTAGACACTATTGGTGTATGATACATAAAGAAGATAAAAGGGCTTCAACAGGAATTAGCAGCTTTGTCACATTGGCAGTACAGTCATCACAGACGTGTGTTTACAGAAGATGACTCAGCTAATATCCCCATGAGTGTAGCTTTTGATAATAACACTATGAACTTAACTATTATATCAATCAGTTCAAATTACCAACAGACATCCACTTCGCCAAAAATATAACCCTAGAAATAATCACTTATTTCTCAACTAGTAATGCTAGAAATCCAACCTAAACTGTCAGTTAAGCTGCTCATAAATACTTACTGCCTATGTCCCAAAATGAATGACCGATTTTTTTTCAAATTTGCACTTGATGAAGAGCAAATTTGATTTTTATTTTTTTTGCCAATCATTTTGGGACGTAGGGAGCACCATTTTACTATAATATCTATAGACCTGATCAATTAAATGATAAATGCAAGAAGATACGGAGCAGTCCATTTTCAACCGGAACTGCAAGCATTTGAATTCACAGTATCGAAATTCATATGTTTATCAATGATTTGAGTTGCGTAATTAGGTCCAACAATTTCCAAACACATGAAATTTTCAAGCGTAAAAAAAAAAAAAAAAAAAAAAAAAAAGCAACCTGGCGAGGGAAAGGCAGAGATTGAAGAACTCTGTGCTGTCGTGGGAGATCCCGGCACGGGTGTGCGTGTATAACCGATCGGCGACAGCTGAAATGCGGAAAGAATTGACGTATGAAGGCGTCAGGGGATTAGCCATGTCCGCTCCGGTCACCGGCGGCCTCGATACCACCGCTCCTGTCATGATCGGTTGCCGTCAGTAGCCCCTTGCTTGCGCAAAATTCTCTCTCTCAAAAGAATAAATCTTGAATTGGGTACAGAAAGAGAGATTGGGGTGGTGGAAAGATTGAAGAAGGGTAATTGCTCAGGCGAAAAGGCACTGGTCGTCGATTGCTACCGTATATTACGACATGTCTGTCAGTTCAATTCGGGATAGTGAGGTTTTGTTTGTTTCTTTTGTCTCAATTCAATTACAGTACTTTATTTTAGGGGTGCGCACGGTCCTACTAACGCTTTGGCAGAGGCTCATATTTAGTTGTGGGCTTTAATTTTAAAGTTCAATATGGCAGGTTTCATGCGGGCTTTAAATGGGCATTGAGCGAATTTGAATTTGACGGGCTTACAAATTAGATGTATTTTAAAAATTTTATTCCTATCACATTTTGGACTTTAAATTATTTTCAGCCCATATATACTACAAATCTGAAAAAACACTTACAGAAGTCGTGAATAGCCGAAGAGAAAGGGCCTGTTTGGTAAAACTGAAAATTCTGAAAATTAAGAGCTGAAATCATTAAGTTGCTGAATTTTGAAAACTTATGTTTGTTTGATAATGACAAACTACTTGCATCTGAATTTTCAGAATTTCAAGTCAACATTTAAAATATTATATGAATAATATTTATGATTTTATAATAAAATAAATTCATTATTGACATATACATTATTATTATTACTATTATTATAAGTAAATTTTAATCTTATAATATTTAAATATTTTTATTTGTACTTTCTTTATTTCATAATAATATTTATCTTGATTAGTTTGGTAAATATGATCACAAATGTTGACAAATAATAAAAAAAATTATATAATGATACTTTAATAAAAATATTATTAAATGTTAATATTAAAAAAAATATATTTTCATACTTGGTCAAATATAATTTGTATGAAAATAAAAAATATTTCAACAAAAGGAAGTAACAATAAATAAATAAATAAAATATGTTGATGTGTGAATTTGAACTCATTCCCTTTTTTTCTCATTCTTTCCACCTCTTACCTTGTTAAGCTACTCCTTGCCCACTTAAAATTAATAGTTTTTTTTTAAGACAATCTTAATTATTTAAGTGATTCAAATTTACCTTACCAAACAAGCTTTTTAATCTCTTAAAGTGTTTCAAATTAAAATCTTAATTTGGTTACCAAACAGCCCGAAGGGAGTGCTTTACTATACTTAAAATATAAGATATACGGCCAAATTTATTACTGCTGGTTGATTTTCTTCTGCTTCAGCAAAGTAGAAAGAGAGAAAAGGTATAATTGCTATCTTCAGCAAACATTAATTTAATATGCATATTTCACCTCGTTCACTAGCAAATATAAATATGAACAAAATCAAATATGTACACAAACTGAAGGGAGGGATTCTTTCTTTAAATGATGAGTTGACTCTGTAATATACTCCCTCCGTCCCAACAATTGCTTCACCATTTTTCTTGGGCACGGGAATTATGGTAATGGGAGGGAAAAAAAATGTTGTGAGTGTAATTTGAAAATAGGAGAGAGAATTAGTGGAGGGAATAATAAATTATAATGGTGTTGTGAGTATTAAAATAATGTAGGAGAGAGAATGAGTGGAGGAAATAATAATATTTTATGTCCAAAAAAGGAAAGGTGAAGCTTCTAACGGGACGCCCTTTTGGGTAATTGGTGAAGCTTTTATTGGGACGGAGGGAGTATACAGTATTAAAAAAATCAACATCTAGGTATATGTTCATAAAATTTATAGAGATTTGAAAACGTAACAACCAACATCACAAACAATCTAGGTATTATATACTCCCTCCGTCCCACTATACTTGACACTTCTTTCCATTTTGGGCCGTCCCACTATACTTGACACCTTCCAAAAATAATCAAGTTTTTATATTTTTATATTCACTCTACCCCACCACTCATTCTCTCTCTTCATTTTCTACCACATATTTATTCAACCAACACTACTATTTACCCACTCATTCTCTCTCTTCATTTTCCACCACACATTTTTTTTATTTTATTCTTTTTCCTTGGTTTTTGAACCCACCCCTTGGGTGTCAAGTATAGTGGGACGGAGGGAGTATATAAATTACAAAACGACGTAGTTTTGAAAGAAACGGGCCGAATCAGGCCCTAACGGGTTGTAGAACAATAAAAGTCAAATCTCAGTCCGAGCGCGCAGGCCTTCAAGCTGTCAAGCTCAGTAGCTCAATGTACATATTTATTTGTTTAGGATGTAATATCTCATCACTTTAAAAAAAAAAATCATTATTATTAAATTGTACCCAATTTATCATACTCACACTTAAATCGTGATCCTCTTTCATAAATGTCACTCGGTTATTATACTCACGACACTTTTTTGTGCTCTCAATATATACTCACTCCTTAATAATTGTGCAAATTGAACCGACACTTTTTCCACTCTCAATATATACTCGCTCCTTAATAATTGTGCATATTGAACCGAAACACACGACACTTTTTCCACTCTCAATATATACTCGCTCCTTAATAATTGTGCAAATTGAATCGAAACACTCACAACACTTTTTCCACTCTCAATATATACTCACTCCTTAATAATTGTGCAAATTGAACCGAAACGGGAGAAAATGAGCATTTTTTTTCATATTATTTTTTTTAGCAAAAAAAAAAACTTGAGCCTGATTGATAATTACTTAATGACTGGACCCCTTTACAAAATAACCAATCTTGTGATCAGTACTCTAAAAAAACAAAGCAAAATCAGTAGCCTACTGACCACTTACATAGCTGGAGCATACATTTGGTTGTCAAATATTTCAATGTTCACTTCAAAAAGCATTTTTCACCCAAAATAAATAAATAAAAATATCACAACATTAGTCTTAACTCAGTTTTAGCACATGGTACCACCTTCAATTTTACAAAGTTAATAATAAACATCTGGGCTGCAGACTTATGTAGCCACTTCAGTTCTTGAAATATTTCTTAGCAGATAGTGTTCTGGGGCACGGATCGGGTGCTCGAAGTAAGATTCAGAGATTAGCAGTTTAGTCAAAAGGCCGAAAATGAAATGGCCCTGTCTACCATGTCTTGATGTCACGAAATAGGTTCACGATGCACTTCGTTTAGCCCTTCCCACCCTGTAAAATTACCATCAAAACAAGCTTATGGTTAGATTATTGTCCAATGGCAAATAGGGAAATTGCATCTGACAACACACTTCATAGCTTGATTCGATTCGAGCTTGTGAAGCAAACAGCAACAACAACAAATCCTTGGTCCCAAAATGGTTTGGGATCGGCAAACTTGAATCGTCAAAGAAAAAAAGTGGGGATAATATATTTTCTTTTTTTTTTTAGAAAGAGAGGCCAAGGAAATTAAGGAGTTTATTTTAAAAAAATATTAATCATTAACTCAATATTTTGAATGACCTCAATATGTGCAAAATATACCAATATTACTATATTAGTAATACTCAATTTAAGGACAGGGCTCACCAAATTTAAGCTCAACTCGGAACCAAAAGACCTAAGTTTTGACCCTAGGTTGTTCTGTTCGAGTCAACTTAGAGTTACACTTGGGCTACTTCAGAATGTACTCGGTGAAACTAGGAATTCCTAAGCTTGACTCGCTCAAAGCCCTTGCTTCTAGTACAGCCGAATCTGATCCTTGTCAATTAGCATAACTAGCTCCAGTAGACCTAATATGTTGAACACTATTTTATTAATAGCTGGATTTGGGTAGACGTGTCCATTTGGTTAACCGGAACCGCAAACCGGCCGGTTTTAAACCGGTCAAAACCGGTCAAAACCGGTCAACCGGTTTAACCGTAACCGTTTTAACCGTAACCGATATTTACAAGGTTCGGTTTCGGTTTGTATTTTCAAAAACCGTGAACCGCCGGTTTTCAACCGCCGGTTTTATGCTCGGCCGAGTCATGAGGGTTGCTCGGCCGAGCAAGACATTTTTTCCAGTAAGTATTTACCATTTAATGGTCATGCTCGGCCGAGTCATATGAGTTGCTCGGCCGAGGGGGTCATTTTCCAGTGTATTAAACCGGTCATGCCTCATGCTCGGCCGAGTCATATGAGTTGCTCGGCCGAGCAGAACACTAGATATTAAAAAAAGGGTATGCTCGGCCGAGCAACACCAAAGACTCGGCCGAGCAGATCCAAACCGTCAAAACCGGAGGTTAACCGTAAACCGTTAAAACCGTAACCGGTTGAGCCGGTTTGACGGTTCGGTTCCGGTTGAGGTTTGTTCAAGGTTCAAACCGCCGGTTTTCAACCGTGAACCGGCGGTTGAACCGAACCGGCCACCTCTAGATTTGGGTATGTTAAAGTATACTCCCTCCCTCCGTCCCAATTTAAACTTCAAAAATTTCCCAAAAGAGTGTCCCATTTTAAACTTCAAAAGCCCAAAAAAGAAAGTTTATAATACTTCTTTATTCAATGGGCCCCCACATGCAGTGGCGGAGCTACCAAGGGATCAAAGGGGGCAATTGCCCCCATTGGTTTTATAAAAATAAAAATTTACTAGTGCAAAAATTTACAAAAATTTGGGGGTTTAGTGCAATTTGTAAAAATTTGCCCCCTTTGGGGTAAAACAAATAATACACTAGATTTTATTTTATTTTCCCCCATTGACGAAAATATAGTTAAAATAAAAAATTTGTGCAATTTTGCCCCCGTTGACGAAAATTCCTATATCCGCCACTGCCCACATATCATACTCACAACAACTATCCTCTACCCCACTTTATCTCTCCTACCAACTACTAGACTCACAACACCCTACCCCACTTTCTATATTTTATAATAAAAACATTCCTCTCCTTAATATTTGAGCCCAAAGTTTTTTGAAGTTTAAATTGGGACGGAGGGAGTACACCATATGTGTAATTTGGACGTAACAATAACGTAAATTGAAGTTAGTGCATAGATCAGATACATTTGGTGAATAGTGGGAAGCACTCGAATAGTGTAGCTACAAATCGTGCACTAACCTAAAAGAGTTTAGTCCTACTTAGCGGTACTGACTGTACTAGGCTACTAGCAATAAGATAAGGAAACTCGCAAATCACTTCACTTCTCTTTGACCAACACTCATGAGCATGAGCCACGCTTCGGGTGTTCAACTTTGGCTACCAAGTACGAACTGAAAAAAGCTTACTCGACCCCTGGATCATACGTTCGAGCTCGACAAATAAAACGCCCAGACTCGAGTCGGACTTCAGCTTCAATATATCTTATAAATCATATAAACATGCATAACTTGTACTCCCCCCCCCCCAAACAAAAAAGGAAAAAAAGTAAAAAAAATCCTTCCTTTTTGTTTTGTTCCCAAAAACAAGTCACATTTCTAAAAATGCTATTTAATGCAATTTCAAGAAGGTACAAGCAAGTAAAGCGCTATCCTTAAAAAGTTTGACTTGTCAAATGTGACAATTTTGGGGGGGCGGGGGGAGTATATGCTTTCTGATTACTCAGAGCCAAGAAGGGCTCATTCCTCAAGCTAAATCATGTTCACGTAAAGTTGAACCCAACATGAATCGAGTTCAAACCAGTTTGGTTTATTAAACACCCTATACATAACCAACAATTGCAAATTGTGTCTCCTTATTAGAAAGCATTTCTTACCTTGTGGGGTGGTGTTCCAGGTCTCAACATATTGCTGCCAAATCCAAACTTCCCTTTCTTTTCTGCAGCTTTCAGGATCTGAAAGGAGCATGTCAAGCTATCATCCACACTCATCATTGCACCAGCATTATCAAACTCGCCACAGTAATTGGGAGCTGAGAATATGGTTACGAGCTGCCGCTTTGCGAAAAATTCATATCCATCTTCCACAACCTAAGCAGTAATTGCAAATGTAAATTGACAGGCCACCCAATTTCATAATTGTGACATACGAGCGCTATAAATCTTAAAACCAGGGAGAGAGAGAGGGAGAGAGACTTAAGTGTGAGTAGCTCATATTACAAGGTAGAGATAAAATATTTTTTCCATAACTGGTACCATATCATCACAACAATCACTCACATGCACAGGGGGAAAAGCAAACTGCACTCACAAAGCATATTAGTACTCGTAACAAATATTTCTGAAGCCTTCCATCATTTTATATATATATATATATATATATATATATATATATATATATATATATATATATATATATATATATATATATATATATATATACTCCCTCCGTCCCACGATAATCTATAAAATTTCCTTTTTGGGCGTCCCACAATAATATATAACTTTCCTAAAATGGAAAGGAATCTTTACTATTCCCTCCACTCATTCTCTCTCCTACATTATTTTAATACTCACATCACCATTATAATTTACTATTCTCTCCACTCATTCTCTCTCCTATTTTATTTTCACACTCACAACACTTTCAATATAATATTTCCTCCTTAATTCCCGTGCATTGGCAAAAGTCTATAAAACTATGGGACGGAGGGAGTATATATATCTTTGTGACATACAAGCGCTATAAATCTTAAAACCAGGGAGAGAGGGAGAGAGAGAGAAAAGTGTGAGTAGCTCATATTACAAGGTAAAATATTTTTTCCTCCCTCTCTCTCTCTCTCTCCGACACCACCTAAGAACAGCCAAAGACTCAATGGAAATAATTTCATCGATTGGTCGTAACGATAATTCAACATTAGAAAAGAAGATCAATACTAATAGCGGTCAAGACAAAAGAACAAGATTAAATATGCATTCAATTTATGGTACCTGGTGAGCACGACAAACAAGATCAAGGTCTTGTTTTTGGAGAAACTCTGCAACCTTGTCAGCTCCAAACGTATAAGACACACCCCTATCATTCTCTCCCCATCCTTGCATGTCTTTATCAGGATCCGCCCACAGTAGGTCGCAGAGAAGGCCCTGATCTGGTACATCAACTGGACGCGCTATATTCCGGATCTGATCCAAGTGAGTCAACTCAGGGGACAATCCCCCATGCATGCAAAGGATCTTTTCATCAATAAGAGCAGCAACAGGAAGACAGTTAAAGCAGTCGGTAAACGTCTTCCAAACACGAACATTGTACCTTCTCTTGCACTCGTCAAAGAACCCATATATTCGATTAATGGAAGCACACTCATGGTTCCCTCTGAGAAGAAAAAAGTTTTCTTTGTATTTTATCTTGTACGCGAGCAGGAGACATATTGTTTCGATGCTCTGCTTACCACGATCAACATAATCCCCTAGAAATAAATAATTTGCTTCAGGTGGAAAACCACCATATTCAAACAGCCGGAGAAGATCAGAATATTGTCCATGAATATCGCCTGCAGAGTAATACTAATGAGACTCGCTATTTATTGCCAAACGAAAAAGAATCTATACATTTAAATGAGCAAGTATGCACATCCCATACTAAAAAGTTGCATGACCACGTGATTCAGAAAAAGAAACATATCATAAAACTAGACTAAAAAAGTCACACTGATAGCATAACTTGATGACAACAAATATAGAAGCAAATAAGAGAAAAATAGCAAGAAATCATCAATATTAGATCTTGACACCAGACATTCACTATTAAAACATATACTAAATCATTGTCACCCAACTTATCTAAAACAGCATGTAAATACCCAAAATAGAGTTGATATGTATATGCAGTTATGCTTAGTGCTCACCACACCAAAATGCTAACTAGTCATACGTCGCATATCCAATGATATCAACTAATCAGACTTTCCCACAAAAGCGTGTTTCCAACTAGATGGTCATACAAGCATTACCATACTGTTACACAAAAGGAAAAGAAAAAAAGGTTGACAGAATCATTACAAGCAACCTCAGACTACTTAAAGTTCATTACAGAACTAGCCCCTTCCTCTACTCCATTATAATTATCCGAACTTTCTTCACCCAAATACTAACTAATCATGACGCGTATCCAATGATATCAACCAATCAGACTTTCCCACAAAAGCGTGTTTTCAACTAGATAGTCAAACAAGCATTGATATACTGTTACACAAAAATATTGACAGAATCATTACAAACAACCTCAACTACTAAAAATTCATACAGAACAAGCCCCTTCCCCTACCCCATTACAATTATCCCAATTTTCTTCTCGGAACTTCCCAGGATAAGCCATCATACTTCGTAATATATTGAAACCTATGGTACTTAAATGCTACTCTCTCCAAGCATTTCTAATTTGACTTTCCCGAAGTCAATTTCAAAATTTCTCAAACTGATGTTTGCATACCATTATCTAAAGGGTTAGAGAATAAAACAATAACCTACATACAGCCAAGCCTTATAGCTTTAAATAATCAAAACATAACCGTACAAAAACATCAATGGTAAAATGGGTCAAAAAGTTGAGTTTAGAGAAAGTCAATTAGTAAAGGAGGATCGGATGAATAGCGAAATTACCACAGATCTTAATAGGAGCTTCAAGCTCGAGAAGGTTAGGCTGACCGAGAAAAACCTCCTTCGCGGCAACACAGAGCTGCCGTATCTCCGCCTCCGTCAGCTGCACCTGCTTCGGCACCCGCCCATTCTTCGCTTCCAGTAACCGACGAATTATATCATCTAGCACAGCATCGTCCATTGCACCACACCAAAAAATCAAATAAACCCTAGCCCTCTCCCTCTCCCTCTCCCTCTCCCTCTCCCTCTCTTCCACTAACGAGTAAACTTTTCAAAAGAGCCACCCGTCGGCGCGGTGCAATATTCCGGCGTACAACGGTAACTTTCCTCTCTCTCTCTCCGGGAAAAGTCAAGGCTCTCTCCGGGAAAAGTCTAGGTTCGAAAGGAGAGTATTGGCCGCCGTTTCTGTGTCTCTTTATAAACGCGGAGTACTATTCGGTCGATTACTTTATTATTGCCAGAGGAAGATACGATGTTTGAGTTGTACATTATGCTTAAATAGTTGTAAATTTATATTTGAAATGAAAATGCTTATCAGTTGAGACTTTTTAAAGGAGGAGCCCTAAAAGTTTAACGAACCCTATCTGCACACTATCATGAAGCATGCCGAGTCGCACGTGTGTCCAAGTCAAACTAAGTCGAGTTGACTTAGATCATTTTGATGAGTCTTGCAATAACATGGCGCACTTTTGGTGCTATACAGTATATACACCTCATCGTGAGGGATCCACACGCGTGCTAAGTTGAAATTTCCTTTCCGCCATTAACAAAAACTAGTGTAGTGTTTGAGCCCGTTATTGATCCGCAAAATTTTGGAATCGCGTAAATTTGATATTTAAAAAATATTATAACAATAATAACAGTGAAAAATAATTTAATATGTAAAAAAAAAAGTTACATATAATCGGTGACTTAAGCAAAAAAAAAAAATTCAAAATTCTGAGATGGCCCGGAGTCCACCTCAAATATGTCTAGATCCGCCTCCGTATTACTGCGAAACTATTTCAAACAAACAAAATTAAAATTTATGAAAAATTATAGATGAAAAATAAAAATAATATTTTTTTTATTTCGCCTACTCTTATGATAAATATCAGAAAATTTTGGGGAAAACCTATTTCTCCATAAGTTATAAAAAATTCTGTTTTTAAATATATCGACTTGGTGTTTTAAAGCCTAAACTCACTGTTTTAAGGCCTAAACTCGCTATTTTATTTTCTAGCTTAAACTCACTGTTTTAACGCCTAACACACTATTTTATTTTCTAGGTATTTTAAGGCCTAAACTCAATATTTTAAGGTCTAAACTCGGTATTTTTAAAAATGAAAGTGAGATTTTTATAACTTATGGAGAAACAGGTTTCCCCTAAAACTTACTCGATAAATATTTTTAAAAAATTAAATATATTTATAATTTATAGTTTATAAAACCTATTATAATTAAGAAATTATTTTAATTTAAATAAATTAATTTGATAATTAATCATTAGTTACGAATATTAATGTTTTTATAAAAATATTACAATTTTTTACAATTAACTATTTATTTATTCTAGCTCAAGTGAATTGCAAATCTTATAAATATTAAGAGTTCCAATAAGTGAACACACCATTTGTTGATGCCATAAACACCATTTTCAGCACTGGTCTCTCATTCTCTCGTGCACATATATTTCGAAGCTTTTGTTCGCCGTTTAATCTAACTATCTATTATAAATTTTACTGCAAAAATTATTAATTTCAAATGGTATACCCTTGTTCCCAATATTATCATAAAGCCCTTTTTATAGCGACAAATTTTAAATGTTGGAATTAAATTTTACCGTTAACATTCGTTGATTTTCAAGAAAAATCGTTGTTGCGAGATTTCAGCTTAGGTTAGTGAAAACAATCAATACAATTTTTATCTCATTTCAAGCCTTCAATTTGAGTATTTTCGAAATTATTTACTTTTCATTTTTTTGAATTAATTTTTAATCACTTGTAAATTTTTAAGATTTTGCACTTAACTCTGGTAATTTATGATTGATTTAAAAAATTAACTCAGTTATTATAGTTGCATGTATAGTTCGAGATTCAAATTAGTGATAAGTATGCAAAGGTTGCTAGCTAGGTCGTCGCCCGAAAGCGACGCGCTATCTCTTCGCCCGAGGGTGGTGTCAAATTTGCAAGGGTTCTCGCATTGCGGACGAGTGCGAGTAAAGAAGCTAGTCCATGGTAGGTGTAAGGGTAGTGGGATGCGCTTGGGAACTTGAAACATTTGATCCTTGACAGGGAGATCAGCAGAGGTGGTGAAAGTTATGAGGAGAGAAGATTCACATAATGTGTCTACAGGAAACTAAGTGGGTTGGAGAGAAAGCAAAAGAAATATCGTCTTAGGGTTTTAAGCTTTGGTACTCAGGAAATAATAAGGGTAGAAATGGAGTGGGTATCATTATTAATAAGGAGTATATTAATGATGTGGTGAAAGTGTTCAGGAAGAGTGATCGAATTATGGGCATTAAACTTGTGATACTTGATGAGATTATCACTATTATTTTTACCTATGCACCACAAGTAGGATTGGATGCATCTATTAAACAAGTGTTTTGGGAAGATTTGGAGGAGGTAGTGCAACGAGTACCTAGTGGTGAGAAATTAGTCATTGGTGGTGATGCGAGACGGGCGTAGTGGGGTCTAGTCGACATGGCTTTGAGAGCATACATGGAAGTTTTGGTTTTGGGGAGAGGAATGAAGCAGAAAATAGTATCCTGAATTTTGCGATGGCATATGACTTGAGTATAATGAACACTTGATTCAAGAAGAGAGAATCTCACTTGGTGTCCTATAGGAGTGGAGGTAATGCGAGTCAGATTGACTTCTTCTTAGTAAGAAATGCTTGTAGAAAGAGTTATACAGATTGCAAGGTTATTCCGGGTGAGAGCACAACAACTCAACATAGACTTGTGGTACTTGATTTTCGAAGTAAGAGAATTTCGAGAAAGAGAAAATCACAGGTAGACCCTAGAATCAAGTGGTGGAGACTTCAAGGGGAGAATCAACATAAATTTGTAGCTAAGATGGTCGATATCGGTATTTGGTCGAATAATATGGAGGATATGGATATAGATTCGACTTGGACTAAGATGGAACATACCATAAAGGAGGTGGCGAAAGAAGTCCTTGAAGAATCTGGAGGAAACGTGCCACCAAGTAAGGACACAGCATGGTGGAACGAGGAAGTAAAAAAAGCAATAAAGGGCAAGCGAGAATGCTACAAATTATTGGGAAAATGTTGAAGCGACGAGAACTATGAAAAGTATAAGGAAGCTAGAAGAGATGCTAAGAAAGCAGTAAGAGACGCAAGAGCGAATGTGAATCAGGAACTTTATGACAATTTGGATACAAAAGAAGGGTAAAAGGACATCTACAGACTTGCTCGTATGAGGGATAAGAGGATACGAGATATTGGGACGGTTAAATGTGTGAAGAATGTAGACCAAAGAGTTCTAGTCGGGGATAAAGAGATAAAAGAGAGATGGAGTTCGTACTTTAATACCTTGTTCAATGGCGGTCAAGAGCAGGATGTTGGAGATTTAAATATCTCTTCGAGTATGGTTAATCGAGATTTTATGCGGAGAATTCAAAAGGGTGAAGTGGAAATGGCAATGAAAAAGATGGGATTAAAGAAAGCTGTAGGACCGGATGGAATACCAATTGAGATTTGGAGATGTTTCGTGGAGAGGGGAATAGATTGGTTAACAAAGCTATTTAACAAGATATGGAGAATTAACACAATGCCATTGGAGTGGCGGAAGAGTACTCTTATCCCTTTGTATAAGCATAAAGGTGATGTCCAAGATTGTGCCAACTATCGGGGGATCAAACTAATGAGCCATACTATGAAACTTTGGGAAAGAGTGATTGCACAAAGGCTGAGAAAAATTGTGGATATTTCGAATAACCAATTTGGGTTTATGCCGGAAAGATCGACTATGAAGGCAATATATCTTATGAGACAAATCATGGAGAAATATCGGGATCAAAAGAAAGATTTGCATTTGATTTTCATTGATTTAGAGAAGGCGTATGATAAAGTGTCAAGAGGGGTACTTTGGTGGGCATTAGCAAAGAAGGGTGTTTCAAAGAAATATATTGATATTATCAAGGACATGCATAATGGAGTTAGTACTTGTGTGCAGATTATCAAGGATATGTATAATAGATGAAAGTATGGTGTTGAAGAGACAGGAATGGAGGACAAAAACCCATGTGGGGGGTTAATTTTTTTTTCCAACAACCTTTTTGCATGATGACATATAAGGATTCATGTTAGCCTATCCCAAATTAGTTTGGGACTAAGGCTTTGTTGTTGTTGCTGTATTTAATGATATTTATAATCAATTTATAAATAATTAAGTAATTTATTACATTCCATCAAATATTTTAAGATTCAAATTTGAAAAATTACTATTTTCCAAAAAAAAAATTGTAAATTTCATATATTTAATCATTTATGTGAATATTTTATCTAATCGATCAAATTTGAAATTTCTTAAATTCAAAATATTGCCAAAAGAATATATTTGTACAATGCTTCAATAATAAACTTCTGTAGTACTTTGATTTAACATTAATTGTATCTGTGTTTAATACATAGTACTATGTTTTTTTGAACATTTATTGTGTTAAATGACTTTAATTATATGTTTATAAATGCCCAACATGCTCAAAAATTAGTTACATAATTAATGTTACATTTTTTTACAATTAACAGAATTGTTAAAAAAAATGTATCTATACAATATTGTGGCTAGAAGTGAGTTTTAGAGGGGAAACTAGCATGATAAAGTGCTCAAGGGAGCCAATACATATCAATCAGACACTTATGCAGGGGCAAAGCCATGATTTTAAGAGAAGGGGCCATAAAATAGCATAATTTTTTCCCGAACTAAATTTATGGAATTCCCCAATTTATCCAAACCCTAATTTAGTCACAACTCAATAACTCAAATCTCAAAATCATCTCATGTACAAACATTGGCAGAAATTGTAATCCTAATTCCATCATTCGGTCTTTCCCTCCCTCGTTGCCATGTCTTGCGCTGCTCCGTTGATCTATCCTTCTGGGTTCGTTCCGATCTGCCGCCTGAGTGTTACGGTGCAATCTTTTGGACTACGTTTTCTTTCTTTTCCTTTTAGTTTTTGCCTTTTAATTTTTTATTTTTTTTTGGCAGAAGAAAAGGGGCTCAAATTGCAAATTTACTTTAATTTTATTTTTTCAGGAAGGGGTCAGACTATGCCGTATTTACAAATTTACCATGCAATCAAAATACATTTTCAAATCACACCCTAGTAATTTTTATTTTTTTTTAACATGGGGTCAGCTGACCCCATTCTCTTTGTCGTAGCTTCGCCGCTTACTTATGCAAAATAGATCATTATAAATAAACAAATTCAGATATATCCTTGAACCAAAAAAATATGGGTGAACGACAAATACATGAAACAAACATACTTTAATATTTTTTTGCATTTAATTACTAAAAATTGACACCTTAATGTAACGTATTTTATCATGTCATTACATATAAATATATAATGAAAAGCACTCTAACGACGTTAGAAAAAGTAACTGAAATTTCACCAACCCATACGAAGAAAACTAACACCCGATAAATAAACTTAACATTTGTTAGCCTATTTAATAGGTTTAATAGTCTTCTTCCTTAGTTATCACACTCCTAAGTCCATCATTAACACCCATGAGTTCACCACCTATCACTACCAAATCACCACCACCTTTCACCCACCACAAACAAATCAAAGTCCATCATAAATCACTGGCAGAGCTACAGGGATGGGGGCTTTTATACCTTGGATTGAACTTGCTTCCAATTAAGGAGAGCACTAACTGCCTTCTCTATTGGTTTAAGGCGGGATGTTCATGTGAATGGGTGGACGGGAAGGAGTGAAATGTGTGCCTGGGGAGGGGGGGTATTACGGGAAGAAGGCAGAAACAAGTAAATTTTTTCCTTTGTTTAGAATCAAAATCAAGGGTTCAATTCAAATTTTGGGTTTTGGTGAGCCCGGACTAGCTAGACCGGGCCCAAGCTCGGTCTGGTCCAAAGGCCCAGCATGATGTGACACTCCCTAGACCGCCAAGGTCAAGATCGCGATCTTCTCCAGCTGTCCCAGTCAAAATCGCATACAGCCAAACAGCCGAAAAGGTGACCGCGGACAGGGTGACCGCTCTATCCGTGCCCGCGTCAACATAGTTGACAGCGCCCAAGATATTGACAGCGGTCTCATCCCAAACTCCCGTGACCGTGGACGTGGTGACCGCTCTATCCGTGCCCGCGTCAACGTAGTTGACCGCGCCCAAGATATTGACTGCGGACTCATACCAGCCTCCCGGTTATCTCACCAGACTCCCGGTTAAATACCAAGGCTTAGTGAGCAAGCTATCTTACTGGCTCTGACATGCAAGTAGCCGGCTCACTCCCATCACATTCAATGCGGCTCAGAGAGGCGCCTACTATTGCCATTAATGCGCCGCACCAACTACACGGCTCCTTTCCCTTTCAGCGACTTCCCCCCTGACAGTGAATCTTCCTTCCCTGACAGGGCCAATCAGATGCGGACACGTGTAGGCGGTCAAAGACTAAGATACCCTTAAGGGATGATCTCATTGCTTACATCAACAAGCACCTCTCCATCACCTATAAATAGAAGACCTTTGTCCCCTTGGACAAGGTAAGTGCCAAATCTATATTGTAAGCCATATTGCTCTAAACCCTAAACACACCCACACTCTAAGACATTCAAAGTCTGATTATCTTAGTATTCTTACTCTCGCACCCGAGGGCCTGAGTTGGATTAACATCCAACTTTGACCTTAACGGTGCTTCCTTTTGTTGTGTTCTAGGTATGCACTCACCACATAAAATATCCTGCCAGATATCCTACGAACCGTTCTGACCCCTGAAAACCCATGCGTCATCAACTAGGCACACGTGAGAGGCACGTGGGGAATCTTGTAGAAGCTTTTATGGCTCTGCCTCCCGGTTAACTGGTGGGGCCCCTTGGTAGGTGAATAGACAGCGCGTGACAGGTACGGAGGGTACGTGTCAGCTATCCAAGAGGCGCCATAAATGATAACTGGCGAATTTTTCAAAATTTCAAACGTTGGCGTCGGTTCGTGGTTCGAGGAGAACGGTTTATGGGCTAATTAATATGGGAGGCAGAACAAGATCAGCGAAAAACGCCAACACTGGTTCCCGCATAAAGCGCGATCTGGTAAAACCGAGTTTATCTAGTAGTTCCTCGCTCAGACCATAAATAATCATTCACTTGGAACTAGGGGCCACTGAAGAGCCCGGACCAGCTAGACCGAGCCCAAGCTCGGTTTGGTCCAAAGGCCCAGCATGATGTGGCACTCCCTAGACCGCCAAGGTCAAGACCGCGATCTTCTCCAGCTGTCCCAGTCAAAATCGCATACAGCCAAACAGCCGAAAAAATGACCGCGGACAGGGTGACCGCTCTATCCGTGCCTGCGTCAACATAGTTGACCGCGCCCAAGAGATTGACAGCGGTCTCATCCCAGACTCCCGTGACCGTGGACATGGTGACCGCTCTATCTGTGCCCGCGTCAACATAGTTGATCGCGCCCAAGATATTGACCGCGGACTCATACCAGCCTCCCAGTTATCTCATCAGACTCCCGATTAAATACCAAGGCTTAGTGAGCATGCTATCTTACTGGCTCTGACATGCAAGTAGCCGGTTCACTCCCATCACATTCAATGCGGCTCAGACAGGCGTCTACTATTGCCATTAATGCGCCGCGCCAACTACACGGCTCCTGTCCCTTTCAGCGATATCCCCCCTGACATTGAATCTTCCTTCCCTGACAGGGTCAATCAGATGCGGACACGTGTAGGCGGTCAAAGACTAAGATACCCTTTAGGGTTGATCTCATTGCTTACATCAACAAGCACCTCTCCATCACCTATAAATCGAAGACCTTTGTCCCCTTGGACTAGGTAAGTGCCAAATCTATATTGTAAGCCATATTGCTCTAAACCCTAAACATACCCACACTCCAAGACATTCAAAGTCTGTTTATCTCAGTATTCTTACTCTCACACTCGAGGGCCTGAGTTGGATTAACATCCAACTTTGACCTTAACGGTGCTTCCTTTTGTTGTGTTCTAGGTACGCACTCACCACATAAAATATCCTGTCAGATATCCTACGAACTGTTCTGACCCTGAAAACCCAGGCGTCATCAGGTTTGAATTTTGAGTTTGATTTTGGCATTTTTGGGTTTGCAATTGTGTGTTTACCGTAGATGTTAATCCATGGTTTGAAATTGAAAAAAAATGAAAGATAGATATGAAATGAGAATGCTGATGAAATATTTTTAGTTATTTAACGATTGTTATGTCATTTAACATGTTTGTTCATGCATGCTGTTAATGAAAATTAACGTCATCCATTACTATTTTTTAATGTCTATTTAATTGAGTAGTTTTTTTTTTTTTTTTTTTTTTTTTTGATATTTCTAAGAAAGTTAAGAAAATGATATTTTAATGAAGAATCTATAATAAGTTTAAAAATTTCTTTGAAAGATATAGTTTCTTAATTTTTTTATGAAAATTAACGTCATTCATTACTATTTCTATTTTGTACACTCGTTTGAAAAGTTGATATGTTTGGTATTTAAACTTTCAAATTGTCTCAAAATATGTTTATCCTCCCAAAGTATACACGAACGTTAGATAGAAAAGAAAAAGTGGGGTAGGAAATTTACGGCTAATTAAACTAGTTTTTGTTTAAAAAAAACAAAAAACAAAAAAAAAACTAGCCTAATCGGCTTTATTAACGCCCTTATTTTGTGGAATACCCCACCGTATTACTATACGGTTACCATACGGGATTACGATAATGGATAATTGGCGCGTGGGTCCCAGAAAGAGGGGCAAACGTGTCAACGGTCTGGACCTTAGATCTCCCTGACGGCAAAACAAGGCCGGAGTATCCCCACCGACGGTCTTACTTCAATCTGGACTTCACCCTTTTTCCGTAAACTATAAATACTTCTCATTTCCAAGCCCTAGCCCCGCCGCAACCCGCTCTCTTCTCTTCCGCCCTCCAAAATCCCCAATTTTTCTCCTCATCTCTGTTTGATTCTTCATCAAATTGGGTACTTGTTTGACGTTATAAGACTAAATATCAGTTGAATTAGCGTGTGCAGAACTGGAAATGGTGTTGATTGGGGCAGGTTTGTTGGAGCTCAATCGATGACTTTGCTTGGAGGAAGGGGTGGGGTCGTTGGTGGTTGTTTGTGGTGGTGGTGATGGACGCAGTGAAGCTGCCACTTCCGGCGGCGGTAAGGGTTTCGAAGCTCATCATGGGATCGGATGGTTGTGGTGGGCCTGGTGGCGTCGGGATTGGGGTTTCTGTGGATTCTAGTGGCGGTAGCGCTTCCATCGCGGCTCGTAGCTCGTTTCACCTCCAGAAAGGTATGTCAGATAGTTAATTTCAGTTATTTACATGCATATATTTTTCGATTTACGAATCTATTAACTATGTAGTTGGGATAAGAATGCTTGTAAGATATTCAAGGCGAAGGGGAGAGATACATGGTTTCCCCCCAGTAGTTTTTTTTTTTTTTTTGATTACAAGAGGAGTATAATCTCAATTAATCCTTTTTTCCCAATGACTCAGGTTGGTGTCCGAAGTTAAAATGATGATACGTATGAAGTTTGAATCTTTGAACCTAGCTCTTTTTGATAGATTGATGGGTGATGGGGTTTTATCTAAGAGAATTGTTATTCACCCCCGCAAGTTTACTCAATACCCCCGCATTATTATTATCAAAAAAATGTCATTAATTGAAATGACTTTATTACCCCACCCTTCTTCCCTAACCATTGAATTGAGTTACTAATTCCCAAAATAAGCTCCCTTCTTCTCCATGATTTCCGGCCATTTTCCATCCTACTCCATAATTTCCAATCATCTCCTCTTCTTTCCCAAAATAAGCTCCCTTCTTCTCTATCCCCTTCAAACTTGTAATAAGTTTGCCTCTGATATACATCAGTCTTTTCGAATTCCCAAGGACTATGAGAGTAATTGATACAACCAGCTCTCTCCATAACTCTACGTTCCAATTCACTACCACTGAATAACTCCATGACATAGTTGGTCTGAAGCAACCAACAAAAACCAGATTAGATCCAATTTAACGAAACCAATAATAATAGGTTGATGGTTAGATCAATTAATTATAAACACACACACACACACATATAGAGAGAGACTCACAGGAACAGCAAGAACAGAAGAGTAAAGGATAGTCAAGTTGACATCCCCCACTCCCAAGAAAGAACCACTCTCTTCACTTTCGAGGCTACCGCCTTCAAATTCTTCTTCAACTATTCGAGGGTTTTTGGATTCTTCGTCACTTATCTGGAGGTTTTTAGCTTCTGACTCTTCTTCAGCTAGTTGTACCTTCTGGCTCAGGACTCAAGGATCTAGCCTTCCACAACAGTGCCATAATTGTTCTAATACACGCATTAAGTCAAAATAAGAGAGTTACAATTTGATTCTCACTTCCATGCGAGACCCTCATGGAGAAGAAGGAAGCTTATTTTGGGAAAGAAGAGGAGATGATCGGAAATTATGGAGGAGGATGGGGAATGGCCGGAAATCATGGAGAAGAAGGGAGCTTATTTTGGAATTAGCAACTCAGTTCAATGGTTAGGGAAGAAGGGTGGGGTAATAAAGTCATTTCAATTAATGGCATTTTTTTGATAATAATAATGCGGGGGTATTGAGTAAACTTGCGGGGGTGAATAACAATTCTCTTATCTAATAAGTTTTATATAATATGTGCCTTAAGGGTACTTGATAAGAATATATTTGTGGAATTCATTTCATTAACAACAATTACTGACGAAGTGGTCACATTAACAAGTGATTGATTGATACATGTCCTATTGCAATTGGTTATCTGGTGGGTGAAACACTGTTGCGCTAAACAGAGTGCTCCAAAGGTTCAGGAAGACTTTTTGTCGCATGTAAAAGTATTTGATGCAGCATGCAATTGCCATACAATATGCTACTTTTAATCCATATCCCTTTTAAAGCTCTAGGAGCATGCTCCCTTTATCCTTTTTGTCGAGTTCATTTCCGTTTTTGCCTTCTTTTAGTGACAGAGGAAATATGCATTGATTATTTCAATTGTGATGGTTTGTATTTTCTTGAAACTTTGATCTTGTCCTGGTTTTCGTTTTATTTATTTTATTTCAGTTATGCATATTTAAAGATTGTACAACTTGGTAGCCTACGGTCTTCTTTTTCAAGTTAACATACCTTCTTCTTTATCTCAAATTTAAAATTTCTGGATAGAACCTGCTAATGATGATGTGGACTCTCTTCGTTTTCTTGGTATAGCGCCAAACAGAGAATGAAAGTCCAAAAAGATTAGTGAATACTCCCTCCGTCCCGCTACAAACTGCACACTTTCCTCATTGGGCGTCCCATTACAAATTGCACACTTCCTAAAATGGCAAAGAATCTTTACTATTTCCTCCGCTCATTCTCTCTCCTACATTATTTTAATACTCACAACACCATTATAATTTACTATTCCCTCCACTAATTCTCTCTCCTATTTAACTTTTACACTCACAACATTTATATCATTATTTTTTTCCTTAATTCCCGCGCAAACAGTAACCGTGCGGTTTGTAGCGGGACGGAGGGAGTACTTATTTAACTTTCTTCCGTTGGTTTAGGTTATAATCAACGGGAGTGTCGATTTGCAACGTGCATGTATTTATACGTGCTTCTCCGAGCTTGACTTACAATCCATTTATTTGTTTTGATTGTATCAGATGCAATGCGTGATGTTAACACCTCTAAATCAGACTTCTGGAACAAGATGCCGGATAAACTATGTAGGCATGCCAGCCAGCTATCCAGTAGTCATGGCGAATGTGCTCCCAGTGCCAACAATACTGGGTGTACAACTAGTTCTTTTTCGCTGGAGGCTAGATCAGAGCCTAAGCATTTGCAACAGAAATCTGGCAAAGTGGCAAGAACTAACAGTAATTGTTCTAAACGATCACGGGTAGCACAAATGGAAGTTTCTTCAAATGTTAATGGAATTGTTGATATGAATGGTTCACCTAAGGAGCTAGGGTCGTATCGTTCGAACTGCTACAACATTTCAGGTAATGCATTTCCTGGATGTATGTAGAGTTTGCAATTGTACATATTAGCGAGGCTTTTATATTAGGAACCACATAATTAAGTTAATGCTTCGTAGTCTGTACTGGTTGAAATATATTTTAGAGATATGAAAGTCTTCTTTCACAGCCTTGCTCTTGAATCTGATCTCCTTATTTGCACTAGCCTAAGTTATAGTGTTACTTACATTGATTTCTTTTCTTGGTTTTCATTAGGATCTACCAAGTTTTACTAACTATGGATTTTCTTTTAATTTCTGCGATTCTGTTTTTATGTAGTATTTAACGAAGTCGTTTGTTGAAGAGGATGCAAAGTTACATGGAAGCAACATCTAGCCTAACGTACTTTGTTTATCCTCTTTCTGTTAAAATACTGATAACATTCCTGTTTGTTATGTATTTTAATTCTTGGTTATGTATCAATCCTTGAAGGGAATACGTAAGTGTTAGTTGGAATCCCAGCAGATATTGGCTGCCATGATTGCCTTAAAGAGAACAATCAAAGAATGGACTTGCATGTTTTTCGGATGTTCAGCCTTAACTAACAATATTGTTGTAATGTCATGATATTTTACATCTTTTGACACTTATTTGATTTGTTAATATTTTGGTTCTGTTGGTTATGATTTTGTTTCATAGTCCATGTTTTATGCCAATAAACCCAATGTAAGTGTAATTTGAGGTGTTAAGTATTTATTAGCAATAACAATGGTTATGGAGAGGGTATACACTTCTTGGGGATGCCAAAAGATCCATCCTTCTTCTGGTAATTCAGCTACTTTGTCTTAAAGTAAACTTTAATATGGTTAGATTTCATGCCTGCTTGGACTTTGTTGTCTTGTTGCGCTTGAGCTACTGAAGTTGAAGTGGCTACTAAGATATCTGTAACTAAAGGGATTGGATATGTGATCTTTAACTCGGTGTTCAGTTGTATTGTATAAAAAATTAAGTGAGAAAAGTTATCAGTTTAATAGCCGTGGCCTTGATGAAGAAAAGAGTCAAGCTAGATAGATAAGATACATATCGATAGTAAGATTTTAATGCCTACTACAGAACAAGGGTCAATTTAGTTAGTAGTATCACGGAAGGGTAGAACACCATAGAAGTTAGGACTCAGGAGAGTTATGGTTGCATGCCAATTTTGCAAGACAACTGAAGAGATAGAAAAGATGAGCGGGGCATAAAGCATCCCTTGGAGTGAATGGTGCCATGGTCTGTGCATCATATAACTCAAGCAGGGTGTTATAACTGTTTTACTGGCTCTTGGACCAAACTAAGTGCTGTGATATTGCCTTTTAACAATGACTAATTAGCTTCCCTCGTCCTCTCCTCTGAGGCAAAGTGGCATTTGATGGTGAGTGTAAGATGAAACGTTATCTGCCAGAGCCTGAAGTTATGTGTCCAAGCAGGTGATTGGAGGCAAACTAGATACCTTTTGGCATTATGAGTAGGTATTATGGTACCAAAATTTTTATTCGTCTCTGTCCTCTAATATATAGAAAGGCTACCTAAATCGTCATAATTGTAAAGGCACATACGCTTAAATTTCACCGTGTTGTTTGATTGCCTTCTCTTAACACGATTTCTCAAACCATCTGTTCTTATAGCGCAACTAAAAGTGCTCACCATTTTTGAGCTGCTAAGCCAGTTGATGTGAACCGGTCAACACCGTTTACTGGATTACAGTAACTGTCTCTACGTACTAACTTCTATCACAAAGGTTCTGTAGAGGTGCACGAAACACTTATGTAAAATACGGATTCTAGTATGTATTGATGCATATCATTGTTTTCTCCTTGAGTTTCTGGCATAGTCATATTTTGTCTTGCCAGTCATTTTAAAGCAAATCGGGTTAAAGAATAATTTCTGCAATCTTGAAGTTAAATTCATTATCCCTATGCTTGTTGAAATGGTATTACTCTCTTTCTGCCAGATAATGCTCTGAGTAGATATTACTTGCAATCTAATATTTCTTGCTATTACTTTTTATTTACTCCGTGTAGCTTTTTTTTTGATGATGCTATTTTCTTTTCTGCAATTTTACATCTTTACAGATACCATGCATGTGGCTAAGCAAAAGACTATTTTCACTGGCAAGCGAGGTGATAAAAGAAATGGTAAAACCCCCAAGAGTAAATGTGATTCTTTTTCTGTAAAGGCTGGTTTGTTGAGCTTCAATTCTGCTGCTGGTGGAAATATTATCCTTGGTATGCCTTCTTTTGACAGAAAAGCTTACTTACGTGGGTTTGAATCCCATTTATGAATCAGATGCTCTCCTTCTGTTTTTAACGAAGCATATAATGCATGGGAATGGCCTATATGTGCATAAATGTTTCCAAATGCAGTTTCTTCTGTGTCTCAGGTGTTGTATTAGTGTTACTATGATTGTAGTTGCAAAATTTGTTCATCGATCACTATATTGTCACAATATTAAAAAATTCCAATGAAAATGATTATCTTGTTGCCTAAATTCTTGGGTTTTTCCATGCTTTACCTTCTTTATGCTTAGTTTGAACTTTTGCACTTACACAGCTATATTATTTAACATGCATATTTTCAGGACTGTGCAATGTTGATGGTATAGAGTGGTGTTCCCTCCAAATTATGTGGATTTTCAATATGCGTTCTACACACAAATGCTCATGTTAGGCTCCGTTTGTTTAGCGTAAAATATTTTCCGGAAAATGATTTCCGGCAAAATGTTTTCCGAAAAATGAAAATGTTTTCCGGAAAATAAGATAAAAATGAAATTTTTCCCATTTTCTGGTGCGAAACAAACACCGGAAAATGACGAAAATGTTTTCCGAAAAACATTTTCCCCCAAACAAACGGAGCCTTAGTTGTAGTATTTTTTATTTTATACACTGCCACCTCTTTTGTTGTATGTATGAAGGCATTGAGCTCTATAAGTATAATCATATTGCTGCATTCTGTTGTTTTGGTGTCCCAATCTTGAAAAGGGATAAGTTCTTTAGGTATTTATTTTTTGTGTTGTCTGTATCACGTGAATTGCTGAATATTGCATTAACAGATTATGTAAATTTTCATGTACTGTCTATTCAGGAGCATATGGCTTGGAACCCGAAACTTCTGACTTCACTAAGCATTTAGAAGAGCTGTCATTGAATGAGCTCCTTGATGGCAGTTACAGTTGTCCCAGTTTTGACAAAAACAAGGGAAAGAAAATAGCAAGTTCAAATGAGAAGATTATGCAGTCCGTTAGAGAGGCTTGTTCTGTTCTTCGACCTCAAAAGCCTACCCGGCCACAGAACATGGGAGATATAGACAGTAATCACCAGCGGATAGTAACTGCATGCCTTCCGGGATCTTCTACTTCTTTAGCAAGCAGAAACGACGAAGATAAAGCAAACACTGCTGATCTGTCCTCTTCTAAGAAGGTTAGCTCAAAAGAAAAAGATGCCATCACTATGAACATTGTCAGAATTCACAAACTACCATAATCTAACATGATTTAAAATTAACTGGAATCCTGGAGTTCATAATTTAGTTTTGCTCTCTCTCCTTCTCTCTCTCTCCCTCCCTCCCTCTCTCTTCCTGGCCAACATTATCGCTTGGAGTTTCTTTTTACCATAGTATTGACCGGGTTCACCCCTTCCCATACGTGTCCCAATTAAGCACCCCATTCCCAAACCCATGCCCATCTGCAATCATTGAACCCTGCTTCCTTGCCTCTGAACCCAAATGCGATAACACCCAGTCCCCCCCCCCCTCCTTGAAAGTTTAGCTGTTCAGCTTCTTGATTTTGGATTAGGAATTGAATTCGAACATGGAGCAGTCCAACCCTATAATTACCTACAAGTAGCAGTAGCACACACAATGTGTGGGCAAGTAAATTCATGCAATCTTTTTACTATTTAATACTTTGAAATTTTTTATGAGTTTCTCTTTGCAATTAGTGAAATTCAATCAAAATAGAAGATTGATATGTTATGGGGAAGAAGTTAATGAGATAAAAGTTATAAAGCGAAAAAAATGGTGGTGGTTAGGGAGAGGTGCCAAAACACTCCAAAAGTACAAATGGCTCCTTTTTCTTAACATGGTAAGATAATGTCTAGGCAAAATATGCATAGAAGACTTGACTGTCCTTGGAGTCTTCTTAAGCAGTACTTTTTCTGATCGAAGGTAACCTCATATTTAGCTTGTTTACTTATCTTTCGTCTTTTGAAGGTACAGGATTTTTGCAGCGAACTCCCAACACCTGCCAATACGCCCGATTTCCCTTTACACAGACCTAAGGATATTTTGGATCAGCTTGCACTTCCTCCTGCCAAGGATCTGGATCTTCTGCTACTGGATGCTGCAAAGCCTACGGCTGCTTCGAGGAATAATTCTGACCTACGTTTAGGCAAGATGGTTACCCATCAGAGAGGTTGTTTGCCAACCTTTCCTTGGTCACATGTTTCTGGAGGGCATGCAAAATCTAACTCAGATGCTGTAAAAGTGAATACAAATAGGAGCACGTGCCAAAGTAGATGGGTCAAGATCGGAAACTCTACTAATTCTCTGGGGGATACAACTGGTTGTCTTGTAAACTTGGAGTCACTCACGTATGATCAAAACCTAGTCCCATCTGGAGTTCAAAAGCTAGTGCTAACTGAAAGCAAAGATTTACCATTGACATCTGTTACTCTTACTGAACAAGGGTTTTCATCTTCTGCAACATGCTCATTGGCTTCTGGACGTTCGGGTAATTTTTCTCCAGCAGCTCCACTTCTTTCTGTTCTTGTTCATGTGCTTGTTAGCGGTGTCTCTGGTTTTTACCACTGTTTGCTCATGCTATTTTGAAACACACACACACACACAGAGAAGTAGTTGGGCAGAACATTTCTGAATGAACCTGTATATTTGAACATGTAAAAGTGTCCATACTTGTGCGTAGGCAAAAGCGACCGAATCCCTCCGTTCTGCTCAAATATTACTGCTTTCTAATTTAGGTGTATCATTGATAGTCCTTTATCAAAAGCTTAAATTCTCTACATTCCTTAAGAGGTGTTGTGTTTGACTTGGCAAATATATAAAGAAACACGAATTGACTCTTCTAGAATACTACTCCTTCCATCCCAAAGAGGGTCTCCTTTGTACATTCCCTAAGGAGGTGTCTATTTTTGCTCATGATTATGAATAAAAACAGGTACTTTGGGACGAAGAAAGTATGTTTTGGACTTCCCATGGTTTCCATGTGGAAGTGACCCCTTTTTCTTAGGGTGCGCTCCCGAGTTTTAAAAACGAGAGAAAGGAAATCTAATATATTTTCCTTCCTAAAGTTGCTTCCAGTATTTTTAGGAAGGAAGTGGAAGGAAAAGTAAAGAAATTTATTAAAATTTTCTCTCCTACACAATCATCCTCCCAAAAGTGGGAGGAATTGGAAGGAAATGAAATCTTATAAAACAATTTTTTTGGTTAAACCTATTTTACCCCTCAAGTATAATTCTCTCTATTCCTTTCATTAAGGGTACAAGTGTTATTCAATTTTTTTCCTTCCATTTCCTTCCTAAACTCAGAAGCACTTCAAGAAGGTAATGAATTCCCCTCCCCTCCTCTTCTTTCCCTTCCCCTTCTCTCCCCTCCCTTTCTCTTCTCTCCATTAAAAACTTGGAAGCGGACCCTTAAACAAAGTTCGGGGGGGGGGGGATTTAAAAACCATGGAAAAGAAGAAATATAAATGAAAACCTGGCATATTGGTTCGACGCTTCTCATATGGTTTAAGTTGCACAGAATCTATTTCAAATTTCATATGTGGAATGATATAAATTTAATGTCGAACACAGTGAAATAGGAGCTGAAAGGTGTAGCATAAGTTGCTTTTCCATAATAAGGCTCCACAAATGGTTATACAAGCTAAACCTATTAAAATCTTTGAACCTTTCTTATTTTCATGACTTTGCTTTGTTTCCTTAAGCTGCTGCTCAAACCTTATTGATGCAGTTGGATGTCTTGAAAAGCAAATACTCTTTAAAACCATTTGAATAATTAGCAATGCCAGAAAGATTTCATGAAACCAAATGTTTACCTTTTACTGTTCATGACCTTTATTTACTTAAGATTTCACTGAACCTAATTTATCCAAATATTTAACCCTTTGTACCATCATAAATGTTTACTTACAGACGGACATTCACCAAAACTGTTGGCTGCTGCTCAAACATTATGTGATCTTGCAACCCATCCTCTGATGGAAGAACAACATGATATGACAAGATGGCCAAAGAAGCCTTCCCAGAATGCTATGAGAGCTAGCAAGTTGAAGTTGGATGAAAAACCTGAAAAATTATTTGGATCACCGAAATCGAGGACGGGTTTAAACAGCCTTGTCAATTGTGCAGATGAGACAATTCCTTCTAAGAAACTCAGACTGTATACGACTGAGAAAAGTGAGGGCCCCAGCCTGACGGCCAAATCACCATTGAATTGGTCTGCATCTCGATCAAGTAGATCATCTCACTGCAAACCTTACAAGGAAACCAGTGTTAAGAGCCAGTTTACAATGCCTCCTCCCGTAAGATTGGATAAGGCTCCAAAGATGAGGAAATTAATGCCCATGGACTGGAACAGAAGTTCCCGTAAGTTGGAGTAGTGAGGTGTTGTTCCAGATTATGTTGTTTGTAATTTATATAAAACAGCATCCGAAAATTGGTAGTTTTGTACATAGTTACTCCATAAGACTGGGCTTGTTGCATGACAGGGGTTAGGGGAGAACTTTGCTGTTGTAATATTGAAAGTCGTTTGCCCCGTGTAGATCATTTGAAGGAGGCAATAGAAATCTCTCCTCTCCTCTCCTCTTGTTGTGATGGTGTATCATTGTATCTGTATCTTTGTAACATGGTGGGAAAGAAGTTTGAAGTCAGTTGTACCGGTCTTTATTTAGTTGTGTTTGGTAACCTCTTACACCCGTGACTATAAGGTCACGGGTTCGAACCTTGGCGAATAGCCTCTTGTCAATTGCAGGGGAAGATTCTAGCAATTGGTTCTCTTCTCCCAACCCCCGCTTGGCGCACCGGGGTTTGCCCTTACCCCTTTTCAGTCGTTAACAAGAAGCCTGAAGGATTTGTGATCTATTGCTGTGCTTTTTCTGCAATATTATCCAAGGTTGTTAAGGGGGTTATGAATTTCTTATTGTGCTTCAGAGTACCAAGTACAAAATAAATATTTTAATACACTTTCTGAAAGCAATAATGGGGATGTAGCTCAGATGGTAGAGCGCTCGCTTAGCATGCGAGAGGTACGGGGATCGATACCCCGCATCTCCAATATTTTACCTGCCTTTTTTTTTAAAACAGAATCTTGTACAGATAAGTATAAAATTCAAGATCAAGAAAGCTTAAAAATGAACACAAAAGAAAAAAACGGAATATATATACATCAATCAAGAAAACATTTGATCCAGTAGCAACACGATTCCCATTGCGAATCCTGTACTGAATCCTGGTCGCACGTTCAAAACAAAAACATCTACCCCGAAAGAGACCCCTTCCGACATTGCTTCTTTCTTCCTAATTTCTGCCACTAACCTTCTCGACTCATCAAAAACCTTGCATGATCTATTCCCATATGATCCTTCAATGACATACCTACAACTCGTGTTGGAATTCCCTCGATAGACACGTGTCAATATACTTGTCTTGGGACGTTGTAGGATATTATTAACGTGTTTCCTCGCGCAACATATTGGTTTGTTTTTATGTACCGGCTTAGTTGTCGTGCTGTGGTCACCGTCTTCTCCTTGGTACATTAGCCAATTGTCCACTAGGCCAAGCTTTTGCTGCAAGTAATTCAAGAGATTATGTCAAGCTCCATATTTTATTGTTTACAATATTTTTTAAATATCAAGCTCACGCTGGGTTCCAAAATCCCTGGATCCGCGCCCGAAAGTTCATTACATATTAACGGAAAAAAGTACCTTAGTCCGAGAAATAGTGAGGACGGGATGTCCTAAAGCATCCATGAGAAGAATGTGATTAAGGCGACCACCACCAGGATAATTATCAACCCTATAAACCAAAACTCCATCTGAGTTAATAACTGTAAACCCTTTACACCCAACACAAAGTGATTTCCTCCACACTGTAAGTGCCACCCAAGCTGCCCCGTCCGCGACAGGCCGGAGCTTCCAATATTCTTCATCTTGATGATCTACCTCTTGCTCTTCATGAACCATCCTCGAAAAAGATCTCAACAGTCGCATCATCTTAAATCTTAATACCTACTCGTATTTTAACACACGTATTCATAAACAAAGAGACACAGTTATTCGTAGTTTTATCTCACTTTTTTTTTTTGAGATGTTTGAGGGGGAAGAATGGAAGCTGTGGGGTTGTCTTATAATGAAGATATATAGCTGTTGGAGGACAGGGGGGTTTGCATGGTGGGACAGCTAAGAAGAATATTAGTACTACTGATCTTGATCTACTATGCTATTCTACTATCAAAATATTCCAAAAAGAACAACCATACCTAACTAACTGTAAATAATGTTGCCAACTACTACTAGTATGTGTATCTAGAAACAATTTTTGTTTTGTCATTTGGAAGTTAAAAAACAGTGGGACATAGTAAGATTTGGTGCGTAGACTGAGTTGGCGATGGATCTGAACACGAGCCTACATCATTTATGATATATAATGTAGTAGAGACAAAAAAAGTCACTGGATAATCTCGTCTTCTGAAACACGTGTGTTCTTTGACACAATCTAAATGTGGGCCTGTGGATCATTTTTTCTTTCGTTTTGGCGATGAGATCCACGGGATTTGGAATCCATGCTTCAAATTTTCTGTTGTTCTAGTTGGAAATACAACAGCCACGCTGTCTGCTTCTTGAAGTCTGTATCTTTCTGTCCTAGGTTTGTCTATAATTAATTTAATTAAAATTTGATCATAATTTTATAAAAATACAGATATTTTTATTCAATTTTAAAAATTATTATTAATAGTGTTTATAATGGTGAAACAATAACAATTTTAGAATTATATTAATACATTAGATTTTCCTAAAATTATAATAATTTTTAAAATTAAATAAAAATATTTAGATTTTCCTAAAATTATGCTCAAAATTTGATTGAGTTAATCATAATAATTACGAACCTTTGCGCTGTACACACTGTTCCATTTGCAAATCTGTCTTTCAAACTGAAAAAGTGGTTGAAATTTTTGCTGCCACTTTCGGAAGGACTTTTCTAACACCCTACTATTAGAATAAAGAGGGTTAGACGAAGTCAATCAAAACATGGAAGAGAAGAATTGTATTGAAAGACTCAATTGATTATGATGCTAGAGATACATATTTATAGGGTTACAATGAGGAGGTAATCTCCTAGAAGGAGAAGGTTTCTAATTCCTAGAAGGAAAAGGTTTCTAATCTAATACAAAGATTTAGTTTCCTAATCTAATACAAAGATTTAGTTTCCTAATCTATATTAACAATATATACTTGAATATAATATAACGATATTATATTATATTCCTAATATGCCCCCGCAAGATGGACGTTCTTTGGATAAGTCCAATCTTGGAGAGTGATGAGATGAACCGGGTTTGATGATGAGTTGAAGATGTGTTCTCGGACATGTGTGTCGTTTCTGATGAGACGTGGTTCCTTGCATGTCGGAGATGATGGGGTTGAGGAGAGGGGTTTCGGGTTTACCGAGGGGGTTTTGAAGTAGGGAGAAGTGGTTTTGGCTAGGCCGAGGGGGTTTTGAAGTAGGGGTTATGCACGCGGAGTCACCTTGTACAAGTAGGGATTTTACCCCTCACGCGTGAGAACGTGGAGTCACTGATGCTACAGGAAATGTGCTTATCAATCTTCCTCCACGTGGCAGATCGATCACCGGCTTCGACTCGAAACAGAACCCACGACTAGCCGGATGTGTCTCCGGCGAAGACGCTCGGGCGTGAGAGTAAGATCACCGTTGTATATAGCTCAAAATGTATTGAATAATGAACTCAGAATACAAAATGGCAGTTACCTTCCACCGTTTGGTAGTGATGAAGTATTTATAGGCAAGAGTGATGTATTTTTGGGGAGGCAGCATGTCCTCCGAGATTATAGCGGCGGTTACTTGGTCATGGGCACGTGTCTATAACGGTCCCTAATTTGTAGGGATGTAGTTGTGAACATTGATTGACCAAATAAGCCGGCAAGTGTCAGGTCGTCACTTGCTGATTTAGGTCGAGGTCGCCACTCGTGGAATGGTCGACCTGACTGTCGGGTAGAGCATGGTTCGTACCCGAATAGTAGCATGGATCATGAGGTCGGACTAAGTTAGGTCGGGACCTGTAAGTCGGACCATGGGCTTAGTCGACTGATGTGTGAGATGGGCCTTGGGCCTTGTTTCCGATTGGATTAGTTTCATTGAGAATGTGGGTGCCAACGCTATACGTGATTGGGCTTTACTCGTTTGGCCCAATTCGACACTTTTGGTATGTTCAGTGGCCCCCAACTTTCGAGTTGACTTCGTCGACTTGGAAGTTAAGAAGATTTCTTTGCCAAAAATTGCTTTACTCGAAGCTCGATACTAGTCTTTGAAGTAGGTCGACCATGATGACGTGGCAACATCCTGATCGTTGGTGACGGACGGTTGGAGATGAAGGAGCGCCGGTTTTGGCAATGATTGCAATTCTGACTCTTGGAACTCCTTCTCGGAAACCGCTTCAGCTTTTAATTTTGGAAAATTAATTTTGATTTTCTTTTCCCCTTCCAAATTTAGGAAAATATAAATAGAGAAATCCCTCTTCGTTTAGAACTTTTACTGCTCTAGAACTTCTTCTTCTCCGGCGATAATCAAGGGATTTCAGCAAGATTTAAATTCGGCTCTCGGCTCCAGCAACGAACTTCCTTTCTTCAATCAATTGAGGTATTTCCCTTGTATTTTTGTTTTAGGACTTTAATTTCTGCTTGGTGCTTAATTCCGCCATGGCTAGAACCTTTAGTAGTGAACCAGGAGCTTGGTATGGCTATTGTACTATTAATCGTAGGGCATGTAAGAATGTGAACGGTGAGTGGAGAGTGATGTCCTTGGATGAGTGTGCCTCCATTTTGACTAGTTGGGGATTGAATTACACTGAGATAGGGCTACCCATTGTAGGAGAACTTGAGAATGTGGTGATTGACGACTCAAATGTTGTCGCTTTTCATCTATTCCATGAATTACTTGACCATATCACCTTGTTTTATGTTAGGGACGTCCAAAAGCCCTCCTTCCTTAGAAATAGAATAGGTTTTCCAGGGAGTTTAGGTCGCCCTTAGGTAGGTCGGCGAATGTGATCATAGGGTGACTCCCTGTTTCTCCTTCTTCTTGTACGAGATATGACAACTCAAGAAGGAAATGCCGCTTCGACCTCCTCGGCCCCGAATTGTGAATGCATTTGGCTCCTCGTTGTACCAGGGAAGAACGAGAGAGGATATATACCCAGTAGGCCTCTTCGAGGGAAGAAAAATATGGAGTCCCGATACAACATGGTTTATGATTTCTGTGGAGTAAGTAGAGTGGATTATAGGATAACCATCCTTAGCAAGGCGGACTTTATTGCCAAGTTCCGTACAGCTTCACTACCGATGCCACTAGGGTGGCCTTCTTTTATGGACAGGTTTGAGGCGGGGTTGAGGTTGCCCTTAGATCCTTTCATCAACGAGTTTACGGAGTGCATGGATGCTCTTCCTCTTCAGCTTGGGGCCAACACTTGCAGAGTACTAGTGTGCTTTGCCATGGTATGCAGGTTTCTAGGCCATGAACCTTGCATGAGAGTCTTCAAAGAATTTTTTGCTCCAAAGCTCGACAAGGCAGATTGGGGGATTAGTACTCCTTCCAAACCCAATTCTCCAAAATTATTCGCCAACCTTCCCAACAAACATAGCAGCTGGAATTCCTATGTGGTAATTGTAGAGAGTAGGCTGGGATGGGAGTTCCCCTTGCCAAATAGCGAGTCTGATACTATTGACGAGGAAAACTATTGGGAGCCTCCATGGCACCAAACCTTGTATAGGAAGTTGTGTGCGTTGGTCGCGAAGAGGCCCATTAGCTGGGAGGTGTTAGGGACAACCAAGTATAACTACATCCAAGCTGGGATGATGCCTGGGGATGGAGTGGTAGAACCCCTTGTTCCTGTATTGAGAGGCCAGGTATATCCGAACTGGGTTACTCATTCCTTGGGTAGGTTGAAGGAGAACTGTCAATTTTGTCAGAAGAATGAAAATTACTGCAAAGACCGCGGAGAGCATGTTGGTGGTAAGGATTTACTTGGCCTGCATACATTAGCTCGTCCATTGTTAACTTGCATAAGTAGCTTATCATTGGCACATAGCGTTGTTTTTAGCTGCATATACAACTCTTAGATCGTCCGGTGTCTGCTCGTATGTAGAACTTAGTTAGCTCGTACATAGAACTATTTCGAGTTGCAACTCTTTATCAAATGCCTGCTCGTATGTAGAGTTATTCAATTCGTACATAGAACTGCTTTGAATTGTATCAATTACCTCGTCAATGATTTACTCGTAGGACTGTTTTGAATTGTCGAGCTAACACTTGATTCTTTTGATGTCGTGCAGTTTTAACTCCCGAACAAGAAGCAAATATGGTGCGCATTGTTGGGGTTTCTGACAAGAGGAAAGCCAAGAGGGCTCATGGGGCTGCCAATGCTAAGGCGAGCAGGGAGAGAGAAGCTGCTGCTAGGAATAATTTACTTCCGAAGGATGTTGCTGGAATGATCCCGATGGAAGAGGTCGAGCAGGAAGACCCTTTGCAAAGCGGCACCCAATCCAATGATGCCAATGAAGGAGGTGATGATTCCCATAGGTCAGTAAGGGCAAGTCTGAGCTCCGACCCAAATCAAGACGCCAATATGGAGACCTCTGGAGCTGGGATGATGGGGGCTAGCCCTTTATTGGTCGTCAACGTTGATGAAGATGATATGGAAGAAGAGGACGATCGTCCTATAAGCTCGAAGAAGAGGTCCCGATCTGAGAAGGGCAAGTCTGTGTCCTCGACCCAATTGCCTCCACCAGCCTTCATTCCTCCCAGTAAGGAGTCTCTGGATGAAAAGATGAAGAGGCTGAGTGATGTTCCTCCACTGGAAGGGTTTAACAGCTTGAGCCGTCGCTATCCCGACATGAGCCTGGGCCAAGTGATTGTTAGGAGGGCAATAGATGTCGATCTCCTAGCCCATTTTGCTGATAAGGGGATCACCCCCGAGGAATTTTCTGCTCGCTCTGGAATGGCTCATAGTGAGGTAACTTGTCATTTTCTCTTTTCATTGTAGTTGCTTATCACTTTACTCGATCCACTCAAATCACGAGCTAACACTTCTTCTTTTTCTTTGAAATGCAGAATCTTACGATGGTCGAGCAGGTGAAGAGCTCTTGGAGGGCTTCTATTGAGAGAGAGAGACAAGCCCTTCAAGATTACTCCAAAAAGGCTAAAGAGCTTGCGGATTTGAAGGAGAAGTACAACGACCTGGACAATACATATGAAGCCAATGAGATGGTGAAGATAAAAGCCCTGTCCGACCTCAAAGCTTCAGAGTCCAAGCTTAAGGAAGTGACTTCAGAGATTGATGCGGAGCGCCTTGCTCATGAGAGGACTAAGGTTGAGCTTGCCACCGTCACCAAACTTCTTGCTGATAAAGATTCTTTCTTGAAGGAGCTTAACGAGGAGCATAACTCAGCTCGAGCTAAGTGGAAGGAGGCTCTGAAGAAGAGTGGCCCGATCTTTGTGGAGAAGTTCAAGGAAGGGGATGAGTTTTATAATGCCATAGTGGCCAAGGCCCAAGACTTTCTCGAGGTTGGGAAGAGGCACATGGCCCGTCGCACTGGTGGATCCTTCATCTACGGTTACCATCGAGCAATTAGCTCGTTGGTTTTACGAGTCCCGATGCGACATGGCGGCTCGCCAAGGTCATTCGCTTGTTCCCTATCTTGAGAACGACTTGGCCTTTATTGCCCAGAAGATGAAGAAGATCATTGTGAAAAGTGGGAGGCTCCCCTGTCCTTGACAGAAATTTTGATGTGGTTTTGGCGGAGCTTGACGATGCTGAAGCCATGGAGACAGTAGATGAACAAATTTATTCGGAGTCGGGTAAACCTTTGGACCCTCAGCAACAAGGAGAGGAAGAGGGTCGAGCTGCTATTGACGACCAAGCTGATGTTGGCCAGGACTCCTGAATTGTTTTGTTGGGTTTGTAATGAACAAGTTCCAAACAATTTTTTGTTTTTTGCTTTAACATTATTCAAATGCCTTGGCCCAGTTTTTTGGGAGGCAAAATATTTTTGTAAGTTTATTTTTCTTAAGTCTTGGCCCGCTTTTGGGAGACTTATTACATCCAATCTTAGCTGACTTTTGATTCATGAATGTTGTATGCTTGTTGAAATAAGTGTCGAGCTAGATATAGATAGGGTAAATGAGTCAACTTAAGCCTAGAGGCGACCTAATCTTGTTGATTTAGTCGACCTCAGACTTGGTTAACTTTTTCCTTTGAACAAGATTGACCATGAGTCGAACCTGCTCTTATTATTGTAGCTGACCTAGGGTCGAGCTAAATCTAACAAACTGACCGAGGATCGAGTCTGTTAGAACGAAGTCGACTAAGAGTCAGACTTGTTAAATAAACGAAGCTGATTAAGAATCGAGCTTGTTAGAACGACGCTGACTAAGAGCCGAGCTCGTTAGAACGAAGTCGACTAAGAGTCGGACTTGTTTAAATAAACAAAGCTGATTAAGAATCGAGCTTGTTAAAACGAAGCTGACTAAGAGTCGAGCTTGTTAGAACGAAGTCGACTAAGAGTCGGACTTGTTTAAATAAACAAAGCTGATTAAGAATCGAGCTTGTTAAAACGAAGCTGACTAAGAGTCGAGCTTGTTGACGTTAATGTATCAGTATGTTTGATCGAATAAACTGCGTTTTTCATTGAAATAGGAAACATGCTTACATCATCTTGAAACTAGAACTAAACACAAGCTTTGAAGTTTGAAACTGAAGACTAGAAGTAGTATTTGATGAGGTGAGTAGCATGCCAAGGGTGCTTCAACTCGTCACCTCCAGGATGAGCTATCATGTAGGTTCCTTCCTTGACGACTCGAGTGACTACATAGGGACCTTCTCAATTAGGAGATAGCTTGTTCTGCTGGGTCCTTCTACCCGTTGCCTCAATCTTTCTCAATACATAATCTCCCACTTGGAAAGACCTTGCCTTGACCTTCTTGTCGTGATAACTTTTAGTTCGCTGCTTGTAATTGACCATTCGGAGGTAGGCTGTTTCTCGCTTCTCGTCGATCAGGTCCAAGTCGATCAACCTGTTGGTGTCATTCTGCTCTTGATCGAAGAAGGTCACTCTAGCCGTAGGGAATCTGAGCTCAGCGGGTGCCATGGCCTCGACCCATATGTGAGAGCAAAAGGGGTTTCCCCGTAGGCCCAGTGGTTGTACGAAGCGCCCAAAGAGCAAGGGGAGTTCGTCCAACCAATTGTTTCGTCGACCTACGAGCCCGGGTCTTGAGCGAAGATAGAACAAGTTTATTTCTTTGCTTGACTTGCCCATTTCCTTGAGGATAGGCTACAGAGGATTTCCAATGTTTGATTCCCACTCGCTTCATCTCTGTTTCGAAAGTGCAGGAGAAGCGTAACCCATTGTCAGACACTATAGCTCGAGGAAAACCAAACCGACACCAAATGAAGTCGTGTATGAAGTTAATAGCATTCTCCTCTGTGATGCGAGCTAGTGGTTTGGCCTCAACCCATTTGGTGAAGTAATCTATGGCCACTATCACGTACTTGCAGTTTCCTCGGGCGGGAGGGAAGGGTCCAATCAGGTCGACGCCCCACATATCAAATGGCCAAGCTGCGATCACAGGAGTCTGCTCTGTTGTAGGCATGTGGGGAAGGTTGGCAAACCTTTGGCATTGATCACATTGCTGAACAAAGTTGTGAGTGTCAGCTCTCATGTGTGGCCAGTAGTATCCCAACGTGATTAATTTGTCAGCAAGAGTCCTGGCCCCCGGGTGTCCACCACAAATTCCACTATGCACTTCGTGTATCAATAGGGCGACCTCTTGGGGATGGATGCACTTTAGCAATGGCCGAGTATAAGATCTCCTGAGCACAGTCGCCTCCTTGAATAACATATCTCGGAGCTTTCTTTTTGATAGCTCGAGCCTTCTTCTCGTCTCGGCGGCTCGCCACTTTCTAAGTATGCTTTCATTTCCTCGATCCAACACTTCTCCTGAGTCCAATTTCTTGAGGGATCATCTATGCACTGAATTTTTACCCTCTCATAAGCTGGATTTTCGAGGAAAGAGATAGGCTCGCCATGTGGCTCATCTGAAGTAGCCAGTTTCGAAAGGAGATCAGCTAGCTCGTTATCTTCTCTTCCAATCCTTTGAATCTCCCAGAATTCTAAGTCCTTTATTAGCTCCTTCACCAGGTCGCAAAGTATTTGGATGAGAGTAGAACTAAGCACTTCGTACTCGCCTCGACACAGTTGACTATCAACTGCGAATCACAATAAGCCATGATCTTAGTCGCTCCAAAACACTTGGCATACTCGATAGCTGCAATCAAGGCTTCATATTCAGCTTGGTTGTTGGAAGCGTCAAATTTGAACCTTAGCGATTCCTCATAAACAGTCCCAGACTACAGCTCGACCAAGACAATTCCGGCTCCACCGACATTTTTGGTTGCGGCCGTCTGAATAGACCTTCCAACAATCGACGGGTAGAGTGATGGCGACTTGTGACTCGGCTCTTTCCCTTTGCCCTTTTCTTTTGGAGCTCGTTTGCTCGTCATCTTCCTTGGTGAACGTAAGCTCGACCAAGAAGTCGACTGTAGCTTGAGCCTTCAACGCCTTTCGAGGTCGATACTCAATGTCAAATTCGGTGAGGGCAATTGACCAATTGAGTAGTCGACACAGAACTCTCGGCTTGTGCGTATTTTTCTTAAAGGAGCATTGGTAAGAACCACGATTGGATGAGCCGGAAAATAAGCCCGTAACTTTCTTGAAGCTACGACTAGAGCATAAGCGACTTTCTCGGCGTTGTAATACACCTTTCCACATCGATAAAGCTTTGCGATATAGTACACATGCTTCAAGCCCTTCATCCTCTCTAATCAATACCGGCAAAGCCGACTTGTCTCCCTGAGATAGATACACAAATAAAAGTCTCACCGTCGTCGGGCTGCGAGCGAGGTGGAGTAGCAAGATAATCCTTCAATTGTTGGAACGACGAATGACATTCGGTCGTCCATTCAAAGCTTTTCGTCCCCCTCAACGCTTTGAAGAAGGGGAGAGACCTTCTCTGGCGACTTTGATATGAAGCGACCAAGAGTCTGCTACCCTTCCATTAAGTCGGCTGCATCTCCTTGATAGTGGTGGGAGCCTTCATGTCGACTAAAGCCTTTATCTTCTCTGGATTAGCTTCTATGCCCCTTTGAGATACCATGAATCCCAAGAACTTGCCAGTGCCACTCCAAACACACATTTGCGGGGTTGAGCTTCATGTCGTTTGCTCGTAAATTGGCGAATGTCTCCTTTAGGTCGACCACGTGACTCCGGCCTTAGTTTTAATGACCATGTCGTCAACGTAGGCCTCCATATTTCGACCAATCGTGAGGCAAAGACTTTGTTCACCATCCTCGATATGTAGCTCCTGCATTCTTCAATCCAAAAGGCATCATATTGTAGCGGTAGATGCCTCCATTTACTGAAATGCCGTCTTCACTATGTCATCCTCGTGCATCTTTATCTGGTGGTATCCCGAGTAAGCATCCGGGAAGCGAGAGTGGAATGACCGGCAATGGAATCAACAAGCTTGTCAATTCTAGGAAGAGGATAGCTATCCTTTGGGCAAGCTAGATTGAGAGTAGTGAAGTCGACACACATCCGCCACTTGCCATTCGATTTCTTCACCATGACCACGTTGGCCAACCACGTTGTATGAGTGGCCTCTTTGATTATACCTGCACTCAAAAGTTTTTGTACCTCTGCTTTGATAGCCTCTTCCTTGTCGCGAGCAAAACTTCTCAACTTTTGGGGTCTCGGCTTTATGGTCGGGTTGACTTCCAGTCTGTGAACAGCGACCTCCTCCTTGATTCCCCTCATCTCCTCTACTCTCCATGCAAAGACATCATTACTTTCTTTGAGTAGCTCGATGATTTCTGCTCGCTCCTCAACTGATAGCTGCTTCCCAATCTGAATTTTTTGATCGGGGTAAGAAGGGTTGGTGATTGCGGACTCTAGCTCATCCACGGCTTCTAGCTCTGGTCCATCTACGAATTGTAGAGTCTCCACTATGATCTCCCTGACCTTTTGTCTTTCCTCAGCTCCCAAGTGTGGAGCCTCCTCAGCTATCATATCATCAAGCTTGTCTGCAACCTTGTTGGTAGGGGCCCCCGAGTTATTGTCTATCTGGAGGCATAGGTCTCCTATGACGACTTGATCGACCATAACTAAATCTGAATCGACCTCAGTGGTGTTAGAGTGACGTGTCGACTCAAGCATGACCTCGGCATTTGAGCGATAGGTCGACTCTACCACGTCGGTGATTGTTGACGGTCGGGTAGTTTTGGTGGCCCGGCGAGACGGCTTCAAGTAACCATCGGCGGTCTCAATCTCTAGCTCCCTTTTCTTTCTTTCTCTTAGAACATGATCCGAGATAAGCACGAGCCGTGCCTTGCACGCAACCCACTCCAGCGAGGTGTGGGGAACTTTACTCGGTGAGGAATTGATGCTACCATTCCAAGAGCGACACTGTCCGGGAATTCCAAGTATGGCGGCATAGTCACTATTTACATCAATTACGATAAATTGTACCTTCGAGACAATCTGAGGGAGTCTTGGCCTAGGTCGACGTCGAGCACTATCGGCCTTTAGCATCAACTCGGTGATTGGTGAAGCCCTCCAACCTCGCCATCATATCTCTCCATTTGTTCATCATTAAGGCCCATCTCCTTGAAAGTTTTGTAAAACAAAATATCCTTGCGAGCCCCGTGTCGACTAAGAGTACGCTCGTCGTACATCCATCAATGAGACCTGGGATGACGAGAACTTGCTCTCTAGCCGCCATATTAGTTGCCAATTCGTGGGGGTAGAAGCTGATCGCCTCATCTCTTACTTCTCTCCTGGGAGGCACATGTGGGGCCTTATTGAGCTGGAATATCTTGTGCTTGATGGCCGTGTTGCTCGCTTGTTCGGTGATGACCCCCGGGTTCGGTCTAGTTGCCTAGGTCCTTGTTGTCCACCTGTGGCTCACCTCCCCCGGCAGGTCTCTTCACATAAGCTTCGAGTCTCCCACAGTCGACCATTCTCTGGATGATACGCTTTAATCCCAAGCAATCCTACGTGAGATGACCGGTGTCTTTGTGGTAGTCGCAGTTCTTGTGTTGTCCCGCCTAAACTTGTTGCACTGGATTCATTGGGGTTTGGAGGAGCCGGCTCGACGGCATTCAAAATCTCGGTTCGACTCACCGTGAGGAGTGAAAGCTTCGGGCACCTTCTCTGTCGCCCTAATTACATTCTTTCCATTTTTATTGTTCCCCCCATTCTTGTTGGAGTCCTTTTTATCGTCAGCGACTTCAACCTTGGGGCTCTTACCGCTCTTCTTTTCTTTCCTTTCCTCGGCCAGAGCGACATTATAGACCTTTTCAAATAACTCCTGTCGAGTTGTGACCGTTCGGACTGTGAGCTCGTAGTCCATGTCTTCTGAGGAAATACCACTTCGGAAGCAATTGATTACCTCCCTGTCGGTGAGGTCTTCCTCTATTTTATCAACCATCTCTTTGAACTTGGTGAAATAGCTCATCGAGCTTTCATTCTTACCCTGCACCAAGTTATTCAGATCCGTGACGGTTATCTTTCGAGCTCCTGCAGTCGAGAAGCGATCTAAGAATTTTGTTACGAAGCATGCCCATGTGGTGATACTACCAGCGGCCAAACCATTGAACCAAGTTAAAGTGCCCGGTAAGTGTGCTTAGGAGAGCTTTGCACATGTTGTCATCCTCATTGGCGACAAAACACATAGTGGCTTCCGGATGGGATATGTGGCTCCTGGCATTTGTCGACCCAGTACTTCTCCGTAAGAGGCAACACTGAAAGTAGGAGGAGGTGGACTATCTCTGATTTCTTTGGAAAAAGGTCGAAGAGCAAAGTCAATTCGTTCAACCTTTCCCGTCTCTTTTTCTTCTCCTCCTCCCATTGCTCAAATTTCTTTTTCATCAACAACCATTCTCTACAGCGTCGGGTCTTTCATCTCCTGGAGGAGCGGCATTGGACCTCGGCCTTCACTTCGGGGGAGTCACCTGCCTACTCCTTCGTCCCTGTGAGAATTGGTCCTTTCGATCTTATTGGAGATCTATGCTGTTACTTCTTTGAGGCGACTGCGCCTCTCGGCGGCGAGACGGCGACCTGCGCCTGTGATCTCCATGTGGCGACTGCGCCTTTCCCCTCTCACGGGCGACCTATGCCCATTTCTGTCTCTTTGAGACCACGATCTCTGTGTTACGGCTGAAACATGTACGTTTCTATTAGGTCATTAGCGAGTCCTCAAATCGAGATTGAGCCTCCTGCTCTCTGTTTACATTGAGGCTAGCTCTTAAATCGTTACTCGGCACATGAACTATAGTGGGAGCTCGACGTACCATTACGTCCTCGCCGTTCTGTCCCACACCTTCATTTGGCCTAGCACTCCTGGCTTTGTTGCCCATTAGAAACACGAGCGGGTGCCACTCTCTCGTAACGTATGTCGGCTTGCTCTGCCTCCTCCATGGCTATTAAGTCGGCGAGAATCCAGGCTCGCTCCGGCATCATTTCTTTCTTGCTCATGGGATTAGTGGAGGGACACCGCCTGCTTCCCATATTAGCTTTGCCCGGTTATGCGTTTTGGGTGAGGTGGAGCTCCTTGTCCTTCCATGGGACGCTTTTCTCTCCTTGCATCGGCAATCCCCTGCCATCAGCCACGCTGTTAGAGCGTGTCGCCCTAGCATGATGTCGTTGAGGAGGGGGAGGAGGAGGCAAATCTGCATTTCCAACGTTTGCATTGTTGTTGTTGTTCACTTCATCGTGCCCAAGTGAAGCCTCGGATACGTGTCCTTCTGAAGTCACCATTGTTGCAGGTTTGATGGAGTTTTCGAAGTCAAGTCTAAAGCACGATTCCCGGCAATGGAACCAAACTGATGCTACAGGAAATGTGCTTATCAATCTTCCTCCACGTGGCAGGACTGATCACCTGGCTTCTTGACACAGCAGAACCCACGACTAGCCGGATGTGTCTCCGGCGAAGACGCTCGGGCGTGAGAGTAAGATCACCGTTGTATATAGCTCAAAATGTATTGAATAATGAACTCAGAATACAAAATGGCAGTTACCTTCCACCGTTTGGTAGTGATGAAGTATTTATAGGCAAGAGTGATGTATTTTTGGGGAGGCAGCATGTCCTCCGAGATTATAGCGGCGGTTACTTGGTCATGGGCACGTGTCTATAACGGTCCCTAATTTGTAGGGATGTAGTTGTGAACATTGATTGACCAAATAAGCCGGCAAGTGTCAGGTCGTCACTTGCTGATTTAGGTCGAGGTCGCCACTCGTGGAATGGTCGACCTAACTGTCGGGTAGAGCATGGTTCGTACCCGAATAGTAGCATGGATCATGAGGTCGGACTAAGTTAGGTCGGGACCTGTAAGTCGGACCATGGGCTTAGTCGACTGATGTGTGAGATGGGCCTTAGGCCTTGTTCTGATTGGATTAGTTTCATTGAGAATGTGGGTGCCAACGCTATCTGTGATTGGGCTTTACTCGTTTGGCCCAATTCGACACTTTTGGTATGTTCAGTCACCTTGTACAAGTAGGGGTTTCACCCCTCACGTGTGGGTTTGGATTTTCGATTTTGCCGAGGGGGTTTTGAAGTAGGAGGAATTGGTTTCGGCTAGGCCGAGTTTGAAGTAGGGGTTATGCACGTGAAGTCACCTTGTACAAGTAGGAGTTTTACCCCTCACGTGTGAGACGAGCACGTGGAGTCACCTTGTACAAGTAGGGGTTTTACCCCTTACGTGTTGGTCAAAGGGTTTTTGTAAAAAAATTTGGATTTTCGGTCAAAAGGGTTTTTGAGCCGAGAGGGTTGAATAACAAAAAAAAGTTTTAGTTTTTCGATCAAGAGGGTGGTTTGAGCCGATTGGGTTATGGTGATTTAAGAGGGTGGTTGGCGGAAGCTTTGGTGGCGGAAGCAAGGTGGCGGAGAAGTTCTTCTATGGATCTTAATGCTTTGATACCATATTAGAATAAGGGAGAGAGACGGAGTCAATCAAACATGGAAGAGAGGAATTGAATTGAAAGACTCAATTGATTATGATGCTAGAGATACATATTTATAGGGTTACAATGAGGAGGTAATCTCCTAGAAGGAGAAGGTTTCTAATTCCTAGAAGGAAAAGGTTTCTAATCTAATACAAAGATTTAGTTTCCTAATCATTAGATTATATTCCTAATACCTACTACCCTACTGTCTTTTCTAAAGATTCTAAGCTCTTTCGAAAAATAAGCAGATTTAGTTTCGACGAAGATTCCTTTTCCAGGAAGGTGAAAAATTCTTTTCCTTCTCTTTCTTGACCACGGCATTTATAGATACTCACTCCCTCGGACCCAAGATAAAAAAAAATAGTCGTGCATACTTTTCTTTTTATTCATCAATTAAAATATGAAAAGCTCAATTATATGAATACGGGGCTTTTGCTTTCTTCTGAATTTTATAATAAATATATTGCAATTTATAGTAATATGAATTAATTTTTATAATATTTACTTTTTTTTATTTTATGTGAGTGTGAAGCAAAAGTTTGGACATATAATCGGGTGGTGCGGAGTAATATTGTGGGTCATTAGGCTCTGCGTGTAATGTCACGCCGAATACTATCTTAAAGTTTGAGGTTCCACCTTAAAATCAATTGATGATAAGGGAAGTGACTCATGATTTTTATATATTATAGACAAGATTCGTCAATTCACTATGTGTGATAATATCTCTAACAATGTCTAGGTTGGGTGCTCTCGATTTAGCTTTTACCCATAATTTTGATTATTCAACAAATAAAATATACTCCGAAGTACTCCCTCTTTCCTATCCGCTTAGAAATTTCTCTTACGACATGAAAATTAAAAATACTAATATAATAAAATTAGAGAAAATGAGTGGATGGAATATTATGAGTATAAAAAGTAAAATAGCATAGAGAATGAGTTGGAGGATTAGTAAGGAGATTGTAGTTGTGAGTATGACAAGTAAGTCTCATTAAATATAAAATTAATATAAACTTGTCATTTTGGGATATTATAAATCGAGTGAAATATTCAAATGACAAATTATTATAATTCGGGTGTGACAGAGGGAGTATATACTAATAGACTGTTGTGTTAACTGTTATGTTATTCGATTATAACAATTTCAATTTATTTTTCTTTACAATAATAGACAAAACATAACGGTGGCTAGGGTTGAGAAATTTGGGGACACCTCACCGCACGGTATGACTATTTTGAGAAAGCAACCAAACCAAATATCTACCTCTAAAAAGGGGGTTAGATTTGGATTATTCCCATTTCGAGATCTTTCCATCTTTAGTCAATCAATACTCCCAAGTCCAGACCAGACAATTTTGTTTTGAATTCTTAATACAAGGTGTCACACGTAGGCTTCTTTGTAGCCAGATAATTAAGATGTCCAAAAGCAATAAAAGTAAAAATAAAATAGTGTCAACCACGTGCACCTAGTGATTCGATTCTGGTCGTGGTCGGTGGCGGACCTATGCAACTACAGTGCAGTTGCGAAGAAAATATGAAATTACTCGCTCACTTCGTTCCGTCCCAAATGTCTCAACTTTTTATTTTTGACGTCCCATTTAAAATATTTCAACCAAAAAAGGAAAGTTTTTATTATTTTTTTATTTGTGGGACTCACTTGTCATACTCACAATAAATACTCCCTCCATCCCAATCTAAATGTCTCAACTTTCCTTTTTGGGCGTCCCATTTAAAATGTCTCAACCAAAAAAAGGAAAGTCTTTTTTTACTATTCCACCCACTCATTCTCTCTCCTACTTTACTTTTACACTCACAACATTCTCTTTTCTAACTATTTCTCCCACTCATTCTCTCTCCTATTTAAATTTTCATACTCACAACATTTAAATTTTTTCTCTTTCTTACATCACTTTCCTTAATTCCCGCGCCAAACCCATTTTGAGACATTTAGATTGAGACGGAGGGAGTATTCAATAACTATTCCCTACCCCACTTTCTCTTTCCTATATCACTTTTCATACTCACAACATTTAAACTTTTTCTATTTCCTACATCACTTTTCTTAATTTTTGCGCCGAACCCATTTTGAAACATTTGGGATGAGACGAAGGGAGTAATTAATTATTGATGTAAGCCATAAATTGAAGCCACCCTAACTTGATCCACAGCTATATATGCATAATGGAATGAACACAGACAATAATAGTTTCAAGAATACAAATCTCCATCTCAAAATGTGTGGCATAAGGTGTGATATGGTCAGTAGAATTGACATGTTTTGTTTTTTTTAACGATGTTTCATGTCATAATTTGAGAAGAAGAATCGAGCTCTGACACTCATTGTAGATGAGATAGATGTGACTTTATCGCTAGGTGCATGATTTTATTAAATAAGTTATCGGAAAAAAATCTCCATCTCCAAAGTACTATGTAGGGGTAGTTTCCCATCAAATCGTTATTTTCGTCCTAATTTTCCTATTTTAAGTCGGTCAATATATAGTCTAATTTTCCCTATCTAAACATACTGTATTTTATAAATATGATATCTCCTTGGGTTGTCTTCATGCATGGACACAGGACACGTATGCAGTATTCTTCTTGACCAGATAAACCTATGAGCTGCCTTGTGCCCCCCCCCCCCACACACTATTCCATTCTTTCCAAATTTAGAAATCACAATATTTGTTTTTAATTTATTATTTATAATAAATATTGCATTTTCTTTTTTATCCTTTTGTCCCTAAAATGAATGTAAAAAAATCAATCAATATTGCTCTTGATCAAAAGAAAATTTGATTTTCAATTAGAAACGGAGGGGTATGAATTACTACATTCCTCTTAAAATAAATCTTCAAATTTAATTTAATTTAGATATTCATTTTGAAATAAAGCAGGGTGGACACAAGGCCACCCAAAGGGGTGCCCGTGAACCCCCCAAAATCAATGTTATGTAAAAAAAAAAATTAAAAAAAAATTATTAAGTGCACCCCCACTTACTAGCTCAGTACACCCTCTTGGCAAAAAATGACTAATCGATGTAGGTATTAATGTAAAAAATACTCCCTCCGTCCAAGCGAAAGAGTCGGTAAATTTGTCCGACACGCAAAATAAGAAATGTGATGTAGGAAAGAGAAAAAGTTTAAATGTTGTGAGTATGAAAAATTAAATAGGAGAGAGAATGAGTGGGAGGTGATGTAAGAAAGATAATATTGTGAGTGTAAAAGTAAAGTAGGAGAGAGAATGAGTGGAGAGAATAGTGATTTAAGATTTCCTTTTTGGGAAAGTGGCTTTTTAAATGAGGCGCCCAAAAAGGAAATAAATGGCTCTTTCGCTGGGACGGAGGGAGTATTATTTTTTTGAAGTTTTTAGGTAATGTAATTTGTGAACCCCTCCATTTTATTCCTGAGTCCGCCCAGAAATAAAGTGACTATATAAAACCACGTGATGCAATTGTGCATGATATAGTTAGAGTAAGAAAATGCAAGTGCAACTATTTAAATATCCTTGATCTCTTGAACTTTAATTTCAATGGGCTTGGGCTGAGAACGCTGCTATTACAAACCAGGGCCACACATTCTGATTATATTTTAGTTTTAAATTTGGTTTCAGTTTTTTTATTTTTTTTTTCAAAAGAGCTTTAGCTCAAGTAACAATCGAAATCTCTTTCTATCAAGAAATTCAATCCCCATCAAAAACACTTTCAAGTATCGGTCTTATAATAGTTAAAACAAGGGCGGACACAAAGCCACCCAAAGGGGTGGTCGTGAATCTCCAAATCAATGTTGACATGTAAAAAAATAATAATTGTAATATATATATTACTAAGTGCACCCCCACTTACCAGCCCAGTCCACCCTCTTGGCAAAAAAGAAAGAATCGATGTAGATATTAATGTAAAAACAATTATTTTTTTAAAGTTTTTGTGTAATATAATTTGTGAACCCTCCATTTTAACCCTGGTCCGCCCGGTTTAAAACATTCATTAATAAAAAAAACTCAGATTTGGTGTCTCAGGTGACATCTTTATAAAGCCCATTAATCCCACAAGTTATAAGAGGACTAGAAGCCCATAATTCTCACTAATTATAAGAGACTACAAGCCCATTTTCCTTCTCCCTCTGTTTAACATTTTTGATATATTCTATAAAAAAATAAACAAAAAACAAAAACATTTTTGATATATTTGATCAACATCTAATCCAGTTTCATATTCATTTTTTGTCATTTCACTTACATTTTTAAAACTTACAAAATTATACATTATTCTTAATGCCCCACATGTTTTATAATACTTTATTAAAAATATTATTAATATTTAAACTATTAGTAATATTTTAATAGAGTATCATAATTAAATTTTCTTCTTTTTTTTATTAAAGTTCAGTCAAGTCGACCAAAATAGTTAAGATAAATTTTATAACGGGACAAAGAAAATACAAATAAATATTATAAAAATATAATTTAATTATGTTTATGATGAATTTATTTTTATTATATAATTATTAAGATTATTCAAATAACTATTGTGAGCTGAGTTGAAATTTTGATTAAATTTAAATGTAAGTGGTTTGTTATTATTAAACAAACTCACGTTTTAAAATTTAGCAACTTAATAATTTTATCTCTACATTTTCAGCTCTACATTCTCATATCTTAATTTTCAATTTTATCAAACATGCCTATAAGAGAATGCTATCTATTTTGAAAAGATAACTTTACTTTATCTATAAATTTTGATTTTTTTTTTTTGTAATTATAAAAAATGTTTTGATGCAATTCAAATAATGTTATCAACAACAAGAGTAGGCCCGGGAAAAAAAACGCATTTTCCTATTGATTAATTAAGAAAAATGTGTTTTTAACTGCGCGATAACATTTTCGTAAATAATTGAAACTTTTTTAAAAAAACGTGTGGTGACATTTTTGTGCATAATCAAAATTTCTCAACACCTCCTCGCACTTTTCAACACACGAACCGGTTAACTTAAACAATACATCTGGATATCAATTTTAAAGATTCTGGATATTATATCAAATGTGTTCGTTATTAATATCCGTAAGCATTTAAGATTGATATACAAAAGGTTTGTTGGGCATAACCTTGTTGAAATATGCTTGTTAATTTATATCCAGAAGGTTTTAATATTGTTATTCAAAACCCTTTGAGCTTGATATTTAGAAGGATTGTTGGTCATTGTCTTGTTCAAATATGCTTGTTAATTTATATTCAGAAAGATTTAATATTGTTATTAAGAACTATTTGAGATTGATATCCATAAGGTTTGTTGGACATGGATCCAACGCGCACGAAATTTAAATTATTTACAAAAATGTCATCGCACAAAAAGCTTCATTTATTTAAAAAAATGTCACAATGCATTTAAAAATATGTTTTTCTTAATCACTAAGAAAAATGCATTTTTTTTCCAGTTAATCTCGTTAGAGTAAAATTTGGACTTTCTTTAAAATCCTAAAGCATTTTCTAACTAACATTAAACCTTAATAGATAACACACATGGCCTATTTCTAGCTTATGGGGCTCATCCAAGAAACCTACTAACTTAGTTTCGGATCTTCAAAACCTAAATTTGTTCATTCTCTCGAACGAGTAAATACAATTGTGTCAAATTGTGTCATGTAAACCCTTTTTTAAAATCAATACTCCCTCCGTCCCGTTCAAAATGACACTTTTAATAAATATAAAATAACTTTGACTCAAACATAAATGCAAATCTAATCATCTTATTGAAATTCTAAAAATTGTTATTGATAAATCATTAAATGATTTATGAATAACAATTTTTAGAATTTCAATAAGATGATTAGATTTGCATTTATGTTTGGATCAAAGTTAGCTTATATTGATCAAAAGTGTCCTTTTGGGAGGAACGGAGGGAGTATTTGATATCAAATTGAGGTGTGTCCCATAAATATTAAATTAATCATGGTCATTCATCAACCAATATGACAAATTAATCATACTCTCGTCGTCCCGGTTCAACGATGACTAGTGATCAAATTGATGTAACTTTGACTGATAATTTAAATAAAAAACAATGACCCTAATAAAAATTTGAAAATCGTTATTCTATCACAATTAGTGATACTTTCAATAACATTTTTTCTATTTTTTATTAGGATAATTATTCTCATTTAAATTATTGGTCAAATTTACATCAAATTGATCATTAGTCCTCATTGAGCTGCCACCTTGAGTAGGAGGATTTTTTTTAAATGTTTTTTTTTTATTAATAAATGACTTAATCTATAACAAAAATAACAGTTCAAAAGTGATAGAAATTGCATTTAAATTTAGTGCGGTTCAAATTTCTGACCAATCGTATTACATGAGGAATAGGAATAGGAATAGGGGGATTATTTGTTAAACTAATGCAATTTTGTTTTTTGTTTTATTCAAATTAATATTTTATGGAAGTGGTATTTAATTATTTATTACAAGCACAACGTATCAACTTAATATTGGTTGCTTTTTTTTAGCCATCGGGTTAGATAACACTTCCCTTTCACTTGTTGTTAAAAACGTAACTACTTGCTATATTTATTCGTTATTGGTACCAACTATTTTCAATCATCCACAGCCATGCAATAAGGAAGGAAATAAAAATTCTAGCGTAAACACGTGAATTACGTGAATTAAAAAATAAATAAATATTGTGAGTATGAAAAGTATAGTAGGAAAGAGAAAGTGAGTATGAAGTTTTCGTTTTTAAAATGACAAGTAGGTTTCATTATAATTTTAGTTAATAAAGCAAGTAAATGTTGGAACATAAATGATCCATTAAACTCTAAGCCGACTCATAACTAGATTAAGAAGGAGAAGAAGATGAAGACGGAAGCGCCGAAGTTAATCCATGATTATGTTCTTGATACTTGCTCTTGAATGAAGGAGAGAGTAGGGAAGAAAGTACTTCTAAATGATAGTGCCCACACTTGATCTTCTCAATGGATGAAGATAGTTTTATGACTGAATTTTATTAAAGCAACAAGTGTCTCTAATGGCTGATGGATGACCTTTATATAATAAGAGAAGGGGCACTTCATTTAGGGACTACACCCTTTCACAAAGTTGGTGGTGAGAAGTTACCATTATGCCCATCATTTAATGGTACTTTCACCTAATGGTATTTTACATATTTTGTCTATACTTTAACATTATTAAATGACTATAACATATGGAATTCAATAACACATATTTTAATCCATGTTCTAACAATCTCCCACTTTGATTAATATTAATATGTATCTTTTACTAAATGAATTCATTAATCATTTATAACATGAATGACAACCCTTATGTGTACGTTTATTGTCATCCAACACAATTTCGTCCATTAGCCTTATAAGTATAGGGACTAAAGGGGCAGTCGTTGTAATTGATTCGCAACTAAACTCACATTAATCACATATATATCTGATGCTGTCCAAATATAAGGAGTGGGCCTGGCCCAAGTTATTGACAAGAAAGTGGCAAAGGGGGCCCAAAATAGAGTACGACCCAAGAAGAAGAAAAGAATATAGGCGGCCCAATAAAAGAAGGCGAGACAGGAGTATCCCGCTCATATCATTAAGAAGGGGGGAATACCAAGATGTTAAATAGCGACACATTATGAGGAAAGCCGGCGATAAAGATTAAAGGCGAGGCATGATGTTAAAGGCGATACGGATGATAACGCGAGACATAATGATGAAGCGAGACAAGACAATAAGTAACCTTATCCGGCGAGAGAGGGATCCCAGTTGAGGTTATTCTCTAGAGGCGATATATAAATATCTATCAAGTGGGACCCATTAGACGGTTATGCATGGGGATTGATGATCACGTGAATAGGGTTTACTTTATGAAAGGACCAATGATATGGCGACACGTGGCAGTAAGCATGAAATGTGAGGATGTCATGTGCAAGGCACGAGGATGAGGGGTATAAATAAGATATGAAGGCTTCATTGTCAAGGTACGTCCAACTTAATACACACACAGCCACCTTCAATACAGTTTGTTTTCCCTTTTACCAAGCCAATACTTATCATCACGCCGAGGCTAACGCCTGAGCCGCCCGCTTAGTTTACGTTTGATTGTGTGCACCAAATGAGAAGAAGGAGCCGGAGTTACCAAAGTCGACTATAATCAGGAGTTGCTGCTGAGGAAGTTCCTGGCAACATCAATTGGTTCCGTTGCTCTGACCTCGATTCTCTTCAAGGATTAGAGTTTTATCGGCGGAAGATTGGTAACAGGAGTTCGTTCAAGAATCTAGAGGGCGGATTCGTGTCGAGGACGATTCATCGGGTATTTTGAATTTCCGATCGAGTCGTCGTGTTTGCAATTTATAAGATTGAACTTGTTGTTCTTATTGTTGTTGGAGTTGATTAGTAGTATTTTGTAATTATTGTTGGAATCGATTGGATTTTTGTGATATTTGTGGGTTGAAATAGTTGGAGTGCTTAATATCATTTGATTGGGTTGGTATGAATTCCTGATTGCAAAAGTGTTTGCGTGAAGTTGTGGTGGATTTGAAGTTGCATGTTAATTTTTGTTCAAATCTGGGTTTGTTTGTGAGTTGTGAAAGTTTTTGTTGCTGGTGGTGGATTTTGTTCATTTGATTTGGAGTAGTTGGGATTTTCGTGTTTTTGGTGGGTGTGTGTAGTTGAAGCAATTGTTGAAGATTTTGGTTGGTGTTGAAAAGTTTGATTGCCGGGTTGTTGTTTTGTTTTCTTGGTTTGTGGGTAAGATCTTCAAATCTTCATAAGATTTGAAGATTTTCATAGTTGAAGTTCGTCGCCTGATTACGTAAGAGGAAAGAATGTCAACACCGTAGAAGAATATGGTAGTGGGCCAAAAGACTGTAGCGGGAAGGAGCATTATCACTCCAATTTCTGGATTTGGGAGTATAGGTATGGGTGGAGCGAGAGATACTTCTTCTTCGCAGCAGGTAATCCCGGAAGAGATGGAGCGAGATACTGGCGACGAGAGAGAGAGAAATGTGATGCCGCCACCACAAGAGGAGGAGGTTGAGAATGAGGAAGAAAGTTTGAGGATCCATAATACTTTGATCTTGCAATTGATTGAGAACAACAAGCGGCTGAGGGCGATGAAGAAGAAGCCTACTCCAATCCCGCAGGGGTTTCTAACGGCGACAGTAGAAGGAGACAAGGGAGCAAATAAGGAGGTAATTATAGTGAATGATGAGCGAGAAAAGGAAATAGAGCCCGAAAAGCCAAAAGAAGCCGAAGCGAGAATAGAAGGCTCGCAAAAGAGAAAGGCAGGGGAATACATGGAAAATGGAAGAAAGATTAAAGTTTATCACCGTCGCACACTTCCCAAGTGTCGTCTCTCTATTGTGAAGAAGAAGAAGGCGACATCAAGGCCGAATGAGGCGGAGGATGGCGAGAAAGAGTTGAGAAGTTTCAAAGATATGGAGAAGCCCAAGGTGATAGAAAAAGGAAAGGGTGTGGGGGTTAGTCGTTTCGGAGAAGAGGACGTTTTCAAGAAGCAGATGGCTGAGATGGCAAGGAGATTGGCAGAGCTGGAAAGGGGTGGTGTAGTTGATAATGAGAAGGACTCCTTTGTAGCTCCATTTGCTAGATATATTCAAGAGGCCGAGACACCCGCATTTTCGTTTGCCCGCTCTATCTAAATATGCAGGAGTCACCACCGCCGTAACTCACGTAGCGGGATTTGAGGTGACAATGGCGATTCGACCAAGGACGATGCTTTGTTATGCAAGACTTTTGCTAGTACCTCGAGCTTCGTGCTTGATTGGTTTGTACAAAGAACCTCGCTAACTCTATATTGGGGTACCAAGACTTTAAGAGAAAATTTTTGGCGAGATTTGGGTCAATGGGAGCTCAGCCAGTAGTGCTGCAGGAGCTGATTGGCATTAAGCAAAAGACGGGAGAAGGTCTTGTTACTTACACCAACATATTTTTATTAATCGCCAATCAAATTGCTGAGATTGATCCCAAATACGTCATAATGATGTATATGTCGGGTCTGCAGTCTGAATCATTCAGGAGGGAATTAAGAATGAGATTACCTGCGACTTTGAGTGAGTTGCATGAGAGGGTCAAAGCGTATTGTGGGGGCGAGGATGTTGATGAAGGAGCTTCTAACACTGGAAAGACAAGTGTTAAGGATCGGATTGTGTATGTGAAGGAAGGAAATGCCGCTCAAGCCAGGAGGTCGAGGGAATCGCCGGCGGCAGAGGGGAGGTCGCAACGGAGGTCGTAATGGAGGCCCGAATGGAGGTCGTGGAGTTAGGAGGGTTATAAGGTTTACAAGGTTGATCGCTACACCAAGTGAAATTCTGCGGGCTGTTGATTTGCCAGCACCTTTTGAAATGAATGATCTTGGGAGGATTAACATGAATCAATTTTGTAATTATCATCGGGACCGGGGTCATGAGACTGACAATTGTTATAATTTGAAAAGAGTAATTCGTAAGCATTGATAGGGGTGAGCCGCAAGAATATGTATGGCAAGAGCCAAATGGTGCGGCTCAAGGAGGAAATGGTAATAGGAATGAAATTTTGGTGATTCACGAGCCCACAAGCATTACTTGCCTAAGTAATCGATTATGTCGCTTATCTCACACTTGTCACATTCCCGCCTATCCACCCAAAGGAAGAAAGGATGATTAGTTTTTCAAGGCGAGAATTGGCTTTAACGCCAAGTCATGGATGCCAACCGATTGTAATCTCAATCGCCCGGGAAACAAAAGATTTTGCATCGGGTTTTGGTAGATTCTGAGCAAGCCGAAATATTCTCTATTATGATGCTTTTAAAAAGATGCGATATACAGTAGGCCAATTTGGTGCCGTATAAAGGATTCTTGGAAGGTTTTACTAACCACACCGTGCGGTTAAAGGAACGATTTCTTTGGCGGTAGAGATAGGAGAGGATGAGAAGGTGAGAACTCGTACCGCTGAGTTTATGGTTATTGATTTCGTGTCGCCTTATAATGCTATCAGGCATTCCCTTTATGCAAAGCTTTGAAATGGTGGTATCTATCCCGCATCGCCGAGTCAAGTTTCCTACGGCAAGGGGGATAGCATGTTTGAAAAGTGAGGTGAAGGAAGTTATTCAAAAGAAGATTGAAATGCAAACAAAGAAATGTGAGCAAGCACAAGTTCACTTTCTACCGCTTTGATCCGTGCGGGATGCGAGAATAAATATGATCACCGACTTAGGGGGATGTGAGAGTTGGGAGGAGACAGAAAGTATGAAGAATAAGTCGGCAATCATAATTATTGAGGAAAGAGCCGAGGATGAAGTTATGAAGGAAAGAAGTGATGAGCGAGATGTGGAGATAGAAATGATGCAGAAAAGTCGAAAAGAATTTGATGGCTTTGATGGTGATGCAAGCGAGATGGCTTGGTCTAGATCCACCGAATTTGTCAAGATGAAAGAGCCCCATATTGAAGAGATAGTGGATTCGGAGAGTGAGGAATGTGATGAAGAAATCATGATGGACACCCCTGTGGAGTATGTCGCATGACGGAAAGAAAAAGTGGAGAGTAGCGGTAGCGGGATGAAGAAAATGTCGATCGAAAGAAGGCGACCGAAATTGAAGTAGACACATTGCAAATGTGGATGAGCCCGATATTCAAAGCGGCGTAAGAGTTGGAGGAAGTAATTGTGAATGATGAATACCCCGAGCGTAAAGTCAAAATTGGGCAACAAATAAAAAGGATGAGCGGAATATGCTAATTGATTTTTTGCGAGATAACATTGATGTATTTGCCCGGAGACCTGAGGATATGTGCGGAGTTGATGAAAAGGTCGCCTTACACCGTCTAAATGCCGACCCAAATGTGGAGCCTTTTAAGCGTAAGGTGAGATATCCGTCTGCGTAAAAGAGAAAGCGGTGATTGGAGAAGTGGAGAAGTTATTAAAGGCGGGAATCATTGAAGAGATCACTTATCCAAATCTGCTAGCTTGCCCAAAGGATGGTGTCAAGGCGAACAAGAAGTGGAGGATGTGCATAGACTTCACGCATTTGAATACGGCATGTCCCAAGGATTGTTATCCTTTGCCTAAAATTGATAGATTGGTGGATTCTATTCTTGGACACAAGGTGTTTAGCTTTATTGATGCTTACTCAGTGGTATCACCGCATCAAGATGCCGGGAAGAAGATAAAGCCAAAACAAATTTTTCAGACTCCCCTTCGAAATTTTTGCTATAGAATGATGCCTTTTGGTTTGAAGAACGCGGGGCGACATACCAAAGGATGGTCAACAAGATATTTAAATCGCAAATCGGGAGGAATGTCGAAGCTTATATTGACGATATGGTGATCAAAACCAAGGGGAGGATCATTCGCGGATCCGCCGAAACTTTGAGAACTTGAGAAAGAATTCCATGAAGCTTAATCCAAGTAAGTGCACCTTTGGAGTAACGGCGGGAAAGTTTTTGGGGTTTCGGTAAATCGCCGCGGGATAGAGGCAAATCCCGAGAAGATCCAGCGTTAATTGATATGAAGTCGCCTAAGACCATTCAAGAGATTCAGAGGTTAAATGGTAGGGTGATAGCTGCTGGGACGATTTGTGTCGCGATCACGGAGAAGTGTTTGCCGTTCTTCAAAGTGCCGAAAGGAGATCGAAGTTTGCCTGGGATGACAAGTGTGAAGAAGCTTTTCGAAGGTAAAGGAGTATTTGGGAAAGCCGCCCATCTTATGTAGCCCGAGAGGAAGGAGACCATTTATATGTCTATTTGGCGGCCTCGGATTTAGCAAATGCAATGCGGTATTGTTAAAGGAGGAGGGCGCATGCAAAAGCCAAACAGATTATGTTTCAAAGGCATTGAGTGAAGTAGGCGAGATATTTTAATGCGTAAAAGTTGGCTTATGCTTTGGTAATTGCGACAAGAAAGTTGAGGGCCTATTTCCTATCCCATCCTCACATCGTGTTGACCAACGCACCCTTAAGGAAGATTTTACAACAAACTGATTCACCGGAAGGCTCCTTAAATGGTCGATTGAATTGACAGAGTTTGATATTCAATATGAGGCGAGAAAGACGATTAAGGCTCAAAGCTTTTGCGTACTTTATTCTCGAAACTTCATTCACGTATTGAAAGAGAGGAGATTGAGACTCAGGAGGCCAGGAAGAGGAAGGCCAAGTCGCAGACCCCGAGGTGGAAGAAGAGAAAGAAAGACCCGCGGGATGTTGGGAATTGTTTGTTGATGGGTCCTCGCCTAAGGACAAAGGCGGAGCCGGGATTTCATTAAGCTCGCCAAAGAAAGGATTGCACATATGAGAAGGCCTTGAGGTTTAAATTTAACATGACAAACAACCAGCGTAATATGAGGCGTTGGTGGCGGGATTGGAGTTATGCCGAGATATTGGAGTAAAACAAATAGTTGCTCATTCCGATTCTCGCTAATTGTCAACCAAGTAAAGGGTAGATACGGGTAGTGAGCGCAGCCTGGCAAGGTATTGTGAAATGGTAAGACGGACTTTGCGCAGAGCTTTGATTATCGGGAGTCGGTGCAGATTGATAGAGAGAAGAATGAGCGAGCCGACATGTTGAGCAAGGCCGCTTGTGACAAAATAGAGGAGTTGCCCAAGAAGGTGATGGTGGAATTTATTCAAGAGCCGCATTCGACAGTCACGATAATGGATATTGAAGTAGGCGAAAAAGATTGGGTATGCGAAATGAAAGACTATTTGGAGAAGGAAGAGCCGCCTCAAGATGAAGATAAGGCAAAGATTGTTAGAAAAATGTCGCCAAGGTTTACCGTACAGATGGGATCTTATATCGCAAATCTTTTCGCGACCGTTAATGAGATGCGTAGAGCCGTGAAAGGTGGACAATGTTTTGTTTGAAGTACGATGAGGGCGTTTGTGGAGGCCATCCAAGAGCAAGAACTTTGGCTAATAAAATCATGTTTCATGGGTATTATTGGCCGACATTGAAGAAAGATGCGGAGGAGTATGTGAGGAGATGTGACCAGCGCCAACGACATGCTAACATTCCTAGGGCGGACCGGCGATCGAAACAGACCCCAATTGTAGCGGCCCTGGCCTTTGACATGTGGGATAGACCTTATAGGACCTTTCCTAAGGCCAAAGGAGGAGCACAGATGGTGGTGGTAGCGGTTGATTATTTTACTAAGTGGACAGAGGCACGAGCTTTAACTTCTACCACCGAAGACCGTATCATCGTATTTGTAACGGAGGAAATCCTATGTCGCCGTGGAATGCCGCGGGCAATCATTTCGATCATGGGCCGCAGCTTAGAAAAAAGTTTCATGGGTTTTGCGAGAATTTGAATATCAAACATTGGCGTCATAGTGTATAGGCCGCAGCAACGGACAAGTAGAGGCATAACAAGCAAGTGCCGGAGATTTTGTGTAAAAATTTAGAGAAGAGAGGAGGGGCTTGGTTGGAAGAGTTATCCACGCCTTTATGGTACGTTAGAACAACAGTGAAGGGATCAATCGGCGAGACAAACCTTCGCATTAACTTATGGCTCGAAGCAATGGCTCTCGCCGAGACGGGTTTGCCTACCCATAGAGTAACTTATTATGACGAGATAGTGAATGGCGACGTAAGGTGCTTTGAGCTAGATCCGGGTGATGAAAAGAGGCTTAGAGCAAGAATGAGGATGATTAATTACAAGCAATGATGAAGGCGCAACACGACAAGCGAGTAAAGAAGAGGTCATTCAGTGTAGGCGATTGGGTGTTGAGAAGCCGTGAAGTTAAAGGCGCGACAGCGGGATTTGCCAAGCTAGATCCGAAATGGGAAGGTCCCTTCCAGATTGCTAAGATCGTTCGAGAAGGGACTTATCACTTGAAAGAAGAAGGCGGCAAAGAGGTCCCGAATGCATGGAGTGTTGATCACTTAAAGAAATATTACCATTGAAGTGATAAGGGTAATTTACCTATTTTATTCCCTATTAAAGTCTTTTTCGTAGTCATTTTTGATGAATTTATGAACTTTCCAATCATGAATGAAAGCCATATGTTTATGATTTAATAGAAGATATATATGTGGAACTTGTGTTGAATATGTTTTTAATACAATGAAAGTATGAAGTTTTATTCCTCATATGTGTCTTACATGGATTAAAGTCTATAGTTATGCATGATTAAGTCGCCAATAACATGATAAAAATCGCTTAAAGAGTAAAGTTGCCTAAAGACAACTTCACTTTTTCGATGGGAGTATATGTGTATGGTGATATCTCGCTAAGAGTAAGAAAGCAAAGAGTTTTTGATGAATTATCAAAACAATATTTGATGAATTATTGAAACAAATGTAAGACAATAAAAGTCGCCGGACTATAAGCGGTGAAAGTCGCCGGACTATAAGCGGTGAAAGTCGACGGACTATAAATGTAGAAAGTCGCCGGACTATAAGCGGTGAAAGTCGACGGACTATAAATGTAGAAAGTCGACTGACTATAAATGTAGAAAGTCGACTATAAGCGGTGAAAGTCGACGGACTATAAATGTAGAAAGTCGCCGGACTATAAGCGGTGAAAGTCGACGGACTATAAATGTAGAAAGTCGCCGGACTATAAGCGGTGAAAGTCGACGGACTATAAATGTAGAAAGTCGCCGGACTATAAGCGGTGAAAGTCGACGGACTATAAATGTAGAAAGTCGCCGGACTATAAGCGGTGAAAGTCGACGGACTATAAATGTAGAAAGTCGCCGGACTATAAGCGGTGAAAGTCGACGGACTATAAATGTAGAAAGTCGCCGGACTATAAGCGGTGAAAGTCGACGGACTATAAATGTAGAAAGTCGACGGACTATAAATGTAGAAAGTCGACGGACTATAAATGTAGAAAGTCGACGGACTATAAATGTTGAAAGTCGTCGGACTATAAACGATGCGAGTCAATGAAAGTCGTCGGACTATAATCGATGTGAGTCAATGTAAGTTGTAAACTATGATATAAGTCAAGCTATAGATGGTGGAAAATGTAAGAGTCTATGGACTATAAAAATGAAAGTCTCTGAACTATGAATAAGGAAAAGGTTTATTTCGCATTAAGGGCATGAGCATAAGTCGCTATGAAAGATATCACTTTCTCGCTGGAAGGACAAAGAAGAGATGAGGCAAAAAGAAGGAAATTATTCTAAGTATGAAGCAAAAGAAGACCAAGAAAAGGTTAAAGTTAGCGACAATATGAGTCGCACAGTATGCTATAAGTAAAGTCACCTAAAGACGACTTCACTTTTTCGATGGGAGTATATGTATATGGTACCTGTCATGCAAAAGAGATTTTGATGAACTATCAAAACAATGAGTGAAGAAATAAGTAAAGCAAAAAAGTAAAGGAGCAAGCACAAAGGCCGCAAATGTACAATGTTCAAAAGGCACGCATGCCCCAAAAAGAAAAGAAAATAAATTGTTCAGCCATCAAGGCAAGTCACAAAAGCTGTTCAGAATAAAAGTTAAGAAAGAAACAGATCAGACATTGGGCTCCGTTGGTGGAATGACTTGACTAGAGCTGGAAGTCGCTAAGGCGCGAGCTTTGGCATCATCTAGTTGTTTATGTTTATGCTCGAGAAGGTTGTCCCACAAAGCGACAAAGATTGGGAACTTGAACGGGAGGAGGTCTCCACGGCGATTTACCCAGTAATGCATCTTCGTCCGCAAGATCCTTAAGTTCTTCAGGAGTAAAGGGAACCAAGGAATGACCGTGGCGACATACCTCGCTAAAAATTGGCTCTGAGCCCCAATGAGCAAGTTTTTCAATAGTGATAGCAGGAATGTCGTTGATATCACTCGCCGCGGCTCGCATAACTTGAAGGGAAGTTTGATTCCCGATATCGCAATTTCATCCGTTAGTTGAGCCACATCAAGCATTCAAAGCAAATGATTTCCGCGGCCTTCCCGCCAGCTCCTCTTTAAGCCGAGCAATCTCATCTTGAAAGGATTGAGTGTCGCAGCATGATTTTCCTTCAAAGTTTCATTTTCACTCCTCGCCTTGGCGACATTCTCTTTAGCGTGCGAGTTAAGTTCCGGTGAGCGGCGGCGGCGAGATTGGAATTAGCGGCATTGAGATCCGTTGGTGGTCTCGATCAAGCCGATTGTGAGAAGTGGTTAGATCGCCTTCAACTTGTCTCGCTCCTTTTCCAAATTTTTGATCGAAGAATCCCGCCTCGTAAGTCTACCCTTAAGGGTATCCTTGTCGCGTTTCAATCTGGCCGATTCATTTTCTAGGCGAGTGTTTGCCTCGCTAATGCCGGTGATAGAAGATCCAAGCTGAGAAAAGATAACAATTGGAAGTTAAGAGAAAGATTGAGAATAAGAATAAGATAAAATAAGATAAGGAAGGAAAGAAGAACTAACCAATGAAAAATAATAGCCCGCTTGGCATGCGGCATGAGCAGAATCCATTTGGGCGACATTGTGAACTTGCACTTGATCACTAGCTCTGATTAAGGCCGAGCTGCCCAAAGAAATATTCTTCCGCGCTTTTAGTTTCTTCAATCAACCCCTTTATGCGGGGGACTCTGGCAATTTCTTTGCTAAGCTCATAGAGCCCAACAAAATCAAGGGGCTTGGAAAAGTTTTCTTGTAGCCAGCTTGGAGAAGGAAGAGTAGAAGAGGTACTAGGAGCGGGAGGAGTTGAAGGGGAACTGGAGATGATTGTTAGGTCGCAAATTTCTGTATCGCGGGAGGGAGGAATTTCGGATTGTTGAGGTTCTGTCATGTTAATTTCTAAGAAAGGAGAAGTGGGTGGAACAGATCGAAACAAGAATCTCGACATTTTCAACACGCAGTGCGACATCAGTGGACGGGACAATAGTGGGTGGAATATTGCTTTCAGTAGTTGGTAAAAGAGAAGTTGGAGGGAGATTAGCCTCGGTAGATGGAGGATTGGAAGTAATGACAGGGTTTGGCGGGATACCTTCCTGAGCAGATGAAGCGACAAACGGTTGTGGTAACGAGAGCGACTCTTTTTTAGTCGTTTGGCCGCAGCCTGGTTGAGTCGGCCCGGCTCTTTTTCTAGCCGGGTTCGAGTTTTTTCCAAAGCAATCTCTTCGGCATCTTTGCCATCGCGAGAAATTGGCAAGGCGAGATTTTCGGGAGAAGAGCAAGAGCAAGGCCGCGAGCATTGGCCAATTGCTTCCTTCTTTTTGTCGGGCTTAAGTTGGCTGACGACCGGCCCATCGATTTGGCCCGGTGATCCGAAATCAAATAAAAGAAAGTTAAGAGGAAGACAAGAGTTAAAGCAATTCAAGTGTAAGTTAGAGTAAAGAAAAAGTAAGGTTAAAAAGAAAACATACAAAGAGCAATATTCATGGCGGTACAATGACGCGAACCCTTGCAATCTTGGCATTCGTGAGCATACTTGTTGCCGCAGTGTCGCTCCCATCCGTCAAAATAGACATGGCTTATTGGTACTCTGGCCGGACTCTAGGTAAGTTGTCCGCAAGACCAACTTGATCTAATAATTCCCTATTTCGAAGAATACCTCTCCAAGAAATAAGAGGTCAGGCATCAGCGGCAGAGTTTTCAGGTAAGACAAGCAAAGAACGAATGTCGTCACAAAGGGCAGTGTCGCCAATGGTAGAAGCTTCTTTGGATTCAATTTGGGTATTGATGGGATGAAGGTCAGCGGGATGAGACCATCCAATGCGAGAAACAACAAAAAGAGGGTCATCCATCCAATCATGAACTTTGGTAGGTAGTGGAGTAAGGACCTTGGGACCCCTATGGTATTGGAGAGAAAGGCGGGTTTCCAATATGTCGTCGGTGAGTTGGTTGGTTTGTTTGTACCCAGTAAACAAGGAAAGCAGAGCAGTGATTGTGGGTTCTTTTCGCAGAGAGCGACAAATGGTGATGAAGGTAGTTATGATTCTTATGGCATTTGGGTGAATTTCTGTGATCATGGCTTGGGCCTTATACAAGAATTCGCAAAGAAAAGGATCAAAGGGGATCCTGAGGCCGGCTTTAAGTTGGGAAGGAAAATTACTATGCCCTCCCTTATTTCTCTCAGTAGGCAAGGGAAAGATCTCCCGATAGTCGAAATTCGATATACCGAACTATCTATGTGATAAGTTCTCGTGCGCCCGCCATGGGATCGGGAATTAAGGAGTCCTGTTGGATGCGCTGAGAAGAACCCCTCAAAGATGAGCGGGATTGGTAAAAGAAATACCTTCTTGAAGAGCGAGAGTTTGAACCCTGCCGAAGGGGGATTGTTGGAAGCCGCAGTAGGAGATGATGTCGCTGATCACCATGTCGCAGGATTCACCGGAAGAAGAAGAAGAAAGGATTGATTTATAATGTGTTCTACGTTTGGAAAAGGGATCGGCGACACATTGGGATTCAGAGGAGTCGCTTAAAGAAGGTTTATATTTATCTTTAATAAATCGAGCCAACGATTGCTAGAAGTAAAGATGTGAGACATAGGGGCCGAAAGGGGAAGGAAAAAAGGGCCTTGGATTACAAGTGGAGTCAATCAAATGAAGGATCCACCCACTGCTCAACTAAGAACCTAACTAAGTCAACCTTGGGCAATCTCGCCCAAGTAGTTCGCAGCGTCTATAAAAACCGCCCGAAACCCGACAACATCGTATTTAACTACTTTGGCACGCTTCTTGTATCTCGCCATGAAGGGTAGTTTGGGAAAAATTGTTTTAAGGAGTAAAAGGAAATGCAAAATTCAAAATAATTGGACAAAAAGGGGAAGATCAAAACGTGAAGGTTTAAAGAATGTGAAGGGTTTTTGGAAAAGTTACCTCGGTGAAAAATGCAATCTTGGTCGGAAAAGATGAAGGGTCACCGGAAAGATGAATGACGCCTGAGATAATAATCGAATCTTGAGGCCGAGAAATAATACTCCAAATCACTTCTAAAAAGGAAAATATGAATGGAGTCAAGGTTAAGAAGCAAGTTTGGGCAAGAAATCAGTGGTTGGGCGATGAAAAATGAAGAAGAACAGTTGGAATCGGTGTCGAGGTTCGCCGGAGTCTGAGAAAGCTCGAGCAAGGTTTAAGAAGGGTAAAAAGAGGAATGAGGGTTTGGAGTTGGGTATTTATAAGAGAGAAGGGTTATGGAAATGATTGATGTGACGTTTGGAAAAGATTTTTCAAATTTTCCTCACAAGCCTGGCACGATTCCCAAATGACGGCCCGTTAAAATTTTTAAAGGTTGACAAGAAAGAGACACGTGTATGGATGGGGATTTTCAGTAGTATCTTCTTGAAGAAGGTTTCGTATGTCGCAAATTGATGAATCAGTGAGCATAAAGTTTTTGGCGAGACCATAAATGAATCTCGCCATAAACTTAGGAGCTTCGATGCCGTCCAAATATAAGGAGTGGGCCCGGCCCAAGTTATTGACAAGAAAGTGGCAAAGGGGGCCCAAAATAGAGTACGACCCAAGAAGAAGAAAAGAATATAGGCGGCCCAATAAAAGAAGGCGAGACAGGAGTATCCCGCTCATATCATTAAGAAGGGGGGAATACCAAGATGTTAAATAGCGACACATTATGAGGAAAGCCGACGATAAAGATTAAAGGCGAGGCATGATGTTAAAGGCGATACAGATGATAACGCGAGACATAATGATGAAGCGAGACAAGACAATAAGTAACCTTATCCGGCGAGAGAGGGATCCCAGTTGAGGTTATTCTCTAGAGGCGATATATAAATATCTATCAAGTGGGACCCATTAGACGGTTATGCATTGGGATTGATGATCACGTGAATAGGGTTTACTTTATGAAAGGACCAATGATATGGCGACACGTGGCAGTAAGCATGAAATGTGAGGATGTCATGTGCAAGGCACGAGGATGAGGGGTATAAATAAGATATGAAGGCTTCATTGTCAAGGTACGTCCAACTTAATACACACACAGCCACCTTCAATACTGTTTGTTTTCCCTTTTACCAAGCCAATACTTATCCTCACGCCGGAGGGGCTAACGCCGGAGCCGCCCCCGGCTTAGTTTACGTTTGATTGTGTGCAGTCCAGTCGGAGAAGAAGGAGCCGGAGTTACCAAAGTCAGACTATAACGGTGGAGTTGCTGTTGAGGAAGTTCCTGGCAACATCAATATCCAACTAAATGACATAGATTAAGTATAGATATGTAGCATGAAATATTAATGAATATATATGAAGAACGCATATATATATTCTCCAACTAGTCCTACTTAACCAAATGAGATCAAAATAAACACAAATAAATGAAAACAACACAAACTCTCACTGAATTAAGCATTATCAAAAGTTATTACACCCATATGAGCAACATGCTCGTGAAATACTAAAGGAGACAATGCCTTAGTAAATGGATCCGCTAACATGGAATTTGTCCCTATAAGTAGTATATCTATTTGTTCATTTTGTACTCTTTCTCTTACAACAAGAAACTTAATATCTATATGCTTAGATTTAGATGAACTTTTGTTGTTGTTGGAGTACAACACTGCAGCCCGATTGTCACAATATAACTTAAGAGGTCTTTCAACATCTTTGACAATTCGCAGTCCTTCAATGAATTTTCGCAGCCATATAGCTTGATTGGATGCCTCATAGCAAGCAACAAATTCGGCTTCCATGGTGGAAGTAGTTACTAATGTTTGCTTGACACTTCTCCAAGATATCGCTCCACTTGCCAACGTGAAAACGTAACCCGATGTCGATTTGCGACTATCTTGGCATCCAGCAAAATCGAAATCAGAATAACCAATGATCTCAAGATGATCCGACTTTGTATATGTAAGCATGTAGTTCTTTGTGTTTTGTAAATATCTTATCACTCTCTTGGCCGCAACCCAATGTTCTCTTTCCGGATTGCTTTGGTATCGTCCAAGCATGCCAATAATAAAGGCAAGATCTGGACGAGTACAGACTTGTGCATACATTAAGCTTCCTACTGCCGATGCATAATGGATATTTTCCATATACTTGGATTCAAGATTATTTTTAGGACATTGCTTTAAACTGAACTTATCTCCCTTAGAGACCGGGGTGTCATGTGGCTTACAATTTTTCATGCTAAACCTTTGTAATACCTTCTCTATATAGCTGTTTTATGATAATCCTAAAATACCTCGTGAACGATCACGATGTATTTGAATTCCTAATACAAAAGAAGCTTCACCAAGATCTTTCATCTCAAATTTGTTTGAGAGAAATTTCTTAGTTTCCTTAAGAAGTTCCTTATCATTACTAGCAAGTAAAATCTCATCCACATATAAAACCAAAAATATAAATCTACTTTCAATGAACTTATGGTACACACAATCTTCACCAAGATTCATTTCAAAACCAAATGAAAGAATAACTTGGTTAAATTTTAAGTATCATTGACAAGATGCTTGCTTAAGCCCATAAATGGATTTCTTAAGTTTACAAACTAGTTGACTAGTTTTATCCGAATCAGTCACCATTTCTGATTTCTTCATATAGATAGTTTTCTCAATGTCGCCATTGAGAAAAGCTGTCTTTACATCCATTTGATGAAGCTCAAGATCAAAATGTGCCACTAATGTCATAATGATCCTAAAAGCATTTTTAGAGAATATCGGTGAAAATGTTTCTTTGTAATCAATGCCTTCTTTTTTAGTAAATCCTTTAGCGACAAGACGAGCCTTATGTCTTTTCACATTACCTTGTGAATCCTTTTTGGTCTTAAAGATCCATTTACACCCGATGGGTTTCACATTCTTAGGTAATGGGACAAGATCCCAAACGTCATTAACATTCATGAATTTTAACTCTTCATTTATGGCATCAATCCACTTATGAGAATTTGGATCACTAATGACTTCATGGAAGGTGATAGGTTCATCTCCCACTAAACCTAACGGTTCCTCATTCTCGGCAAGATATACATCATAATAATCCGGAATAGCACTCCTTCTTGCTCTATTAGATCTTCTTAAGGGCACCGGTTCTTCTTGATGTTGAGGGTGTTGAATTTCCTCATCAACATTTTCATGTTGTTCATTAATAGGAAAATTAACGTTATTTTGAATATTATGTTCTTGTCGAATTTCAGGCACAAGTGCTTGATTTGTTAAATTTTTCCCTCTAAATTCAACATCCTAAAAAAATCTAACATTTCTTGTCTCGAAAAAAGTTCTAGTTTTTGGGTCATAGAATTTATATTCCCTAGATCTTTGAGAATATCCTACAAAATAACTACTAACGATCTTAGAGTCCAACTTTCCTTCGTTAGGTTTACAAGGCCTAGCTTCGGCTGGACAACCCCAAACATGAAGATGATTTATGGACGGTTTCTTGCCTGTCCATAATTCATAAGGGGTTTTGTCAGTAGCTTTTGAAGGAGCTCGATTAAGTAGGTAGGTTGCGATTTTCAAGGCATCGCCCCATAATGAGTGAGGCAAAGAAGTACAAGAAGCCATACTTCTTATCATATCCTTAAGGGTTCTATTACGTCTCTCGGTTACACCATTCATGCTAGGTGTCCCCGGCATGGTGTAGTGAGGGACAATCCCACACTCTTTCAAATAGCGAGCAAAAGGACCTGGACGTTGATCTCCCGAACCGTCATTTCGACCGTAGTATTCACCACCACGATCGGATCTAACGTTCTTAATAGTTTTTTCAAGCTGTTTTTCAACTTCGGCTTTAAGAGACTTGAAAACCCCCAATGATTGAGACTTTTCATGAAGCAAATAAATGCATCCATAACGTGAGAAGTCATCTATGAACGTAATGAAATATGTTTGTCCGTTCCATGAAGGGGTAGAGAACGGACCACATATATCCGTATAAATCAGTTCTAAGACTTTTGTAGCTCTCAAGGATTCTTTAATTTTGCTGCTGTTTGTAAATTTTCCCTTAAGGCATTCAATACAAAAGTTATTTTCCGGAGTATCAAGATTTTGTAATATTTCCTCGGACACAAGCTTGTCAATTCTCCTTTTAGAGATATGACCCAAACGCCTATGCCACAAGGTATAAGAACTGGTACCAAAGAGCTTTGAATTGAAAAACAAATTGCATTTATTATTACCAAAGATACAGGAATAACCTTTCCTATCTAATGTAGTGACGGAAATCAAATTCCGTCTAAAAGATGGTATAATAAATACATTATTCAAAACCAAAAAATATCCGGTACTAAGAGATAATCTAAAAGTCCCTATGCCCTCCACCTCTACCGGCTTTCCAGCTCCCATGTAGATATATCTTTCATCTTCATTGGGCGTTCGATAGTTCAGGCAACCCTGCATACATGAACTTATGTGAGTAGTTGCTCCATAATCTAACCACCATGTATGCGAAGAAATTGAAACTAAATTTGCCTCGGTACAAACAAAGCTAAATGACATACATTTCTTAATTCGCCATTGGCGATATTTAGGGTAGTCGTTCTTCATGTGAGTAAGGTCCTTGCAAAAGAAGCATTTCTTCACCTTTTGATCATTTGATGATCCCTTAGGCTTCTTAGTTGCAACCGCAATCTCCTTAAATTTTCTCTTTGTCCCACGAGAAGAGGTAGATGCATAATGAGCACTTTCGGGTTTATTTTGTTTCAATCTATCCTCTTCCTCTGTCACATGTGAAATCAACTCATTGATGTTCCACTTGTCCTTTTGACAGTTATAGGTCGTTTCAAAATGACCAAATTGATGAGGAAGAGAAATTAAAGCCAAATGCACAAGCAAGTCTTCCGAAAGGTCCAACTTAAGTGCCTTTAATTTAGAAGATAGATGAAACGTTTTCATTATATATTCCCTTAAGCTTCTGGTGCCCTTGCACCTCATGGAAATAAGCTTCCTTAAGGTAGCACTTGTTTCCGATTTATCGCTATTCAAAAAGGTCTCCGGGACTGCATTTTGCATGATACTTAGGCTCACGCTATTAGAACGGTTCACCTCTCTAGACTTAAGCGTTCTTTCGTAGTGCTTTTGTCAGTAAGAGGGGCGGGACTTGGTTCTCTTAATGCGAGATCAAGGTCCATGCAGCCTAAGATCATAGTTATTTTCTTTTTCCAAGTTTTAAAATTGGTCCCAGTAAGCAAAGGTATGTTGTTAATGGCAGTAGTTACGGATGAAGCATTAATCAAATCTGAGGGAGAAGAACAAGATGAAACACAAAAACATATATAAGAATCTACTCAATGATTAATTATCTCAAATGAATTCCATCAAAATAAAAGATAATCAACATGACATCAAGACCAATCTTTAGATTGCGAATGTTAATTTTGTCCAAAATGTTAAGGATATAATTAATCGGAAACATAAGGCCTTAAGGTAATTAATGAAATTTATTAATAAAAGATAGTAATCCTTTTGTTCTACCTATCCATTCTTTAAAGTTTGATAACTATAAGAACTATCGAAGCACGACTGGTGTCCAGATACTATAATTTACTAACAAATTATCACAAAATTCTGGGCACAAATTAATATGTACTTTACTAAAAAAAATGAATGAAAATTGATTAAAATAGCAAAAGATTGAAAATTTTGAAAATCTGGCCAAAATTAAGTGGTGCTCGACCGAGTCAAGAAAAGTTCTCGGCCGAGCAAAACACTCCAGAGAACACCCCTTTCTGATCCCTCACGCTCGGCGAAGTCTTTAGGGTGCTCGGCCGAGCCATTAGAAATGCTCGGCCGAGTCCTTAGGGGTGCTCGACCGAGCACCATGACCGTTGGATGGCGCTTTTTCAAAATTTTTCAAACGTTGTGCTGATACAAATGGGGTGCTCGGCCGAGTCAAGGGAGGTGCTCGGCCGAGCAGACCCTGAATGTCAAATTTTTCAGATTTTGACCATCAATCCTTAATTTAATGGTGAATAGATATTCAACCAAAGCAAGTAGATCCTCATACTCACAACACATTTTTAAATGCGTGACTATGCATTTGAACAAAATCACAACGCATCAAATGATGGTGGCTGAACATACCAAAAGTGTCGAGCTGGGCCAAACAAATAAAGCCCAATCCTCAAGGCAACTATTGCCTCAGCACATCCAGTGGGCTAGGCCCAATCAATACATGGCCCAAAGCCTATCTCATGTATCAGTCGACTAAGTTCATTGTCCGACCTACCAGGTCCCGACCTAACTTAGTCCGACCTTATGATCCAAACTCTAATACGGGTACGATCCATGCTCTACCCGCAGTCAGGTCGACCTTTCTCTAAATGGTGACCTCGACCTAATCATCAAGCGTCGAGCTAACTAATGTGGGCGCACGTGGGACAAATCTTTCCATAACCGCCTCCCTATAAATCAGGGACCGTTATAAGCACATTCACATTACCAATAACTGCATCTAAAATCTCGGAGCTCATGTAGCACCACCAAATATATAACAGTCATCATCTATAAATACTTCATCACTACCAACGGTGCAAAGGTAACTGCAATTTTATTATCTGAGTATTCACCAATTCAATACATTTTTCTCTCTCATCATCAAATACTTACTCTCACGCCCGAGGGTCTAAGCCGGAGACACATCCGGCTAGTCGTGGGTTCTGATTTCAGGTCAAGGAGCCAGGTGATCAGTCCTACCACGTGGAGGAAGATTGATAAGCACTTTTCTTGCGGCATCAGTGGCTATGTTCAAAATTTGGATTATCATACATTAAGAATTGAAAACCTTATGAGTAAAACTAAAATTTTATAATTTAGAATTTAACACAATACTCTATAAACTGAATTAGAGTATCATAACACATTCAAGAACTCATGATAAACATGGAATCTTTTCAAGAATTTAAAATCATAATAAAACATGAAGGTTTTTCAAAATACTCAAACTTGATCTAGAATATGAGTAGGCTCATATACCAATTGTTGGAACATAAATGATCCATTAAATCCTAAGCCGACTCATAACTAGATTAAGAAGGAGAAGAAGATGAAGACGGAAGCGTGTACCTGAAGAATCCATGATTATGTTCTTGATACTTGCTCTTGAATAAAGGAGAGAGTAGGGAATAAAGTACTTCTAAATGATAGTGCCCACACTTGATCTTCTCAATGGATGAAGATAGTTTTATGACTGAATTTTATTAAAGCAACAAGTGTCTCTAATGGCTGATGGATGACCTTTATATAATAAGAGAAGGGGCACTTCATTTAGGGACTACACCCTTTCACAAAGTTGGTGGTGAGAAGTTACCATTATGTCCATCATTTAATGGTACTTTCACCTAATGGTATTCTACATATTTCACTACTAGAAACAGGGCATTTACCGACGGACATTTACCGACGGACTGTGTCCGTCGGTAATACCGACGAAAAAAAAACGAATACCGACGGAATTTATTTTCATTTTACCGGGGTTTTTTTTTTTTTAAATTTCGTTTATTCCGTCGGTATTTGAAATATTTCCGCCGGTAGTCCGTCGGTAATACCGGCGGTCATTGTCCGTCGCAGATACCGACGGCCAAGTCCGTCGGCATGACGCCCCTATATATAATGAGAAAATCCCATTTTTTTCATTTTACGACTCCTCCCCTCTCTCTCTCGGCTCGCAAATTCGAAGAACCCTAGCCTCGCCGTTCGCTTCGCCGTCTTCGGTAAGTTTCTCTCAATCCCTTAATTCCTCTCTCACTCGATTTCTCCCTCTCACTTTCTCTCTCTCTCATCAGTAATTTGAGAACAAACGCCGTCTCCGCCATTTCTGCCGTTCTTGAGTCTCAGTCGGCCCGTGCGTAAGCTCTCTTTCTCTCTCTCAATCCCTTTCTCTCTCTCACTCGCTTTCTCTCTCTCACTCGCGCTCTCTCTCTCTCGCAGCCGCCCTCTCTCCCGCTCGCGCGAGCCCGCCGTTCGCCGTCGTTGTCTCCGTCGCCAGGTAAGCTCTCTTTCTCTCTCTCTCTCACCGGATTTCTCTTTCAAGTATTGATTACGAAAGTTAAATAAATTGCGGTGATAAGAAAATGATGTTAGAATGTGCCGTGAATGTGTAATTATGATACCAAACTTGATTTAAAATGCCGAATATAATGTTTCAATCTAAATTTATTTATCTATAAATTATGATATATATGCGGGTTGTATTTGGTTTTTTGAATATATGAGCAGCCTATTTGGTGTGTCTTTGTGAGTGTGTGTGTTCTGCGTGTGAGTGTGAGTGTGTGCGGCCGTGTGTGTGTGTGAGTGGCGGCGGCCGTGGTGTGTGTGGGTTTAATTTTGAAAGTATGCCTAATTTTGAAAAAAATTAATTAGCGTGTATGTATAATTGTTGAAAATAATTAAGAAAGTATATTTGGTAACTTTATTAGTAAAATAATTAAGCTGTCTATGTGGGTTTAATTATGTAGTCTTTTCTATGTGCTAGTTGTTTCATTTGCATTTTTAGGTGTCAAAAGGTTTGAATATGGTCTAGATTGTTGGTTCATGTAAGAGTTTGGTAGGCTTGGATTGAGTTATTTTTGCAACATTTCCTCGACCTTTGTCTTGCTAATAGGCAATTAGTGTGAAGCTAGAATTATGAAAATCTCTTATTATCTCTACTTCTTTTTTTTTGCTAATATTTATTTATTTTTATATGGTACTACCTCCGTTCCATTTTTTAAAAAATTACCGATCAAGAATAAAAACGGACATCTACCCAATATTGGCAATTAAATAGGCTCAACTCGTACGCTCATGTATTCATATACACTTACTTTTTTTCTTAAATATTACACTCCCTCCCCAAAATGAATGTCCAAAAAAGATTCAAATTTACTCTTGGAGAGCAAATTTTAAAAGGTTTTGGATATTCATATTGGGACGGTGAAGTGAATGTCTAAAAATGAATTAAAAAATAAATAAAATAAATAAAAAATAAAAATAAAAAAAACAAAATAAATAAATAATAAAATAAATAATAATAAAATAATAATAATAATAAATAATAATAATAATAAATAATAATAATAATAATAATAATAATAATAAGAATAATAAATATAATAATAAATGAAATAAAAAATAAAAAAAATAAATAAAAAATAATAAAACAAAATAAATAAATAAATAAAATAAATAATAATAAAATAATAATAATAATAATAATAAATAATAATAATAAATAATAATAATAATAATAATAATAATAATAATAATAATAATAATAAAAAAAATATAATAATAAATGAAATAAAAAATATATAAAATAAATAAAAAATAAAAAAAAACAAAATAAATAAATAAATAAAATAAATAATAATAAAATAATAAAAATAATAATAATAATAATAATAATAATAATAATAATAATAATAATAATAATAATAATAATAATAATAATAATAATAATAATAATAATAATAATAATAATAATAATAATAATAAAAATATAATCATAAAAAAAATAACAAATAAAAAATAAAAATAAAAATAAAAATATACATATATGTATATATATAAATAAGATGAGAGTCTTTCTCACACACAGCTATCAAAATCCCTCCATCTTTGATCAAGAAAGATGGAGCAAATAAGTTCTTGTCAGTTTGAGCAAAGGATTTTCTGTTTAATAAGAGTTTTCCGGTTTATTTGTCCTCTTCTCTCTAAGAATCGAAACATCACAGCCATGTTCTTGTACGTATGCATTTTCTCTTGCGAGTGGTATACGGTCACAAGTAAAAACAAGGTAACAGTATAACACCGGTGAAGAGAAAACGAACTTTTCTCCAATTTTTTAATCTCCACTTCCATTTTACCCGAGATCCTGATTGCGAATCTTCCTCGCTGAGCATGAAAGGCGGCGGTGTTGCTCTCAATCTCATGGTTGCTTCGCAAAACATGCAAAGCAACCGTGAGATTGAGGGCAACACCGCCAGCTTTCAAGCTCATGAGGAAGATTCCGCAATCAGATCTTGGGTAAATGGAAGGTGAAGATTGAAAAATTGGAGGAAGCTGTTTTCTCTTCACCGGTGTTATACTGTTACCTTGTTTTTACTTGTGACCGTATACCACCAAAGGAAGAGTAAAACAGTAATCGACAAGAACATGGCCGTGATGTTTGAGATCCTTAGAGAGGAGGACAAAAAAACCGAAAACCTATATTAAATGTAAAATCCTTCGCTCAAACAATGAGAACTTGTTTCGCTTCCGTCTTTCTTGGTCTAAGCTGAGATAGGGTTTTGATTGTTGTGGATGATAACGACTCTCATCTTGTTTATTGATCAAAATTATGCATGTTATGGTAATGAATAAAAATTATGCACAATTATATGATTTGTAAATATCATTATTGTCTATTAAAATTGCTTGATTTTCGATTATAAAGCAAGTAGACAAAGTGATATTTGCAATTCATGTGACGACCCCAACCCTAGGCACTAAATTTAAATATTTTATTATATGCTTTTAATGATTATGATAGTTTTATGTGTTCAATTATGTCTTTAGATTCTTAATTTAAGATAAATTGGGTGAGAAGTAAATTTAGAATCCTTTGAGAAATTGTGGGTTGTTAAATAAAGAAATTTGGGGAAATAATAAAAATGGAAAATTATTAAATAGATAAATATTTGAGGAGGTTAAAAGAGTGAGTAGGATGAATTATTGGGTTAAAGGTTAAGTTTAAATTAAAAGATGAAAGCCTTAGTTAGATATTTGTAGGAGGGGCCATAGAAGTCTTGCTCTCTCCCTAGGTGACAAGTGTCCACCCTTTACCTCCTTACTCTTACTCCCCTCTCCCTCCATCATTCATACTTCTTCCTCCTAGAGAAACCTTAGAGAAATTCCATGGAAGCTCTCAACCTCCATTCTTGAAGCCAAGCCATTTCTTCACCAAATTCAAGTCTAGGAGCATCATTGAAGTTGGATCATCTTGGGGAATCCATCAAGTTAGAAAGATCAACCTCCCATTGAAAACCCTAAAGTGAGTTGTTATGATTCCCTTCTCCTACTTGTTCATAAGTTCTTTAAATGTTGTTCTTGTTCTTGTGATGTTGATTTCATGCCTTGGAAACCTTAATGGAAGTTGGATGATTGAAAAATGAAACTAGTTGAAGTTAGGGTTCAAGGAAGACAATCTAAAGGGTTGAAATGGGTGGAATTTGTAGTAATAATCAATCTAAGGTTACTTGGGTTTGGGTTTACTTGTTTGGAGTGAGACTTGGTAAAGCTAAGGTTCCCTTTGGTGTTCTTGTGATAGGCATGGTATAAGGAAAGGAAGACTAGGTTCAAAATGGGTAAAAATGCGAAATTGGGCCGGAGGAAGGCTTGGGCGGTCGCCCGTGGGAGCTTGGGCGGCCGCCCATCACGGCAGAACTCACATTGGCTTTAAAGTCCACTTGGGCGGTCGCCCAGTGGTTAGGCGGTCGCCCATGTTGGCGTAATTTGGCCCGGTTCCTTTTTGTTTATTTGAATTTTCACTAGTAACCTCCTAGTATGACCCTTAACCAAAATAAAGTTTGGAATCTAACCTTTCCGGATATGAATTAATCCTTTTAACCTAGGTTATACTTAGAACAATTGTATCACTTAATGACACCTTAATTGGGTTACTATGGAACTACGGAAGCACATTAAGTCGGAATCGAATTGTTTGGAAATCTTATTTGGCCTTATCAAATGTAACTCCGAGCTTGATAAATCTAACATGAATTCCTATAAAGACCTTGTAATATAGAATATTGTCAGGAAATTGGTTATTAAGCTTGATTCGTACTTCACCAATGTAGTTCAAACTTGGGAGGTAGATCATGAACTCTTATTGAGGTTATCCGAAGTTGTGTAATGACTACGTAGGAATTGTTTATGATACGTTGTTATATTGCTTATCCCCTTTTGTGGATTATTTAGCATGTTATTATATTATCCCAAGTGTGGATTTATTTATCTTATGGTTATATTGTTATCCCAAGTGTGGATTTATATTGCAAGTTTATGATATGTCTTGGACTTGGTATACGGTTATTGGAGGGTTAGTTACGGTGAATATTGCTTTAAGCGGTTCACGGGAGATGAGTTATGACAATAACTATCTCGGTTGTTAGGGGTTGTTTGGTGAATATTGCCTAAGCGGTTCACGGGAGATGAGTTATGACAATAACTATCTCGGTTGTTCGGGGTTGTTTATGAATATTGCCTAAGCGGTTCATAAGAGATGAGTTATGACGATAACTATCTCGGTTGTATGATTTGTTTGTGAATAATGCCTAGCGGTTCACGGGAGATGAGTTATAATCATAACTATCTCGAATTTATGATATTGATTACGGTGGATATGCATTCACGTAAAATGTGAAGTATTTACTTCCACAATGGTATGACTTCATGATTCGGACGGGAAAAGGTAAACCAAGGTAATGTAAGGTGTTTACGGCTTTTTCAATGTGTTGTATGCAACTTGTTATGTGTTGCATCTTATATGGCATATTCTTTGCATTCATAATAGCTTCTTTGAGATTTATTCTCACCCCTCTCCCTTTAATGTTTTAGATCCCGAGACAGGTGGACCGACCAAGTAAGGGCGGAAAGGAGTTTAGAAGTGGTGTTTGGGAATTTTCGGGTTATGTATAGGTTGGTGTAGAATGTGTATTTTGGCATAATTCTTTTAAAGGGTTTGTATTCATAAACTTTAATTCCATTTTATATTCGATATCTTTTGTAACTAAAACCGTTTATTATTTTCAAGGTTGGTCAACTCTTCCTCCAATGTGGAAAGGAGTAGAGTTATTTTAAATGGTTGTGTGTATGTTTGAAAGTTAAATCAAAGTTTTAAAAGTTTAGGATCTTTGGGTTAGTTTGAGGACGCTCCAGCTCGGGACACGTGTAGGTTCCGGGTCGGGGTCCTCACAATTCATATGTGTATTTCGGGATGGGATAGAAGCCGACCCCAATTCTAAATCTAATGGACATGAATTGTCCTTTCACCCTAGAGAATGATATACTTAACAACAAAGAATTAAATATTAATATTTAAAATTATTCACATCCTAAATGAAGTGTCTTTTTATTTGTATATATATTGATATATTGTTTTTATTTGTATATATAATATACTAGTTTAGATATGTCGGGTCGAGGTGTCAATCGTTCAAAGAGAGGCAAGGTTGCGGGGTTTGTCGATCGTCTTGTTTCTCCAAGGACTGGAGGGAGGGGCTCTACGTCTGGTTCAGGACGTAGTGATGATGATTTGAGCAGTCAAGGTAATGTAAGCTCTAGTGCTCCAGTGAGTGAACCATTCGGACGGGTTAACTTGGACGCAATTATTAATGAGGATGGAAAAATGGAAATATCTATCTCTCCCAGTGGCCAGTAAGTATTATTTAATTGTAAATGTCATATATATAATGTTTACATTTTATTATTGTCTTTTTATTTGTATATATATTGATATATTGTTTTTCAATTAATATCTTATAGGTTTATACATGGTGGTTGTCGAGATCCCGCTAGATGGTTTGGGGATTTGTTCAGCGGGTATAATTTTGAGAAATTTTATCCCACCCCGAAGTCAATATCCAAAGAGGTGTACGCTATCTGGTATAGCCAGTTTCGGATAAAATTACTTAATTCTCTTTCCTTTGTAAAGTTTGTAGACTATTCCCTTGTTTATTTAACTACTTTTACTATTTTTGTAGCACGTATATTCCTGCCCTGGGTTTACCGACGTTCAAATCGAGGCGGATTTCAAGAAATTGGTTGCTAAGCGGTACGCTGGGAAAGTGTACGACATGAGAGGAAAGTGACTAATTGATGGTTTGCCTCCAGCTAATTTCTCCGCTAGTGCGTGGGAGAAGTGGGAAGCCTATTGGAACAGTGAGAAATTTCAAAAAAGTTCAGAAATTGCAAAGAAGAATAGGAACTCACAAGAGGGCGGGGAGTGTGCACACTGGAGGATCAATTAACTTCAGCGAGACTTGGTCCAGAATGGTAAACTTCATTTATTATCCGTTTGTAAATTAAGCAATACTTTATTTGATTCATATATTGTTATTATTCTCCAGCTTTTTAAAGTTTTAATTTTTTTATATGTTAAGATTAAGAAACATGGAGATGATGATGCTGATGCTGCTGCTGTATTTCTGGCTACTCATACTACGGAGGCTGCTGATGGCTCAGGGCCACAATGGGTCAATCCTTATTACCAGACCCTTTTTGTAAGTGTTAATAGTATTTTCTATTAGTAAATTATATATTTTCTATTAGTAAATAATAAATTATTTAGTTAAAGAAATATTATTTTCTACCATAGTGTATAATGTATTTTTTTTTTTTCAGAAAGAGTATGAGAGGTGGGCTCGTGAGGAGGCTATTGAAGAAGGAAGTTTGGCTCTTGAGAGCACCGAGCGGCCCGCCTTTCGTGAAAAGCTTTGGGCGGCCATTGTCCTCTCAGGCAAGCAACCGAAGGGAGATCGCTTGCCTGGATTCGGAGGACATGGTGCGGGGTATTTTAACATGCCATTCCGCGGCCTCACTACGCAATACTTTTCATCTTCTTCCTCGGCGACAGTCATCATGTGGATCAAGAAGCGTTTGATGATCGGGTCAACAGAGAGGTTGAGAGGCGAGTGGAGGCAGATCCAGAGCAGTGGAGGCCCGGGTGGAGGCCCGAGTGGAGGTCCCAGGTGCAGAACCCGGATGCGGGACCCAAAGTGGAGGCCCGGGTGGCTAGTATATTGGCTCAGCAGCTTGACCGGCGCGTGCAACAATACTTGGCTACCATGAATTTGCAATCACAAGCCACGCGGCCACAACCACGTAATAGCGGTAACGCTTCTGATGAGTCAGTCGATCAATACCTTAGGCGAAGTGGCGGTGGTAGTGGCGATGGTAGCGGTAGCGGCAGCGCTCGTCGTCGGGGTCGTGGTTGATTGACATTCATTTTATTTGGCTGGCATGTAATGTAAACAAATATATTTTGTTTTCCTTTCCCTTTCCCTTCTCTTTTCCCCAAGCGAAACAATTTCCCTTTCCCCTTTTCCTTTCCCCTTTCCCCTTTTCCCCTTTCCCTTTCCCCTTTTCCCCTTTCCCCTTTCCCTTTCCCTTTTCCCCTTTCCCCTTTTCCCCTTTCGCTTTAGGTTGTTTGATACAGTTTGAGTTTATTTGATGTTTGTATGTTTGATGTTTGTATGTTGTTTGTGTTTATTTTATGTTGGGATTTGTTTAAACAGGTTTGACAGGTTTACAGGTGGATTAATAATAAAATAGAATTTTTTTTAAAAAATCTGGCCAGATTACCGACGGATATTTCCGTCGGTAAAGTAATTTAAAAAAATAAATAATTCTAATTTCTGGCGGAAATATCCGTCGGAAAAATAATAAAAATTAAATAATAAAACTCATTACCGACGGATATATCCGTCGGATTCGGTTTAGATTTCCGACGGGTATATCCGACGGTAAATTTTATGTTTACCGACGGTTATAACCGTCGGTAATGGGTTTTATTTATTTATTTTTTTAATATTTACCGACGGATATTTCCATCGGTAAACTCCGGCTATTGCTCCGGTTAACCGGACGGCGTTGCTCATTTCCGACGGACGATTTCCGGCGGAATTTTAGATTTTCCGGCGAACAATCCGCCGGAAATACCGGCGGAACTGGTCCGTCGGTATTACCAACCAATTATTTTCGACGGAACCCGACGAACTCATTCCGTCGGTAATAACCATTTGCCGACGAAAAGGCGGATTTACCGACGGAAATTTCCGTCGGTAAAAGGCCTGTTTCTAGTAGTGTTTTGTCTATACTTTAACATTATTAAAATAAGACATTTTTTAATCCATGTTCTAACAGTAAAAACTTAGTTTTGAATGCCACGTAACCCGCAAGTTGGGGGCAAAGCCTTAAAATGTCCTAAAACTTGAGCCCTTATTATTAGATCATTTGTTAAAAAAAAATTAACGAGATATAGACGAAAATAGTATAGTAAAACTCAGACCCGATTTTGAGGGTGAGCAAGGAGCTCAATTGCACATGACCTATAATTTTATAGGGCCTCATATTTTCCTCCATTCCTAAAACCTAGCCCAAAAGAGTTGTTCTTGTGTGAAACTAGTTCTAGGATAAGCTATCCTAGAACCTGCTTTGCTAAAATGTCTTTTCTAGTACAATAAAGTGCTTGTTGCAATATAAACAAAGTGCCTGTTCTATTATGACACTAATAAACACATTTAGATCGATTATAATGTTAAATAATGCGGTGATATTGTTGAAAAATAGTGTCTGTTGTAGTGTTAAAAAGTGTCTGTTGTAGTATTGAAAAGTGCCTCTTGTAGTATTGAAAAATGTCTGTTGTAATATTGAAAAGTGTCAAAGTGAATTAAAAAACACATGCCTGTTGTAGTGTTAAAATATGCCTCTTGTAGTATTCAGAAGTGCCTAAAAGTGTCAGGTGAGTTTCAATTATTTACAATGTTAAAATGTGTCTGTTGTTGTGTAGAAAACTGCCTCTTATAAGTTTCAATTATTTACAAAAATGCCACCGCACATTTTGAAAAGTTCTATTTATTTACAAAAATATCACCACGCCTATTTAAAAACACGTTCTACGCTCAGACGAGCATAGAACACGTTTTACAAGAGATTTTCACAACCCAAAAATGCTGGTACTAAATATATAAATTTAGATGTGATACCATGGCAAGTATTGTTGCTGGATTGATTGAATAACTTTCATTATATATATATACCTTAGGTGTCAAAATTGAATCCCCACAGAGGTGTTAAACATATATTTTTTTCTTTTATTATATATATATTAGGGCCCTATATTTTTTTTTTCTTTTACTATAAATTGTATTTCCTCCGTCCCACCTCAAGGTTTCATCATGAGGTTTACACGTTTTTTAAGAATTTTTTTAAAAGTGGATAGAAAATTTGAGGAGAAAGAATGTAAAAATTAAATGTGTGGTAGGGAATAGGAGAGAGAATATAAAAGTTAAAAATATTTAATAGGAGAGAGAATGAGTGGGAGGAATAGTAAGTTAATGATTGGTTTTTTTGTAAATATGTTAACTTTATAAGGGTATAATGAATGATTTTTTTATAAATATATGGAGATGATAAGTGTATAAATATATTGAAAACTTTCCATTTAAGGAAGAGAACCTTGAAGTCGGACGACCCAAAAGGGAAAGGTGGAACCTTGAGGTGGGACGGAGGGGGTATATTTTATATACATATATATTAAGGATCCTATATTCAATTTAGTTTTATTGTGTATTGTATTTTTTTAAATATATATTAAGGGCCATATATTTAATTTAACACATGACCCCTATATTTATTGAGACGGACCTGATAAATTTTTTAAAAAGCATGTAATTTTCTACTCCATTTTTTAAGAGTATGATGATATTATAAAATATTTATTGAAAACGTGTTGATTGTAATGTTAATTTCTCAATTTAATGTCGATATTAAAATCGAAAAAGAGTTCCCATTTTAGTCATTTCAATTTTCAAGAATAAATGAAATAGAAATTATTACGCCACCTTTCTCATTCACTTTAAATAACACCAACAATCTGTCCTTCTCGTTGGTGCCCATTTGGAATTTAATGGTTGCATTTATTTCGCTGTGACCTGGGAAGCATCCCAAATGAAAGTTACATCCCTAGCAGGGAGGGATACAATTTTTTCGAACCGTTTTCATATTATTTCGATTTGAAAGGAACGGTTTTGGCAACAACTTGTCAAAATTTGGCGGGTTCGGGTTTAATAATCCTTTGAGACCCGGCTCAAATAACGCAAGCACTTTTAACGGTCAAAGATGGTCCATTATTTATACATTCATTGCACTTACTAAAGAAGTACACCAAATATTTAGAAAGATTAAACCAAAAAATTGACTATTAAATCGACTTTTAAACTTGCAAGTTAACTGCGTCATGACCTAAATATAATAAAGGGTGGCTTTCAAGTTGTTTTCAAAAGTCTATTTATTGTATGGCCAACAAAGAATTTGAAATCAAACTGCATGCAGCCAATTGAGGTTTACTTATAACGTAGTGAACAAGACAACTAGACAAGGTTAAGTCAATTCCAAGTTAACTAGATTCGTTACCTAATCTAGATATACCATTCTTGTACCATTAGTCAATTACAGCTTTAACTCTACCTACCCCGATTAAGGGGAGTATGACAAGAAGGCCTGTAGGCTAACGGTTACATTTTCTCATTCGAGTCATTTATACGGGAGGGGGGGGGGGGAATTTGGAAACATGTGTAGATTTTCTTTTAAAAAAAGAGAAGAAGAAAAAAAATTAAAAAAAATTAAGGGGATTATTAATATCTTTTAATATTTTTTAATTTTAAGAATTTATTCTATCTTAAAAAACCACATAGACAAAATGGGGAGAACAATTTACTTCAATTAGCCTTCGTTTAAAATGGTGCAATTTTTACACCAAGTTTTTATTACATTATTCAACTATTCTACTTCAAATTTTACATTTACAGTAATAAATTGTACCAAAAATAAAAAATATTTGAAGTAATAAAATTTCCCTTGGAGAGGATCTTAGGAAATTTTATTAGAAAATGGCACATCGAATGGAAATATTCATGGTTATCTATCAATTCTCAACAATGAATGGAATAAACAATACTCTCTAGGTTTCACTTAAAAATAAATAAAATTTTATTTTGGGTGTCTCATGTGACCCACTTAAAAATTCGTTCACCACGTGAACGAAACTGGCATGTGAACAAAATTTTCCTGTTTACATTCTGTAGTGGTGAACGAATTTTTCGTTCATAGATATATTTTTTAATAGAAATTTGATATTATAAAATTAATAATATACATTAATAAATATTATTATTTTTAAACATTCTGTTGTCGCATTATAAAGTTCGTTTATCAATTTCTGATAGCATTTGTTGCTGCGCCGTATCGTACTTAGCCTTGACAGTAGCCCACAACTTTTCATACTTTTGGTTAGTGTCTATATTGCATCAGTGCTTGTATTCATGTAGGCACTGATGAGAGCTTCATCTTCTTTGTATCTCCATGCAACGTTGGCTCTTTTTTTCTTTTTTGTTGCTCCTCCTTGCCGCCTTGTGGGTACCGCCTCTTCTTCTTCATCACCCTCATCTTTTTCTTGCGTCTCTGGAACAAATTCGTTGTCTTGTGACTCTTGAGTGAAACTTTGATAGTTAGGTGCAAAGCCGAAAGATGACTGGGTAATTAGTGGATAATTAAAATCTTGGGATGGGCTTTGGTTGAAGTTTAGAGGATTTGAGTTGTTGGGATCAGATAGTTTGGAAAATTGTGTTGCTGATAAATTTGTACGAAATTGGGATCGTTAGCCAACATTTGCTCGAACCAAGCATAATCAGGATTTGTTCCGAAATTATGAGAACTATTCCCGTAATTACTCATAATAAAAAAAAATCTTGATTTTTTTGCTAATTATAGAGAAAGGAAGTATGAAAGAAGAGATGTACATAATCTAGCAATCTTGAGCTCTATTTATAGGAGAAAAAATGAACGTTTTTGAAATTTTAACCTAAACGACGTCGTTTGACTCAAGAGAAAATTTAAATATATAAAAAATTAAAATTTTATCAAATATATACAATAATAAAATATTATAATCATTTTTTAATATTAAAATATATAAATTATGTCAAATATTATAAAATTAGACTATATTTATAGAGATAAAGAAATTATACACATTTTTAATATTTTTATTTCAATAATATCAAAATTACAAAATACACATATAGCTCAGACCAATTTTCGTTCACAAATTCGTTCATGAAATGAACGAAAATTTTCGCTTATGGCCATGACCGAATATTTAGCCACCACTAATTGGCATGAACCAAAATTGGTTCATCAAATTAAGTTACAAATGGTGAACCAATTTTGGTTCACCACTAATTAATTATGATCTTTAAATTAGAAAGAAAAAACTCCCCACAAAACTCATTAATTAGTCATCTAATAATTAATTAGTTATTGAATTTGTTAAAGTAAAATCAAATAGGGAGTTGGTAAGCCTTTGACTTGGGGCCTCTTCCTCCTCGGAAGTTATGAAGAGGGTGATAGAGATATATCAAATCACAATCATATACTCATGTTTCATTATTGTAATAGTTTTCTTATTATTATAATTTCTTATTATAATAGTATTCATTATCTTTTTGTAATTATAGTATTTTCTTAATTAGTGATTTCTAAGTTGTATATATATTCATACAATGGTAATAATAAAACTTGAGTCATTCATATCAACTCTCTCTCTCTCACTCTCTCCATATATGAATTGACTTCGTCTATCATCCTTTATTCTATTATGGTATCAGAGCATAGATCAATATTGGCACTTCTTCGCCAAACCTACCACCATTCGCTTCCGCCACTCTACCAATCATTTCTCCCCCCCCTCTCTCTCCATTTTTTTCTTAAACTTTCGACACTTCTTCTCCCATAGTCAAACAACTACCTAGGCCTTTATTCTTCTTCTTCTTTTTCACTTATCTCAATGTCACGTTGAGTATTATTTCTCACCTTCCTGCATTTTCTCTTTTCTTAAATTTTTCACTTAGTCTCATCTTCAGTCATATACAAAAATCCACACAAATACCCATTCTTCAACACCTCCTAAATCATAACCCTAAATTGCTTCCTCAATAGCCGCCCCACCCTAACACCACACTCGCGCTCTTCACTCAATCTCCCTTTGAAAACTAAACCCAATTCATTGTTGAGACGTAAAATAAAACCCTAAATCAATTCGTCGTTGAGACATACAATAAACCTCAAACCCAATTCGTCGTTGAGACGTAAAATAAAACTCAAACCCAATTCGTGTTGAGACGTAAAATCGTTGTTGAGACGTAGTTGATGAGACACAAAATTCCTCATCATTGCGACGTAAAATAATAGCCCTTCCTCGTCATTCGACGTAAAATAATACCCCTTCTTCGTTGTTACGACGTAAAATTATCGTCATCGCGACGTAAAATAGTATTTGTACAATACTCCATTTTACTCTTACCCCTTATTACCTCTTTTCCTTATAGTTTTTGTGATTACGCTATAAAATAAATAACAAAGATCAACTCGATGATATCTTCACAACGCTACTTCACCAAGCTCACCTTCATAGAATTATGTCCAAGATTGGACTCCCCTATCGGTCGTCCATCTTGCGGGGGCATGATAGAAATATATTAAATCATAATCATATATTATGTTTCATTATTGTAATAGTTTCCTTATTATTATAATTTCTTATTATAACAGTATTCTTTCTCCTTTTGTAATTATATACTCTCTCCGTCCCACTTCAATTGATCCACTTTCCTTTTTAGAACGTCCCACTTCAATTGATCAATTTCATAAATGGAAAGTTTTCCATATATTTATATCCTTATCATCTCCACATATTTACAAAAAAACAAATCATTAACTTACTATTCCTCCCACTCATTCTCTCTCCTATTAAATATTTTTAACTTTTATATTCTCTCTCCTATTCCCTATCACACATTTAACTTTTACATTCTATCTCCTCTAATTTCTATCCACTTTATTCATTTTTCTTAAAAATCGTGAAATTCACCTCGGGACCAATTGAAGTGGGACGGAGGGAGTATTTCCTTAATTAGTGATTTTTAAGTTGTATATATATATATCCATACAATACAATGATAATAATAAAATTTGAGTCATTTATATCAATTCTCTCTCCATATATATATATGAATTGACTTCGTCTATCATCCTTTATTAAATTATAAAGAATGAACTAATTTTAGTTCACCACTAATTATTATTATTATGATCTAGGAATTAGAAAGAAAAAACCCTCCCACAAAACTCATTAATTAGTCATCTAATAATTAATTAGTTATTGAATTTGTTAAAGTAAAATCAAATAGGGAGTTGGTAAGCCTTTGACTTGGGGCCTCTTCCTCCTCGGAATTTATGAAGTGGGCTCATAAGAAACATCGGGTTTAATACGTAAGGAAGTTCTAGAAGCCTACCTATTTAACACCCACTTCTGAAAAAACACACACACCCTATGGGCAGGGGTGATGTGAAAGGACTTTTGCTTGTTTATTTTTTGTTATGACTTTATAACAAAAATGGGTCTGTTTGATATACACTTTGCGCATGATCATATTGTCAAATGTGAACATTCCCTTTTTATTCCTTTTAGATTTACAAAAATAATACTCACTCTCTGTCACTTAATAATATTTAATTTTTTTTTTTTTATATGTTCTGTTCTAAAGTTAAAGTAAGGTTATTAATTGTTTTATTACTTAAAATAGATTATAAAACCCACTTGTTATTTTCACAATTAAAACTTTCTACCCGATTTTTATTTCCTACTTTACTTTTAATAATAACAACATTTATTTTTTCTTAATTTTTGTGTAAAGTCAAAATAACAATCTTACTCCGGGACGAAGATAGTAACCTTATATTACATGCCCCTCCCTAGTCGATAAAACGATATTCGAATTTGGAGTTTCCTGCCTGTAAATAACTCGGATTGAATCAATGATTGAGCTTACGTGTAAATCGAATAAAGTGTCAGATTGCGTTAAGCTGAACAAAATATCTAAAATACCTTTAATACACTTGCAAGTTAAATATAAACCATCAAAATTAAAATCAGACCAAATAGAGAGCGAGCCTCGTACCCGAGATTATCCTATAAAGACTAGTTTTGGATCTGATGAGCCCGGATTATTTAGACCGGACCCAAGCTCGGTCTCATCTAAAGGCCAAACATGACGTGACATACCCTAGGCCGCCAGTAGGGTGACTGTGAATATTGTGACCGCTTCATCTGTGACCGCGTCAATATCATTGACCGCGCCCAAGATGTTGATCGCGGTCTCATACCAGACTCTCGATTATCTCATCAGACTCCTGGTTAAAGCCAAAGCTCATTGAGCAAGCTTCCTAACGTGCTTTGACATAAAGAACCCGACTTATTCCCATCGCATTGAATGCGGCTCAGGCGCCTACTATGTCATTTAATGCACCGCGCCAACTTTCCCAAATACACGTCTTACGTCCACATCAATGACATCCCTCTGCAAGTGAATCTTACTTCTTGGCGGGACCCAAATTCGATGCGGACACGTTTACTTGGTCAAAGATCGATGTCCTTATGGGCTGACCTCATGACTTACGTCAACAAGCAGCTCACCATCACCTATAAATATAAAGCCCTTGTCCCCTTTGACAAGGTAAGTGTCAAATTGACATTGTAAGCCACATTGTCTAAACTCTAAACACACAAACACTACAAGACATTCAAAGTCTTATTCTCTCAGGTTATTATATCCTTTATGATATCTTACCTCGCATCAGGGGCACCAGAGTTGGATTAGCGCCAACACACCCAGGGGCTGAGTTGGATTAACCTCCAACTTTGACCTTCACGGTGCTTCTCTTAGTTATGTTCTAGGTATCCAAACAATATCCTGCCAGATATCATACCTTATATTTAGACACCAAAACTCATGGCGTCATCATATCAATATAAAATAAAAGATTTTTGGGAGCTAAAGAAAGAGTTCATGAATTTAAACTGTGCGAAACTTCCTAAAATCCACTCTGGCTTTCGTCTGGTCCATGCATATTGCGTACTCCTCTTTTCACGTTTATATGTCCCTTCCATCTGAAAATGAATCTTTATTTTTTATTTAAAATATAGTTTGAAAATACTAAAATTTAATTTCAAAAAAAAAAACATTCTTGTTATTTAATTTTATGTTTGTAATTTTGCAATCATATAATAAAATGTCAAAAAAATGATAAAAACACTCAGGAACACACACATTTATTTGGAAAATAGATATTCACTTTCTGGCCAAAATAAGATTACCCTCTCAAATTATCCACTAATTTCCACTTTGCACCCCATTTGGAAGTTGGTATGTTTGGTACCTTAACTTTCAAATCTTTTCAATTTGCACCCTGTCACTAACTAATGTTAGAAAAGTAACGAAATATGTCATGTGCCGAGCAAATGATGACATATGTGCTAGTTTGTAATGGTAATTAGTTTTCAAGAGGTCAAATGCAATTTTTTTTTTTAATATAAAGTGTTAAAATTTTATTTATTTTTCAAAAAAAATTAACATTAACTTAAATAATTAATATTTCCTCAAAAAATAATTTTATATTTTTAATGTCAAAAATAATATATTTTATGTAAAGAAATAAAATAGTTAATGTCTATATTAACATAATCTTAAATAATTAATAATTACCATATCCTGAAAATTGTTATTTTTTATTTTTAAAAAATATGATTAAAAATATAATCCTATAAATTAAAAAATTGTATTTTTTAAGAAAATCGTATTTGTATTTTTAAAAATAAATAATTAATATTAGTTTTATTTAATAATATATATATATATATATATATATATATATATATATATATATATATATATATATATATATATATATATATATATATATATATATATTTAAAAATACAAATGAAACATTATAAGTTTTTTAAAAAAAAATTATTTTATTTTAAATAAATACATTTTTTTTCAAAAGTAAATACAATTTTCTTAAAAAAAATACATTTTTTGATTTATAATATTTTCTACTTTTTTTGCTTTAATCCTATTTAAAAAATATATTTTCTGAAAATGTTAATTATTTAAGATAATGTTAATATATGATATTACAAACATAACTATTTTTGACAAAAAAAATTACTCCCTCCGTCCCAGACCAAGGGTTCTACTTTTCCTTTTGGTCCGTCCCAAACCAAGAGTTCCTTTCAATAAATGGCAAATTTTTGAATATATTTATACCCTTATAATTTAATATATTTACAAGAAAACCATTCATTATATCCTTATAAAGTTAACATATTTACAAAAAAAATCAATCATTAACTTACTATTCCTCCCACTAATTCTCTCTCCTATTAAAAAATCAATCATTAACTACTATTTCCTACCCCATATTACAAAAAAATCATTCATTATACCTTTATAAAGTTAACATATTTACAAAAAAATCAATCTTTAACTTTTATTCATTTTTTAAAAAGTTTCTTAAGAAGTGTGAAATCCCCCCCGATAACCCTTGATCTGAGACGGAGGGAGTACTTTTTAACATAAAAATATGTTCAAGAAATATTAATTATTTTGAAAAAAATAATTAGTACTTTATATTTAAAATTTTGCATTTGACCACTAAAAAACTAATAACCATTACAAACTTGCCCACTTGTCATCATGTGCTCGGCACATAATTTATTATGTTAACTTTTCTAACGTTCGTTAGTGTTAGGTGGCAAAGTGGGGCAGTTTGAAAGTTTAGGTAGCAAACATACCAACTTTTCAAACAAGTGTGAAAAATAGGAATCAGTGTATAATTTGGGAGGGTAAACGTATTTTTGTCAAACTTTCTTAAAAGTAGGCATTTGTTTTGAGACGAAAAGAGTTATATTTTCATAGTTCCAAAATGACTATCTATTTTTTTTTTTACTAAATGTTGTTTCAAAATAAATATCTACTCCCTCCATTGCACACGGAAAGACACACTCTCAAAATGAATTTTTTAAAATATTTTTTTATCCATGAAACTCGTTTGTTATGATAACAATAACTATCTATTTACTATTTTAGAGCACACATTTTCTTTTACCTTATTTTCTATACTTACAACACTTCACTATATACTTTTATTATTTTTGTGCAAGACTCATTTTATATATTTTCGAGTAGGATGTAGGAAGTACTTCTTAATAACTTTGTCCCCATTTTTATATATTCTAGTATCATTCACTTTCAAAACTAAAAGTTTTGGATCTCAATAATATTTTAAAATACTTATTATTAAATTTTATAAAAAAGAAAATATTTTCAAAGTATCTTTTAAATGAAAATATATACTCCTTTCATTTCACGTGAGTGTAGAACAAAAAATTGGGCATACGAATTAAGAAAAAGTATGAGAGAGAATTAGTGGGAATATGTGTTTGTTAGTATGAAAAATAAAATATGAAAGATGATGAGTGAAAGAAATAGCAACTTAATTGATGTTGTGAATATAAAAGTAAAATAGGAGAGAGAATGAGTAATAGGAACAGTTTAAAAAATTGTCATTTATTTAGGCAGTATCCAATCAAATAAAACAAACAAAAAATAAATAAGTCACAACTTACAATAAGACTAAGGCCCCGTTTGTTTTGGGGAAAATGAGGGGAATTTTTTTTCGGAAAACGTTTTTTCCATTTTCCGGTGTTTGGTAGTTTTTCGGAAAATGTTTTCCCCATTTTCCGGTGTTTGATTGTTTTTCGAAAAATAGAGAAAATGTTTTTCCGGAAAACATTTTCCGCCCTTTCTAAGGAAGTTGTTTTCCGAATTTTTCCTAAGGAAGTTGTTTTTCGGAAAATGGTATAAAAAAAGTGGATGGATAATAATAATAATAATAATAATAATAATAATAATAATAATAATAATAATAATAATAATAATAATAATAATAATAATAATAATAATAAAATAATAATAAAAAAAAAATAATAAAAATAATAATAATAATATAATAATAATAAAATAATAATAATAATAATAATAATAATAATAATAATAATAATTTTCCGGAAAACATCTTGATTTTTCCGAAAAATTCCGAAAACTATTTTTCAGAAAATCATTTTTTAAAAGTCATTTTTACCGAAATAAACGGAGCCTAAGACCGGGGGGAGTACTCATTAGCGTAGTCATAAACAAGTACATATGGCGGGAAGGTGGCACATAGCACCAGTGAAGAACCAAAAAAAACGTACCCATACAAGTAACATGTGGCGCAGAAGGTAATGGTTCACTTTTCTATAATTTGTTCCGTCAGTAAAGCAGTTGGTGGATAGACGATGATGACATTGAAATTGACTTTTTTTTTTTCAAAGAGTGGGAAATATTTGTCCCTTGGTCCATTTCTTACGCTTCAAGTTATTTTCATTGTGGAAAAAGATTTTCCATCAAATTTTGGAATTAAACGACATAATCCCTCCTCCGTTCCATCAAATTTGAAAAAATGATCATGTTAGTTACGATAATTCTGAAGATAATGTAAGTTATAAAGAAAAAAAAAAAGACATTGACATAGATGAAATGCTAGACGATGATGATAATAAATATCAAGAGGGTAGTAGTGATTCTGATGTCGATTTGAGATAGGGTGATAATGGGTCGATTGATGATGACGTGAAAACACATTTGTTTCATTATTAATCGTCGAAAAATCAAAGTTATTAGAGAGTAGATTATCCTTTTTACGGTGATATTGGTTGTTCTGCTCGATAAAAATAAGGCTTCATTGATTACCATAATAAACATAGTTTCCCAGTTTGGGATCCAGAGAAACATAAAATTGCTAAAGGGATACTATTTTCTAACAAGAACAATGCGAAATTTGATACAACGAAAAGGCAGAATAAATTGGATTGTAAAAAGGTATCATATTCGCAACAATCGCCGGTTCAGTGTAATAAAGAGCACAACTCACACATTAATTGAATGTCTATTGAAAATTTTTTCATACAATTTTTATATTCATGTGAGTATAAGAAGGTTTGGCTATTGGAAAATAACTAAGTATAAGGCTCCTCATTGTTGTTTATATTATGTAGAAAGTCGAGATCACCCCAAACTAGAAACTAAGTTTATTGGTCGGCAAGTAGTTAGTCTTATTAAGGCCGATTGAGATGTCAATGTTGGAGTTATTATTGCACACATCAGTGGTATGTTTGCAAAGGAAATTACGTATAAGAAGGCATGGTGTGGAAAGCAGAATGGCAATTCAGAGATTTTTGAAGATTGGGAGAAATCTTATATAAGGTTACCCCGCGTCCTATTAGCCATCCAAAAATACAATCCCATAACAATTGTTGAGTATACTCATCCTCCTCTTCCTGTCGGTGAATTACACATGTTTCAACGGATGTTTTGGGCATTTGGACATTGCATTGAAGCTTTATCTCATTGCCGGCCTGTCATTTCTGTTGATAGAATATTCCTTAATGGAAGATATAAAGGGGTAATACTGATTCCCATGGGTGTTGACGCCCAATACAGTATACTCCCTCTTGCATTTGCTGTTGTTGAAAAAGAGGACTGGGCGAACTGGCGTTGTTTCTTATATCTTCTTTTTAGACATATTATAAAGAGTCGTGAAGTATGATTGATATCTGACCGTCATCACGACATTTTTAAAACTATAGCGAAAGATTCGTGGTGGCCAAATGTGTATCATTGATATTGCTTGATAAATATGCGAGCAAATTTCTTAGATAAACAAAGAGTGAAAGGTTTGAAGTATCTGTTTTGGAGAGCGGGTAGAGCAAGTAAAGATAGAAAATTGAAATCTACCTTATAGAGTATCCGTTTAATTAACCCCGAGGCAATTGAATAGTTTCTGAAGTTAGATACCAGTAAATGGACATTGGCACACGATGGTGGTTATAGATATGACATTATGACTAATAACATGTCTGAGTTTTATAATGGTGTCATGCAGGGAGCCCGTGGGATGCCAATCATAACAATTATTGAAACTGTCTTCTACCGTTGTGTAGAGTACTTCAAGTAATACATGAATTTTTACTTAATGCATTATGAGGTAATCCTGATAACCCTAACATCAATCCACAACACCAATTTAGCCAGAAAATTAATTACCGATACTTGAAGAATAGCGAGAAAGGTATGACACATCAGGTAAGGAGGTTCAACATTCATGAGATGGGGGTGTATCAAGTGACAAACGCACGTCAGGGTGATAAAGGTGTAAATATCCAAATTGTCCGATATAATTAGCGTACCTGCACATGTGGTAAATGGGTTGCCTATCACATGCACTACAAGAAAAACGGCAGTTATCGACGGAAAAATCCGTCACTAAATACCAAAAATACTTCACTAAATCAATTTAGTGACGGATTTTAGACATAAAAAATCCGATGTTAAAACGTGCGTCGCTAAATTTTTTGACGGATTACTGACGGTTCTCAATTAGATTTAGCGACGGAAATTTCCGTCGCTAACGTTTTAAAATCCGTCGGTAATTTAGTAAAATAAACGACCAATTTAAAGCATTATGTCGACGGATTAGCGACGGAAAATTTCGTTGCTATTTAAACGGTCGTTTTATTTTTTGGACCATTTTCGTGACGGATTATTTCGTCGTTATTTAAATGGTCATTTTATTTTTTTGGACCATTTTAGTGACGAATTATCGACGGATCATTCCATCGCTATTTAAATGGTCGTTTTATTTTTTGGACCAATTTAGTGACGGATTATCAACGGATCATTCTGTCGCTAAAACTCAAAAATTCGTCGCTAAATGTTGGAGATGAACGACAAAATTAATGTATTGGCGACATTAATAACGACGGATTTAACGACGGAAATTTCCATCACTAAAATTTATTCCAAATTTTCCCAATTTTATTAATTTTTTTAAATTTTCTTTTTTCAATATTTTTTATTTTTGATATACCAAATTACCGACGAATATTTTCGTCGCTAATTTGATATTTTTTATTAAAAAAAAATTATATAATATATATATATATATATATATATATATAATTTTTTGTAAATATTTTAAAATCAATCCCTTAAGTTCTATTATTATCAAATCAGTCCCTTAACTTTTATTATTGTCAAAACAGTCCCTTAAACTTCCCATATACCACAACCACCATCAACCACCATCAACCACCGTCTCAATCACCGGGTACATTGAAGTCACCATGCATGCCACTACTGATACAATCCTGTCTCAACATTTCAAGAATAGAGTCCCCATATCACCAAGTGTAAAATGAATGAATCACCAAATGTTTTGTACACTCATATAACCCAAAACACAGATGCACAAAGCTCATTTATAGTCATTACTACTCAACTGGCACCAAAGATCATCGATGCAATCCGGTTGTATTTTCGGTGGCACGAGTGGGTGGTATATAGGCCTCATTCTCTCCTTCAAATTCTTCGTTCCCACATACCTGTGCATTCACAAAACCAACAACAATCAAATCAAATGAAATATTAAAACATGCCCTCTATTCAACAATTGCAACTACTAAAAACACCAACTTTACCTGCCAAGCATCATGATGGTAGTCTGCGGATTCGTCCCTGTTGAAAAGCTAAATATAGATCCACCAACGACTCGAAGTGCCCCAACACCCATGACTTTGAAATCATGATCAACAACCTTCCCGACTACACAACCGCCATGGTAATGCCACATGGTACTCACAGTCCGGCGACAATAGTCCCCCATCACCTCATCGCTCGATAGGTCAAAGGGCAAACCTTGACCCACATAACGAAAATCTCTACCACCAGACCAATCATCAAACTTGAAATCATTCATCGTGACGGCTTACTCAAAGAAAAGAGCTTAAGAAATTCGATGGCCCGGGTTAGGGGGTCACCGACGATTGCCTTGAAGCTCTCAATACAAAGCTTGCAAGTTAATAATATTTTGGGCGTTCCATCGTTTTCCCCTCAGTCATATGGACGAAGAAAAGGAGGAGTAAAGAGGCGGGGTGGGTGGTGGTGGTGTAGCCGGTGGAAGGGGGAGTTGGGGGATGTGAGCATGAACAGTGAACAAAAGGGAGAAAGAAAGAGAGAGTTGTGGAGAGAGAGAGATTTGAGGGAGGGAGGGAGGAGCAGGAGAGTAAAGAGAGAGAAAAAAATAGGGTTTTGCTATGATGAATTTGGACCATAGGATTGTGAGTGATTAATGATTCAGATTGATTAAAATGTCAATCCATGTGAACATAAAAGAACCAATCAAGTGAAAATGTGTTTGTGTTTCCTTGGATGAATTTGGACCATTAGATCTAATTATTTGTTATGTATTTAATGGTTAAGATTTTACTAAACCTAATGATCCATGTGAATGTTTGGGTCCAATGACTTATTGCCACCTCTTATTTTTATTTATTTATCATCAAAATTCTCTTTATGTTTATAATAATTAGCAAAAATAATAAATAACAAAAATTATAATTTATCTTTCAAAAAACAATAATAATTAAATATAAAATAATATTATATTATATATACCAAAAAAAGTATAAAATATTTATCTCAATTAAAAAATAAATTTAAAAAAATAATTATACTTTTAAAATGTTAATAACTAGTAAAAGCCCGTGTCCGAGGACACGTGTTTTTTTTTATTTAAAAAAAAATTTAAAGGGCAAAATGGAAAAGGGGCAACTTAGTGAGGGCAAAATGGGAAAAACCCATTTGAAACTATTCATTGTACTGTTCACCCTTGTTGCCATTTATACTATAGATACTTATTAACATACCCCCATACCCTAAACCTCATATACCCTAAACCCTATACCATATACATTATACCATATACCCTATACCCTATACCATATACCCTATACCCTATATCCTATACCATATACCATATACACTATACCCTATAGGGTATAGGGTATATGGTATAGGATATACCCTATAGGGTATACCCTATAGGGTATGGGTATATGGTATGGGTATAGGGTATAGGGTATAGGGTATACCCTATAGGGTATAGGGTATAGGATATATGGTATAGGGCATAGGGTATAGGGTATACCCTATAGGGTATAGGGCATAGGGTATACCCTATAGGGTATATGGTATATGGTATAGGGTATACCCTATAGGGTATAGGGTATACCCTATAGGGTATAGGGTACACCCTATAGGGCATAGGGTATAGGGTATACCCTATAGGGTATAGGGCGTATGGTATAGGGTATACCCTATATGGTATAGGGTATATCCTATAGGGTATAGGGTATATCCTATAGGGTATAGGGTATAGGGTATATCCTATAGGGCATAGGGTACATGGTATAGGGTATACCCTATAGGGCATAGGGTATACCCTATAGGGTATAGGGTATATCATATAGGGTATAGGGTATAGGGTATACCCTATAGGGCATAGGGTATACCCTCTATGGTATAGGGCATAGGGTATACCCTCTAGGGTATAGGGCATAGGGTATATGGTATAGGGTATACCCTATAGGACATAGGGTATAGGGTATACCCTATAGGGTATAGGACATTGGGTATATGGTATAGGGTATACCCTATAGGGTATAGGGTATACCCTATACCCATACCCTATACCCTATATCCTATACTCTATACCCTATACCCTATATCCTATACCATATACCCTATACCCTATATCCTATACCCTATACCCTATACCCTATACCCTATACCCTATACCTTATACCTTATAGCATATACCCTATACACTATACACTATACCCTATACCCTATATAATATATCCTATACCTTATATACTATACCCTATATACCCTATACCCTATACCTTATACCCTATACCCTATACCCTAGACCCTATACCATATACCCTATACCCTATACACTATATACTATACACTATACCCTATACCCTAAATGTATAGTTTTTTTATTTTTTATGAATATAAATAAATATTTTGGACGTTTTTTAGTATTGAAGTTTTTTTTCAAAAAGTTATATAAAAAAAGTTAGAAAAAAATAAACAAATGAAAGTATAATAAAGAAATCAGGGACGGGTATAATTTTTTAATTTTTATTTATAAATGTATATTTTTTTTATTTTTATGAATATAAATAAATATTTTGGACATTTTTTAGTATTGAAGTTTTTTTCAAAAAGTTATATAAAAAAAGTTAGAAAATTAATAAACATATGAAAGTATAATAAAGAAATCAGGGACGGGTAAAATTCTTTAATTTTTATTTATAAATGTATAATTTTTTTTATTTTTAATGAATATAAATAAATATTTTGGACATTTTTTAGTATTAAAGTTTTTTTTAAAAAAAGTTATATAAAAAAGTTAAATAAAAAATAAACAAATGAAAGTATAATAAAGAAATCAGGGACGGGTAAAATTCTTTAATTTTTTATTTATAAATATATAGTTTTTTTATTTGTAAAAAAATCCACTACTAACCAACATCTCAAATAATTGTATTTGTCCAAAAAAAAATATAAAAAATTAAAAAAGTTTATATGTTATTGTCCTTCCCTCTTCTATTATATACTTTTATTTTTTTAAAAATTCTTAACTTTTTTATATAAAAAATCCGTCACTAATCCGTCGCTAACCTAAAATATAAATTTAATAATTATTTTTGAATAATTTAGCAACGACTGAAATCCGTCGGTAATAATATGTAATTAATTTACCGACGGATTATAATCCGTCGGTATACAATCCGTCGGTAATTAAATCCGTCACTAATCCGTCGCTAACCTAAAATATAAATTTAATAATTATTTTAAATAATTTAGCAACGACTCAAATTCGTCAGTAATAATATGTAATTGATTTATCGACGGATTTTAATCCGTCGGTAATCAAATCCCTCACTAATCTGTCACTAACCTAAAATATAAATTTGATAATTATTTTAAATAATTTAGCAACGACTCAAATTCGTCGGTAATAATATGTAATTGATTTACCGACGAATTTTAATCCGTCGATAATCTAATCCGTCACTAATCCGTCGCTAACCTAAAATATAAATTTAATAATTATTTTAAATAATTTAGCAACGACTCAAATTCGTCAGTAATAATATGTAATTGATTTATCGACGGATTTTAATCCGTCGATAATCAAATCCCTCACTAATCACTAACCTAAAATATAAATTTGATAATTATTTTAAATAATTTAGCAACGACTCAAATTCGTCGGTAATAATATGTAATTGATTTACCGACGAATTTTAATCCGTCGATAATCTAATCCGTCACTAATCCGTCGCTAACCTAAAATATAAATTTAATAATTATTTTAAATAATTTACCGACGGATTTTAATCCGTCGGTAATTAATTCCGTCACTAATACGTCACTAACCTAAAATATAAATTTAATGTTTATTTTAAATAATTTAGCAACGACTCAAATCCGTCGGTAATAATATGTAATTAATTTACCGACGGATTTTAATCCGTCGGTAATTAAATCCGTCACTAATCCGTCGCTAACCTAAAATATAAATTTAATATTTGTTTTAAATAATTTCGTTTTTTGTTTTTCACCCCAGGTCGTTGCTATTTCGTCGCTAATCCGTCGGTATTAGTGACAGATTTATTTCCGTCACTAATTTCCGTCGGTATCTGTCAGTTTTCTTGTAGTGATGCCATGTTCCCATCTTCATGCATGTTGCCATGCATAACATCTTGATGGTCGTTATTTCGTTTCTCCATTTTACACCATTAGGGAATAATACAATTCATGGAAGGGAAGGGAACATTTGAATCAATCCAGCATGAGGACTATTGGGTTGTGGATGCTTTGGTGCCACGTTTTTTTCCCTAATTCCTACCTTGGACGTTCTGCAAAGTCCGGACGGCCTAGATCAAGACGCTTCTGAAATTGTATGGACTTTCAAGTAGATAAACGGAAGACTCTGTGTTTATCATGCAAACAAGAAGGCCACAATCATTGTAAATGCCGAAACATTAGGGAGTAGAATTGAAGAATGTTTTCCAGGTAATTTATGTTTGAGTTGTTGGAATTATTTTGTATTTCATTTGAATTTCGTTTGAGTATAACTTGGATGTAATTGTGATTGGTTATACAGTTTGTGTTGTTTGTTGTTTGAATATGAATTTGGTTTTCATTTGGATTTTGGTTTGACTTGGATACACCTTCAGTTTCTGGGTGGAGGTGGGATTATAGCAGTTTGTTGCTGGTGTAGGAGTCACTGCAAGTGAACTCGCTACACGGTGTAGCGATTTCAATGAAGTCGATACACCGTGTAACGAGTTCACTTACAGTGACTCCCATAGCAGCAACAAACTGCTCTAATCCCACTTGTACACAGAAAATCCAATTCTCAATATATCAAACTGTAAAACTTGTACATATACCATAACACACACCTGCACACATGTACTAAAGTCTCAAAACAATATACAAATATACTAAATTGTATAAACAATTAAAAAATCATACAACAAATATCCAAATAAAAATTTAAAAAATCATACAGAAAATTCATAAATGTTTTCTTACAATTATAATAAAATAACTAATACCACAAAATCAAATCAAAATTATCAACAATGAAAAAGGATAAACTTTGATTTAAACTTAAAATAGCAAAATTAGATGATAAAAAGCTTGGATTTGATGATGTCAATGACAACCTTTTTCTTCTTCTCCCTTCTCCCTTACTCGCTACTTAGGTTTTTTTTTCTTTCTTTACGGTCTGTATAACGCTGCTGCTGTTATGCCTTATTTTTTAGAACTCGCTATACCATGTAGCGAGTTTCATGACCGAGTGAAATCGCTACATGGTGTAACGATTTAGGTTATTTCTAATTACCAATTAAACGCCAATAAAATTAAACCTAATTTAACTAAACTCGCTACATAATGTAGCGAGTTTCAACGGTAACTTGTTGAAATCTCTACACCATGTATCGAGTTTTAAAAAGTTGTTAATTTTGGAAAATAGTTTCAAATGTAAGTTATTTTGTGATTTATAGTTTTAAAATGGATTTATTTGATAAAATAATTTAATAAAACACTATTAAAAATGTTACTCCTCCATCCATAATGAATATTTATTTTAAAAAAAAAATATCCGCAAAAAATATATCCCTTTTATTAAAAAATTGTCTCCAAAGATTTTTTTATCAATTTTTTGCTATTAATTTTATAATTGTAAAACTAAATATTTAAAAGTGAATAACAAGAATATATATAAATTTTTGTCATTTAATTGTATAGAAAATAAATATTTTCAGAATGTACTTAAATGAAATTTGGATATTCTCTTAAGAGAGAGAGAGAGAGAGAGAGAGAGAGAGAGAGAGAGAGAGAGAGAGAGAGAGAGAGAGAAGCTAGATCTATAAGGTTTTCCATCATCTTAATCTTTGTTTATTGACATAAATTTGCCACTTCATAAATGATGACTTTGATGTCGCAATATATTTATTATTTCATTGCTTTTAATTATCAAGATAATAATGTCACGTTCTATATTTGCTGTCTTTGCTAATTATCAATGATTAAAATTAATTTAATATACGTAAAATACACTTAAAGCAAAATTATTATACACTATTCCTCTCATTTCAAAATAAATAATCATTTTAAATTTAATGATCATTTTGAAAATATTAATTTTATTAAAAAAAATCATGTTCTTCGCTTCCAAACTTTTAGTTTGCCAAAATATAATATGTATATTTTTTTGAATAAAAGTTTCAAATATCTTATTTTAAGAAAAAAATTGACATTCAATTTAACTTATTAAAAAAAAATTAACATTCAATTTAGAAAATAGGGAGTTGCCGCAGGAAAGTCTTGCTTGAGCAGTTCCTTTTGTTAGGAAAAGTTTATCATATAACAATTAATAATGGTTTTCTTGAATTTAATGTAATGACAAATATCATAATGAACCCATATGATTAACGGGATAGGAAATTTGCATAAATTAGAAATGTGAAAATTCAATCAAATCGGACAAATAAAGGAAGCCGAGTCTTGTGTTGAACACAATTTACGCAATAAGATATTGTCCCACACTAATGCTAACGGTGTGTGACAATATTCTTTTAAAATTAAATGACTTTACAATCTTTGATAGAATCAATTCAAATTAAAGAATTCAGCGAAATAAACTGTGTTTAAAACTTTCAGACTTTGAATAAGATTTTATGCAATAAGATTATCTATTTTCTTATAGATGTATTGAGAATTCCATTGACTTAAATGAATAATACACATAATTTCATTAAATTATGTTTCTAGATTGTGAAAAGATTATTAATGACAAACAAGTAGGGTTTATTTAAAGTAATTGAAGAGTTATGATGCCTTTTATGCCAATAAGCATAAGTTTCTGACAGTTTCATTATGTTTTTGACAGAAAGTGGCATTTCTGCAAACTTTCTGATTGAAACTGACAGTTACTGTTAAATTTCTAACAAGATCGACGATTCTGATTAAATATCTGACATAAATTCATGTCTTTTCGTTAAATCTAACATTTAGACATGTTTTTTCACTATTTTTTTTTAATGAAAGACTAACAAAATTAGATTTTAGGACTCAAAAGTGAAAATATGTTAACAAACATATTAAATCTTTCGATCTAACCAATCATTCACATAACTTGGGTGCCATTTAAAACCTAAATGTCCTTTCCATAACATTCACTCTTTCAAATTAAAATAGTAAGTTGTTTACTTTCAATATTAATTTTTCATTCACCCCAAATTAATTTTTTTAAAAAATAAATACTCCCTCCGTCCCATTATTTGGTTCACTATTTTGGCTCCGACACGCAAATTAAGGGTGTAAAAAATGTTGTGAGTGTAATAGTAAAATAGGAGAGAGAATGAGTGGAGGGAATAGTAAATTATAATGGTGTTGTGAGTATTAAAATAATGTAGGAGAGAGAATGAGTGAAGGGAATAGAAAGATTAACTTTTTCACAAAAAGGTGAAGGCGCTGATGGAGTTTTTCAAAATACAATCTAAAAAAGGTGAAGTTATTAATGGGACGGAGGGAATATATAATTTTAATTTAACACAAATGTAAATCACAATTATACAACTTAATTTTAATTTACATAAAATGAATACTGATGAAATTTTTTGATCAAAATCGATCACACATCACCTTATCGAAACCAAAATTCCAACCACATTCTCCGAAACCATACATCTCCGCACCGAGTCACCACTATATACGCGTCAGCTTACCAAGCCCTCGGAAATGAAAAAGGGCAAAAGAAAGTGAACCTTTATAATTATAATTTTTGCCAAAGTGCCTAATCATTTCATTTCTCTAGTGTTTATATTAATCAAACAGTGAAATAATTTGTTTATTAGGCAGTCCTCTCTTTTCTTCTAATAATTTCTGGAGACAGTTTATTAATTGAACACAAAATAAACTTTCAAATCGGTCTTCGTCGGTCCCCTCTGAATCTCTGTTCTCCAAACTTGTCTCTTTCCGACCTTTCTCTCTCTCCACCCACAATCGCCACCCCCGCGTGTATGTATTCTCACGGAGATTCTCGACGCGTACAATTTCATCTCTTTAAAGTGGAGTCGTTAGCAGCTTCAAATTCATTTGTGGTTGAATTACGACGGAGTTGAAGTTCAATTTCGCTGTTGCCGGAGTATAATGAAGGGAATAGGGAGGCACGAGCGGCGTTGGGCTTCCGATACGGTCCCTAACAACTCCGTCAGCGGCGGATCTTCGCCAGGAAATGAATCATTATCGTCGTTCTCGTCGTCGGTTGTCACGCCGGCGGGGGAGGAGGAGTTTGTCGAAGTGACGCTCGATCTTCAAGATGACGATACTTTTATTTTACGTAGTGTGGAACCGGCGACGGTAGTAATTAACGTCGAACACGATATCGGAGGTGTTGAAACTCCGGCGTCGTCAGGGACGTTGTCTATGTCGCCGTCGATGCGGCGGAGTACCTCGAACAAATTTCGTCAGTTCTCACAGGAGTTGAAGGCGGAGGCAGTGGCGAAAGCGAAACAGTTCTCGCAAGAGCTCAAGGCTGAGTTACGGAGATTTTCGTGGGGTCACGGCCAAGCGGCGCGCACGCTGTCGTCTTCATCTTCGGCGGTGTTAGGTGGAAATGGAGCCATGGATTCGGCGTTGGCCGCTCGAGCCATTCGTCGGCAACGTGCACAGCTGGATCGCACTCGCTCCGGAGCTCATAGAGCTCTTGAAGGGCTCAGATTCATCAGTAACAATAAATCCAAAGGTGTAGATGCTTGGAATGAAGTTCAAAACAATTTCAACAAACTTGCCAAGGACGGTTTCCTCTACCGTGCTGATTTTGCGCAATGTATAGGTTTGAAATTTGAATTAATCCGTCCTATTCACCATCCTTAATTCATTTGATCACCGAATCTCCGGCATAATAATTTACAAAAATTATTTATGATTTTAACACAACATCCGCATCAGATTTTGAATTTGTTGTAATTGCATTTATGATAATTAAATTGAATTTTACAGGAATGAGAGATTCGAAGGAATTTGCTCTTGAAATGTACGATGCATTGAGCAGAAGACGAAGATTAAAGGTTGACAAGATCAGTCGAGACGAGCTTTACGAATATTGGTCTCAAATTACCGATCAAAGTTTTGATTCTCGGCTTCAGATATTCTTCGACATGTATGCATTAGTTAATCAAAATTATAATAAGCACGTTAGTGTGAATTATTAATACGGATTAATATTATTTAAATAAATTATTTAAATTAAGTCCGTCTTGTAACATTTACTAGTATTTAATTTGAAAGGTAGAAAATGTCATAGAAGACTCATAGTGGCAATAATTTGAATAACATTTTAATAATTTATTTTGTTTAATATATGCATCAGGGTGAACAAGAATGAAGATGGTCGTATTACTGAAGAAGAAGTTAAGGAGGTAAGCTGTTCTCTCCTTTTTCTCCCAATTAGGTTTAAACTGAATATTAATTTATGAATGAATTTATCTAGAAGTAGTGGATGATTTTATTTTTTAATTAACATAAATGGAATATCGATGCAATCAATAATAATTTCTAATTTTTTATGAACATAATTATTATTTTTTAAATATATTATAATTTTAATTAATACTCAATTGACCCGGCTACATACACACACTCTCTCACTCTTTTTTTTTTTTTTTTTTTTTTTTAAGGGAGAATTTACTTTTGGAAACTATTAAAATATGGAAGGGGAGCACTATATATAAATAATTTGATTAAATACATGTAAAGGTTAGTTAAAATATCGAGAAATTCACCCTTATTCTAGAAAGAATGGACATCATGAACTGGTGTACAGAGTCTGTCATGTGCCGGTGACATAAAAAATATGTGCAGCTGACCTTTTCCGGTGTGATGTATGAATAATGGTGGTATGTGATTTAGGTAGAAAGTCTGTGGTTAACATAATACTAGACGATTAAGCGTGATTCGGTGATCCTATATTAGAAAAAGTAGCACAAAGCCAACAACTCCATTTTATAAATAATGGAGTACGTTAGACGTTACATGTATCCTTGTTTTCTTGGTTTTCTGACATTTTCCTTGATATCAAGTTTACCGTATTAATATTTATATGAATATATGTAAAGGAAAGTAGTATGGAGTATTCATTTCAATTTTCTCATTATTATTATTATTATTTTTTTAATTTTTGTGAGTGGTGACTTGAGTAGGTTACGTACTCCATTCGTTACGCTACAAAAAACAGAAAATACTTCATCCGTCCTCTCCGACTTATGACAATTTGTCATTCTTTCTGGGCTTTCCGCTCGACTTGAGACGTATCAAAATGGCAAATTTATATTATTTTGATACTCAATGGGACTCACTTATTATACTAAAAACAACAATTCTTTTACTATTACTCCCCATCATTCTCTTTCTTATTTTACTTTTCATTCTCACAGCACCTTCTTCACTCATTTTCTTTTCTCTTATTATCATCTCTCTTATTATAATAGTATTTCTTAAATCCCGTGTCGAAATAGAAAATTCTAAGTCGGGTGGAATGTAGGGAGTATGTTTTACATTTTTTTTTTTTTTTAAAGAAAGTATGAAATAAGTGTATGTGAATATGAAAAGTAAGGTAACAAAGAGAAAGTGAGGTAGAGAATAGTAAGTGAATATATGATGTAATTATAACAAGCGGTGACTTGAAGTAGTTTCTGACAAATCAGAGTATTGAATAATTTCACAAAATAAAGTATTTTAGAGTTGAATTCCACTTATTTAGTGGGAAAAAGGGAATTGGATAATTTCACAAAATGAACTTATGGAGTTGAATTAAACATATTCAATGGTTAGTGGGCTTAATTATTTCATTTCTGTTCAGGTTATCATGTTAAGTGCGTCAGCAAACAAGTTATCAAGATTGAAGGAGCAGGCGGAAGAATATGCAGCTTTGATCATGGAGGAGTTGGATCCTGAAAGGCTTGGCTACATAGAGGTGAGTAAATTGTTGCTTTCATTTATATTGAATGCGGTACTATGAATATGCAGTGCATATCTAATTTTCAGAGTGCTATTAACAATTTTGAAATTATTTTAAAAAAAATCAAAATTAATACACGTCTATTCATCCCTTTGTGTTGAACATTATAAAACTCAAGGGAATTTCCATTCACATGACTTGGTATTATCATTTTCCAGACTCCAAGTCTACGGCCAATAATCACCTTAATAAATTAAATTATTACCTAAACAATGAATATTCTACAAAAATGAAGGATTGTAAAAGACATACCACCTACAACAAATGTGCTTGCATATGAAGGGCCCGCAATTGTACATCTACAACCGTTAGAGATAGATTCGATTTTGAGTGTGTGCAAGGAGCCTAATTGCATAAGGCCTATGATTTTATAGGGCCTCATATTTTTCTCTATTCCTAAAACCTAGTCCAAAAATGCTAGTACTAAATATATAAATTTAGATGTGATATATCATGGCAAGTATTGTTGCTGGCTTGGTTGGATAACTTTCATTATATCAAATTTTTTTCTCTTTCAATATCCTATTTCTTTCATTTCAAAATGAATATTTAAATTTTTGAAAATTAATTTATGATTAAAATAAATTTTAAAAATACTGAAAATTCATTTTCGAATGAAGAGAGTATAATTCAATTGTTGTTTATCATAATTGTAATACTTAAGAAAAACTATTCAATTTACTTTTCTGATTTGTTTTTATTTGTATTGTTAATTATAAGTTATTTGTACCATTAATTTTTTATATAAAAATTATGAAATTATGTTGAAATACTGAAGATAAAATAAATAACAAAAATTAATTGGAGAAACTCACATAAAATACAAATACAAATTCAAAATACAAATAAAAATATAATAAAAGTGCAAATAAAAATACATTTACGAAAAATACAAGTACAAAAACAAATACAAATAACAATTAGCTGAAATCATTTTTAAGAATCCGATAGATTGTTATTGGATGGTCCAATATTTTGGAAGAACCTTCCAAACTAGGGATGACCAAATCCGGTCCGGTTCCGGGCCTTGAACCGCCGGTTCCGGTTCGGCGAGGAGGTGAACCTTAATCGGCCCGCTTTTCTCACGGTTCCGGTTATCCGGTTCCGGTTTTCTCACGGTTTTGGTCCGGTTCCGGGCTTTTCCGGTCCGGTTCCGGGCCGGTTCTATTGAAAAACAACAAATTTTCGTCCGGTTTCGGGCTTTTTCCGGTCCGGTTCACCAATTTGGTGAACCTTAACCGGCCCGCCTCCAAACCGGTTCCGGTTACCCCGGTTCCGGTTTTCTCCCCGATTCATGGCGGTTCCGGGCTTTTCCGGGCCGGTTCCGGTCCGGTTTTCCGGTTCCGGTCCGGTTCCGGTCCGGTTTGGCCATCCCTATTCCAAACCCATTCGTGTTATCCAAATTTATTAATTGTCTTATTTAATAATTTAATTTTATAGCATAATATTTAACATAATGTAATTTGAATCATATTATCAATAATAATATACGATTAATGAAAAATATTTTAATTAAATAAAAGAATAAAAAATATTTTGAGATTATTTTTATTTGGTGCAAGATTTGAAGCAAACTGTTGAAGATAATAGATGATATTTGGTGCTGAAATTACACCATTTTAAATTTTGGTGCAATTTTTGCACCGAACTGTTGTTGTTGGAGATACCCTTACGATTCCAAATTTTAGCGGAAAATATTTTCTCTTCCTTAATGGGTAATTATTATGTGACTTGAATGTAAAAGGATGTGGTTAGTCCGCTTTATGAGCTCTAAAAATTTCCTACATAAAAGTAAAATTGTTGTTCAACTGTACTAGGAGAAAAATGAACAAACTTGAGTCCTTATTTTCACCACCTAGTCATTGAAGCACTGCCAACTTTTTAGTGGTTCAACTTCAACATCTTTTACTTGTGATCGTGAGATTGTCATCTTCTCTCTTATTTTAAAATAATATGTACTTCATATACTGTGGACTAGTCTGAGTAGTTGCATGATTTATTTCATTGCCTTTTTAACAAATGAGTAATACTGAAATAAAAAAATATACTCCCTCCGTCCCATAAAACCTTCCCCATTTTGAATAGTGCTAAGTCAATCGAGTACAACTTTGACCAAACTTTAATATTAATCTATTCATTCTAATGAAATTTTAATAATTGCTATTGATAAATCATTTGGTTATTTTATGGATAACAATTTTTAGATTTTTATTATGATAAGTAAATTGATATTAAAGTTTGGTCAAAGTTGAACTTGATTGAACTGAGTTCGTAGTAACCGGGTAAGGTTTTATGGGACAGAGGGAGTATATATTTACAAAATTTTGGGTATAAATTAATTTGACAATATTTATTTGGAGGTTGTGACTATATATAATTTTTATTTATATTTTCTATTGAAATGAAAAGGGTAAATTTTTTGGGTGGTGTGGTCTCTAATTTTATTTATTTACTTATTGTTACGAGGGGAAATTAAAGAAGAGAACACCATTAACTATTTCCATTAAAAATTCCTTCTATGTGCTGTGGACCTGTGGTCTCTAATCTTCACTTCAACGCACCCCATCATTTTCCTGATCTGAACACATTCCAGCCACGTTGCGGTCCTGAAAAATCGAGAATAAGGGACCCACTAGGGTCTTCTTCTATTTGGACCTCCATCACGCGTATTCTGCACTAGATCACACGTGTGTGCAAAGTGGCCAACGCAACCAAATGGCCTATCCTCTATGTTCTACTTCCTCCTCATGAACCAACCTCTTGATCATTTTCCTTGCATGATGAATTATACACTACACTCTCATGATCTTGCACGCTATTTTCTGATATGCTTTACTTATTTTTCCAACATTTTAGATAAATGAAGATAAATATAGTATCCTCCTTTAAAGAAACTACAAATGAACAGTGGTGGATCTAGGTTTTTTTTTTTTTAATGAATGGACAAATTACATTTATTTATTTTTTCCAAAAAATAGTAGGAAGGAGTAGACGGTTTACAATTAGGGGTGTAAATGGTTCGGTTTGGGGGATTTTAAGGACTGAACCACTAGTTATCTGTTTAGGAAAATTTCAAATCGAATCGAATCATGAAAAAATTTAAACCGAACCAAACCAAAGTTCAAACCGCGGTTCAATTATGTGGTTCAGACCGTGGTTCATACCGTGGTTCCGACCATGATTTAAACTATGGTTCATAACACTAAACAGAAAATATTTATTAATGTATTTCCAATAGGATAAGTCAAATTATCAGTAAAGTCTCACAAACATATGGGTGCACATTCACCCATGTGTGAGTATGCTTGAGTCCTCCCCAGCATATAAATAATAAGTGAAAGAAATTGAACAGGATGTAAAATTCAAGACAATAGAAAATTATTGTTGTAAAGCACTTTCATAGAAAACAGAAAAGAAATTAAAAAATAATCTTCAATGGAATAGGTTCATAAACGTGATTTTTCCTGTACTTTTACTATTTTGCTAAGGCTAAAAGCCTAAAACATGAAAGTAACAAATGGCAAGTTAATGGTAATTTTTTATTTAGAAAGAGTCGTCAGGGAGATTAGATTAAGCTTGTCAGTATTGGACTAGACTCATCTCAATTTTAATTTTGGCTCCCTTAATTTCTTTTATGCACATTGATGTAATAAACATACAGAGGTGTGTCCATAAACTAAGTGAATCTAGAAATTAAGAAGATGCAAATGCATTGATCACAACTGATCATCTAATTTCCTGATCATTTTTACTTACAACAAGATACTACTCTCGTGATCATGCAGCTGTGGCAGCTAGAAACACTACTCCTTCAGAAAGACACTTACTTAAATTATAGTCAAGCCCTCAGCTACACAAGTCAAGCATTGAGCCAGAACCTACACGGCTTGAGAAATAGCAGCCCAATAACGAGAATGAGCTCAAAGTTTGTTTACTATTTGCAAGATAACTGGAGACGGCTTTGGGTTTTAAGCTTGTGGATTATGATTTTGATTGGGTTGTTCATTTGGAAGTTCTTTCAATATAAGCAGAAAAATGCGTTCAAGGTCATGGGCTACTGCGTCCTCACAGCTAAAGGTGCGGCTGAAACGCTGAAATTCAATATGGCTCTTGTATTGTTGCCTGTCTGTAGAAATACTATTACATGGCTGAGGGCTACTAAGTTGGGTCATGTTGTACCCTTTGACGACAACATCAACTTTCACAAAGTAAGTTCTAAATTCTCTTCCCTTTTTACTGTTTTTGCATTTTATATTCGGTCTTAAAGTGGGTTGTTCATCCACTTATTGTCCATCATAACTAAGTTCAGGTAGCTGAGGAAGTTCAAGCGCATACCAGACCTAACAACCATTTAAATTCACTATTTTGGTTATATTTATTTTTCTTCTGTGACATGGCTTGATTGATAAGTTTATTATGTACCCATTTATTTGAGAGAGATATCATGATCAGTTACAGTCAGCCATTGACTTTCATTTTTCTTCTTTTCCCAAACCCCTGTTTGGTCAGACATAAAAGCAGCAAAGGTTGACAATATTAACCCCATGTTCTTCTTTGTTGGAAACTAAATTTATTTGAGTCATGGAGTTTTGTGTTTTTGTGATCCTCTGCCTTTGACTATTACAATATCAGCAATTTTTTTATAAATGACCTGGAACCCACGTGTCTGTCGCAGTTATATGTTCGTAAGGTTTAAAAAGTCAGAAAAAGAAACAAGAGGTCAGAGAATACTTCCATAATTTCGTACTAACTAATTATTTGTAGCTATTTTTATTAATAAGTATGTGACCTTAGCATTGGTCTACTAAAATTTTGGGGATTGTTTGGACCAATTCATAAAAGTAGTACCCTCGCAACAAATTAGACATCCACCGGGTAAAAATTATATGCTGACACTGATATTAGCTTCATATAGGGGGGAGCATTGGTCTCATGACGGATGAAGACATATTTATTCTTTTCTTTCAATTTTAAATTTTTGACAAAAACTGATTCTATGATTGTTGTCTTACCAGTGTTCCATTCTTCACAAAATTCAAAAGTCATCACCTTATTTTGTTTTGTGGTTTCATATTCTCATTGTCTACTACTAAATTCCAAGGATTTCTTTAGTCTCTGAATATGACTTCAATTCTAGAGATTCCCTTTTGCAGAACCACTCAAGTCTTTCGATTTTGACTCGTTCTCCCTTTATCTCTCCGCGTTACAGCAAAAAAGTTGTTGAGGACCATTTCTATTAGCAATCTAAGTGATTCAGAATAATTTGAAGTAACACTGCTGTCAAATTATTGACACAGTTGCAACAGATTGAAAGATTGAAGCCTCTCTTTTAGACGTCAGTTTCAAAGGTTAAATATACGAAAATTTGTGGTTCAGTGCAGGGCAGGGAGCTGTTTGCTCTCAGATTCACAATTGGTCCACAAAAGATTATTGCAAACTCTTAAACGGTCTCGATTACTCGAAGTTTTCTGTCCATCCTTGTGCTAAAGAAATAATTTTATATCTCATTTTATACATATCTTAGCCTCAATGCATCATTATACCCAGGCTCTGCAGTTATGCCATTGCTATCCTTTGAGTATCTAGTAATGTTACCAAATCATTTAGGGATGACCAAACTTAGAGCTTCACACGCGATACAACAGATCTTTCACATAATTTTACGTGTCATAAACTCGATCAGACTTTGCAGTTTACTTTATCAATAACATCTCTTGTGCTAAAGACTGTTGGATGTGCTGACTTGTATCATTTCTAGTCAGAGGTTCCAACTGAAGCATAATCTTGGCATAGTATTAGTTGTCTCATAGGTAATTCATTTTCAAACGCTGGGATGAGATTATATTCTACATTTAAAAGGGACTAAAAAGGTATATAGAACATGTAATTATTCCTTTACATGCCCAATCCATTTTAGTTGGAAAGTTTATTCATTTGAGAAGTAATGGTCTAAAGAGTTTACAGATATTACAGTCCAGTCTCACTGCATAATGAAAAACTTTCTGCAACTTAATAGGTCTATGAATTGCAAAATTAAGTTACTTGTGACTTATCTGAATCTCATATTCCCTCTTCCTGATGCATATGTACAGACAGTTGCAGCAGCCATTGTAATTGGCGTCATTCTTCATGCCGGTAACCATCTCGCATGCGATTTTCCGAGGGTGATAAATTCGTCTAATCAAGATTATCTCAGTTATCTAAGTACTGACTTTGGCTCTAATAAACCCGAATACATAAACCTTATTCAAGGTGTTGAGGGTGTGACTGGAATAATAATGGTCGTCTGCATGACAATTGCATTTGTACTTGCTATGCGGTGGTTCAGGCGGAGCCTTGTTAAGCTGCCCAAGCCTTTTGACAGGCTTACTGGCTTCAATGCCTTCTGGTATTCACACCACTTATTTGTCATCGTTTACATCTTGCTACTCCTCCATGGATGGTTTTTGTATCTCGTGCATGACTGGTACCTTAAGACGGTATGATTCCAAATTATTTATCCTAATTATCAAATTAATAAATGCTTTCCTCTCTGCCTTGAAATATAATTAATTTAGAAATATTGTCGCAGACATGGATGTATATTGCTGTTCCAGTTCTTCTTTATGCAGGGGAGAGAACCCTTAGATTCTTCAGATCCGGTGCCTATACTGTGCGGCTTCTAAAGGTGTGCATGAAATATAAGCTATTGGCTAAGGTTTTTTTTTTTATTTATTATTTATAGTCAAATAGATGTTTTATAAGCTTCTCTGACTTTCCGTTTTCTGAACTAAAACTATTGTCAGGTTGCTATTTATCCTGGAAATGTACTAACATTGCAAATGTCCAAGCCTCCCCAGTTTCAATACAAGAGTGGACAATACATGTTTGTGCAATGCCCTTCAGTTTCTCCGTTTGAGTGGTATAGTTCATCATCTCTTAGTGATCAACTATTATCACTAGATTCTATCATTCCTTTACCCGCTTATATAACTGATGATCACCCTGTTTACATAGTTCTTCAACTTACTAAATCTTATTTGGGATTGGATAAATAAAAACTAATTGGGCTAAGTTGATTTTAAAGATCCCAAAGGATTTTTAAACTCGGTAATTTCCCAGGGAATAACGAACAAATTTTATGTATTTCAATTGTAGGCATCCATTTTCCGTCACCTCAGCTCCTGGAGATGACTACCTGAGCATTCACATACGTCAGCTAGGGGACTGGACACAGGAACTTAAGAGGGTATTCTCTGAGGCATGTGAACCTCCGATTGGTGGTAAAAGTGGTCTGCTTAGAGCTGACGAAACTACCAAAAAAAAAAAGTAATATTACTTGATACATATATCTTACTGTACGTTTCTGCCATGAATGCTTTCTATTTTGCATTTAGTGGTCTTAATAAACTTTCTTCTAAGATTTTGATTTGATCTCAGCTTGCCAAAGCTCTTAATTGATGGACCTTATGGAGCTCCAGCAGAAGACTACAGAAAATATGATGTCCTCCTGCTCGTTGGTCTTGGAATTGGGGCTACGCCTTTCATTAGTATCCTGAAGGACTTGCTCAATAACATTGTCAAAATGGAGGAGCTGGCTGTAAGTCACTGAAAATTCATTGCAAATGTTTGATGTAGGAAAAATTTGAAAACTGATCTTGTTTTCTACTTTTGTTCTGAACTTCAGGATTCTACACCAGATTCCAGTAGACATTCAGATCAGAGTTCTGGGTCAATAAGCTCTTCCTCCGCCAGTAAGGGTGTTTTGAAAAGGAAGAAAACACTCCGCACCACTAATGCCTACTTCTATTGGGTAACCAGAGAACAAGGCTCATTTGATTGGTTCAAAGGGGTCATGAATGAAATTGCTGATCTTGATCAAAGGGTACCATAATCTCTCTCTCTCTCTCTCTCTACCTCAGATTGGCAGAAAGTTTCATTTGGTGCTAATTCATTATCAGGATGTGAACCAAACAACAGAAAACAGAAATTTCTCATTTACCCTGTATTGATTTCCAGAAATCATATTCCTAATTAATTTTCCATGAAATGCCCGGAGCCTTAGCCTTGTTGCTAATTTCTCATTTTGTTTCCAGGGTGTGATAGAGATGCATAACTACTTGACCAGCGTTTATGAAGAAGGGGATGCAAGGTCAGCCCTCATCACCATGGTGCAAGCTCTCAACCATGCTAAAAATGGAGTTGATATAGTTTCCGGCACAAGGGTAATACTTTATTTTGTTTTTTTTTCTATTTCTTCCTTCCCCTCTACTGCACTTGAAAATTCCTCATAAAGAAATTGAAGCCATCAATTAGACACTTGCATTTATAATCTTACCCTAAAGTAATCACGGAAAACTACCCATTAAGTTAAGTGAGTGTGCACTTCAAGGTGCTAGAAATCGCAGGTTTGTGGGGTTCGAGCGCCCTTGGCACTTTCTCTCTTATGGAAAGAGACACCGGATGTCGCTTGAACTAGATCTCTTTGGGACGGAAAACTACTATTCTTCTTGAGTTCAGTTAATATCTTTCATACCAATAAGAGGATAAAAAGAAGAATAGATATAGTAGCTAAGTAGCCTACAAATAGTGTGAAGGGTAGATACAACAGCCTGTAAAACCGAAGAATATGATGTCTCTATCTCTTAAAGCCTATGACATCTAGGAGCACAAGTCATTCTTCCTTCTGTACAAGCATAGAGACTGATAATTCTAATGTTCATTACCAGGTAAGAACCCATTTTGCAAGGCCTAACTGGAAGAAGGTTTTCTCTAAAACGTGTACAAAGCACGCGAATGCAAGAATAGGTGAGAATCTCCTTAGTGTCTAGCTCAATGACGTTAAAATTCTTCTCGTCTCTTTTCAAATCATGATCCTTATAATGTTGAGCAGGAGTTTTCTACTGTGGAGCACCAGTGTTGGCTAAAGAACTCGGTAACCTCTGCCACGAATATAACCAAAAAGGTTCAACCAAATTTGAATTCCATAAGGAGCACTTTTAGATCTCCACTCTCCAAGAAGGTACTACCCTGTATACCAAAATGCAGATTAAAGAAAAAGAAAAGAGCGATTGAGAATTGTACATATTCGGGTATTAAAGGAAGAAATAACCTTAAAAATACCAAAGACGACTGCCAGTGCAACATGGTTCCACTCACGGGTGGATTCTGGATGGGTCTAGTATATATATACTTTTTTCTTTTTCGATTTTCTACCGACAGGACCAAAATGGTACCCGTTGGTGTTAGTCGCTAGATAATTAAGAAGTCCAACTATTAGGTTGGGCTACATTATATTGTTTCCAGTCTATAGAACAATAAAATTCAGGATGTTTCAACTACTGACCCATTGCCACAATGAATTCCCACGGAGTTGCTCGAAAGGTTAACTCGATTGACAAGTCCAATCCCAATATCTTGATTTCGAGTATAGCAGAGTTACTTTGACTTTATAGGTCGTAGATGCGTATCCAATGAGAAAGTTACAGGTGGCATGTGAGAGTCCAGGATGAGAAATCTGGGGATGAGGCCTTGAAGCATATAGAGGTTGACCTGTTGAGAATGTTGTGGGCATATGCATAAGATTATAAGTAGGAATTATATGTAAATGGGGTTCATAAGATGGGTCTCTATATATCTGTACCTAAGAGATTTTTACATGATAGCTTGTATAAGCATTCTTAAGGTAATTGAATCTATACATGAATATATCATTGGTTACTTTGTTCTACAGTACTACTTGTGTTCTGTAACCTCCCCCAATAGGCAAATATTTGTATTTGCGGCTTTTCTCGCCTATCCATTTCAATCTCAATGGTCCACATTTATCGGGACTTCAGACATTATTTCAAACATTTTGGGTCTGTTCCTTTTCAAGGGAAAGAAAACAAAGGTGGCGTTTGGTTGGAAGGAAAAGGGGGGAAAGGAATGGAAAACTCCCCCTTTTCCATTCCTTTCCTCCGTTTGGTTCAAGTTTTTTAAAAAAAAAATTCCGAAGGAAAGTTGAATTCCTTCAAATGAAGGAATTCAACTTTCCTTCATAAAATCGATGGAAAGTCCAATTCCTTTGGGAATGGAAAAAAAAATTTTTTTTTTGACCAAAATACCCCCAAACCCTACCCACCCCTACCCCCCTACCCCTACCCCCCACCCACCCTTACGCCCCCACCCCCCACCCCCCACCCCCAATTTTTTTTTTTTTTTTTTTGCCTACCCTCCCCCACCCTACCCCCACCCCCACCCCCACCCCCCACCCCCACCCCCCCCCACCCCCACGAATTTTTTTTTTTTTTTTGCCTACCCTCCCCCACCCTACCCCACCCCCACCCCCACCCCCCACCCCCCACCCCCACCCCCACGAATTTTTTTTTTTTTTTTTTGCCTACCCTCCCCCACCCTACCCCCACCCCCACCCCCCACCCCACCCCCACCCCCACGAATTTTTTTTTTTTGCCTACCCTCCCCCACCCTACCCCCACCCCCCCACCCCCACCCCCACCCCCCACCCCCCACCCCCCACCCCCCACCCCCACGAATTTTTTTTTTTTCGCCTACCCTCCCCCACCCCCCACCCCCTCCAATTTTTTTTTTTTTAAAGGGTAAATTGGTCATTTTATATGCTTTCATTCCATTCCTATAATTTGTATTTTCAAACCAAACATGATTTGTCAAGGAATTGAATGACAATTCCATTCCATTCCGTGCCAACCAAACGGAGGGGGTTGACCAGTTTTTTTCCATTCCAATTCCATTACAATTCCATTCCATTGACAATTCCATTCCTTCACTTTTTTTCCACCGAACCAAACGCCCCCAAAGGGATTGGTGGAAAGAGGAGGGGAAGGAAAAGGAGGGAAGGGAATTTAAAATCTTTTTAATGTGCTCCCGAGTTAGAGTTAGGAAGAAAGGAGAAAGAAACAACCAACTTTCCCTACTCGTGCTCTCGAGTTTAGAAAGAAATAAGAGAAAATTTAAAAAAACACTTATTTTACATTTTTTTTTCTTCCTTTCTTTACAATTGGTGATGTCTTGCTTTGATTTGAGATTGGTTGGAAGTGGGCTACAACCTACAGTGTAGTTATAGAAGGTCAAAATCAAAAGAGTTGACTAGGGCTATAAATAAGTGCAATTTTGATGGTATCATACTTTAACTATTCTAATGGTGACATGAGCTAATGAGCTAGGTGGTCTTTAATGTGATAAGTTGAAAAAAGTCACCCTGCAATACCATTTGCTTCATATCAATTCTAATTCATGTGATGCGTACCTATTATATCATTGATTGTACAATACTCCCTCCTCCGTTCCACCGTTCCATTTTAAGCTTCACCAATTATCCAAAAAAAGGTCTCATTACAAGTTTCACATTTTCTAAAATAGAAAAGGTTTATTAATATTTTATTATATCCACTAACTTTTCTCTCTCACATATTTAAATTATGGGTTCCACTTGTCATATCCACTCACTTCTTCCCTCTCACAACCCTTCTCCCACTCCCATTATTTTTAAATATATACTCCCTCCGTCCCAATAAGAGCTGCCCAAAAAATGCCTTGCACGCAAATTAATAAAATGGGTGGGAAGAAAAAATGTTGTGAGTGTAATTTGAAAATAGGAGAGAGAATGAGTGGAGGGAATAGTAAATTATAATGGTGTTGTGAGTATTAAAATAATGTAGGAGAGAGAATGAGTGGAGGGAATAGTAAAGATTCTTTTGCCAAAAAAGGAAAGTGAAAGCTATTAACGGGACACCCAAAATGGCAAAATGGGAAGCTACTATTGGGACGGAGGGAGTATATATTGCTTTCTTAATTTGCGTGCTTCACCAAAATGGTGAAGCTTAACCCGAGACGGAGGGAGTATATATTTTTTAGAATTTCACAAAAATAATTACATTTCAAAAAAATATTATTAAAATTGACTTAAATTGATCTATAAAAACAAAATAGAATTATCGTATTTAGGGACAAAGAGAGTGTATAGCATAATTTATTTTATGGGTTAGAAGTCATTTTCTGCTGCTAAAATTTTCTTAGGTGGCGTTTGGTTCGGTGGAAAAAAAGTGAAGGAATGGAATTGTCAATGGAATTGAATTTTTTAAGGAATTGGAATGGAAAAAAACTGGTCAACCCCCTCCGTTTGGTTGGCACGGAATGAAATGGAATTGTCATTCAATTCCTTGGCAAATCATGTTTGATTTGAAAATACAAATTATAGGAATGGAATGAAAGCATATAAAGTGACAAATTTACCCTTTTAAAAAAAAAAAATTTGGGAGGGGGGGTGGGGGGGGTAGGTAGGGGGTATGCAAAATGAGTAAAAAAAAATTTTTTTCGTGGGGGGGTGGTGGGGGTGGGGGGTGGGGGGTAGGGTGGGGGGAGGGTAGGCAGAAAAGAAAATAAAAAAAAAATCATGGGGGTGGGGGGTGGGGGTAGGGTGGGGGGAGGGTAGGCGGAAAAAAAAAAAATTCGTGGGGGTGAGGGGTGGGGGGTGGGGGAGGGTAGGCGAAAAAAAAATAAAAAAAAAAAAAAATTTTCGTGGGGGTGGGGGGGGGTGGGGCTGGGTAGGGGGTAGGAGTGGGTAGGGTTTGGGGGTATTTTGGTCAAAAATTTTTTTTTTTTCATTGCCAAAGAAATTGAAGATTCCATCAATTTTGTGAAGGAAAGTTGAATTCCTTTAATGGAAAAGAAGGAATTTTCCATTCCTTTCCCCCACTTTCCATTCAACCAAACGCCCCCTTAAACTAAAGTTTGAGAAAAAAATATTAAAACTCAATTATAGTAATTATATTTTAAAAATTAGAATTAATAATATTTTGTTGATGTATTAAAAAAAATTAGAAATATATTAAGATAATTATTATTTAATGGGATTTTTACCAAGAAGTCCTTGACATAGGGGGGAATTTGCCAATAAAAATAGACATTTTTAAAACTCGCCAAAAAGTCCCTTGCCTGTTTATAAAAAATACACTCGTAATCCCTAACTTTTTTTCATTCCGTCGTCTTCCTCTTCTCTCTCTCTCTCTCTATGCATTATACTCTTTCTCTCTCTATTTTCATGGCAGAAAGCTCCCAACAGAAACGCTCTCCATTCCTGTTCCAAATTCACCACCATTCCCAATCTCTGCACCCTCCCAAAACCCTCCATCTTTGGCGTCGGAAGCAGCGGTCACGGTAGAGATGCCAAAAAATCCGATTCGTTACTGCGGCCGGCCATCGCTGAAGCTACAGATTGATAGAAATGTATACAGACATGGTCATCCCGTTATTGTTACGATTGAGATTCAAAATCCTTCCGATTCGTTGTTGCTGTATGTGGAAAAACTCAGTTTTGAAACTAATTTATGGATATCAATGACGCTTTTGCCTCTGTTGCTAACTCTTCCGCCGGCAGTGATGTTGTTATAGATCTAGATCTTGAATCATTTTTTCTGGCGGTGGAGCTTCAGATCTGGCCGGATCTGTTTTGGTCCGACGAAGAGAGGGTAACCGGAAAAACTCAGTTTTGAAATTAATTTATGAATCATTTTTTCTGGCGGTGGAGCTTCAGATCTGGCAGTGATGTTGTTATAGATCTAGATCTTGATTTCAAGATTATGACTATTGGTGTTGTTTACTCCAAAGCTATTTACACATTTTTTCCTTTTCACACTCAATTTCAATTTATATATGTTTAGTATTTTTCTCAGTTGTTCATAATGCCATAAATGTTCAGTATATTTCTCAGATGTTCATAGTGTTATAACTGAGAAATCAGTTTCTCAGTTGTATAGTGTTATAGCGAAATCGGTTCTCGATTATTCATAGTGTTATAACTGAGAAATCAATTTCTCAGTTAGAAATCAATTTTTATAACTGAGAAATCAGTTTCTCAGTTGTATAGTGGTATAAATGAGAAACAGTTTCTCAGTTGTTCATAGTGTTATAACTGAGAAATCAGTTTCTCAAGTGTTCACAGTGTTATAACTGAGAAATCAGTTTCTCAGTTAGAAATCAACTTTATAACTGAGAAATCAGTTTTTCTGTTGTATAGTGGTATAACTGAGAAAACAGTTTCCTAGTTGTTCATAGTGTTATAACTGAGAAATTATTTTTTATAACTGAGAAATCATTTTTTATAACTGAGAAATCAGTTTTCATAACTGAGAAATCATATAACTGAGAAATCAGTTTCTCAGTTGTTCATAGTGTTATAACTGAGAAATCAGTTTCTCAGTTGTTCATTGTGTTATAACTGATAAATCAGTTTTTATAACTGAGAAATCAGTTTTTATAACTGAGAAATCAGTTTGAAATAAGTTTTAATACCTAAGAAATCATTTTTTATAACTCTGAAATTATTGTTAAATCAAATCATAAAAATGTGAAATTGAAAGATGTGATAATTAGTTTTTATAAATGTAAAATTACTATTGGTCAAATCATAAAGTTATAAAGTTGGTCTAATAATAGCCTAAGGACTTATTGGCGAATTTATTTGGTCTATAATAGCCTAAGGACTTATTGGCGAGTTTAGAAAATGTCAGTCCTTTAAGGTAGTATTTACTTGGCTGAAGGATGTATTGGTCAAAGCCTCTTATTTAATTGATCTAAAATTCTATTAAAGCTGACCACAATTTTATGTAATTATCTTTTCAGGACCAGAAAATAACATTTTTTAACCTATTTACCTCATTTATAGCGAAACTTAGAGTGTATTTGTTTGCTTTTAATAACGACATGTATTGACGCACGTGTTGGTTGGTCGAGGTCGCCTTTGATTAAGGGCGACCTAAATTCGTGTTTTGGCTATGTAGAGATTGCACAATTGGGGGATCGTACGTCGGGCAAAATTAGATCAGGAACAAAAAAGGTTAGACAATTAAATAGGTCGATTGATTATCACTATAGGCCGGTAGAATTCGGGCTGCTTGGTAGGCCCAATTCGGCTAAAATATCTCTAGGTTGAGATGAACATTGAACTATCACGTTGAGCTTAACCATCACTTTTATTTCGTTCACAACTCATTCCCCACGGAGGCCAAATTTCTGATTTAATCTCACTATCTTCACCCTCAAAATAAACGCTAACTGCCATAACCGAACTCTCTCTCTCTCACACACACACACTTGTAACACCTAAATCATCACGCATATAATCCGTCACCCATAAACGCACAACAGCAAAACGCCTTAATTTCATCATCAATTTCTCTCTCTCTCTCCCCCCTCTCTCTCTCTTTCTCACACACACACATTACAATATGGCTGATCACAAGAGCCAGAAATCTCCTCTAACTCCGGCCGGTCAAAATAATCCCCGAACCAGAGATCAACAGTTCCTTCTTCCCGCCATAAGACGCTCCAGCAACGACAAAAAAGCCAGCAAATGCATCGTCTACCTCCTCCTCATCACCGTCATCTTTACCGCACTCCTCCTAATCTTCGCCTCAATCGTCTGGCGGATCACTTCTCCCGATCTCAAAATAACCTCCGTCACCGTTCGAAACCTCCTCCAGAGCAATTCATCCAATACATCGCTCAACGGAACCATAAAAACTAAAATCGCCATCGAGAATAGTAACTTCGGCCGGTTCCTGTACAACGGCTGTACGGTGGTCATTTTGTACGGAAATTCAACGATCTGCGATGGTGATATTACCGGCGGAAGAGTTGGGGCTCGAGGAACAGTTGTGATGGACGTCACCATGAAGATCACCGGAACGGCGAACTTGAATGCTAGTAGTGATGATAGTGGACTGGTGAAGTTACAGAGTTATGCTGAGATGAGCGGTAAAGTGAGAGTTATGAAAATTGCGAAGAAGACGGTTCGAGTTAAAATGAATTGTTCTATGAGTCTTAGTTTGAACAACCAATTAATCCACGCTTTGCACTGCAAATGATTTTTCCTTTTTCAACTAATGATTTGACAAATTATGCTTCGTCCTTCCTTGTTCAAGAAAAATTCAAATTAGTTAATGATTAAGAGTAAATTTATTTTTTTCTTGAAAATTTGATAAAGTTTTGTTGTAGGCAAGTTTTGTTAATTTTCAAACGCCCCCTCCTCATGTATAGCCGGATTTTGCAAAAGGTTTACAACGTTGAATTATTAATTAATTGGGTGACGTGGAGAAATATCGTGTGCCATTGAGCCTTCACGTGTAATATACATGTCCTGATACCAATTGTTGTGTGCGGGGGAAGCGATTCTTATGCACACCAACAACTAGGCTCCGTTTGTTTCACGGAAAATAACCCACGGACAATGATTTCTTGGAAAATATTTTTCCAAAAATGAAAATGCTTTCCGAAAAATATTTTTCGATATTTGGTGAATCTTAAGAAAACATTTTCCGTAAAACATTTTCCGATGTTTGGTAGTTTCATTAAAGTAACTTTCTAAAGGTAAAATCAGTACAAACAAAGGAAAATGAACAAAATGTTTTCCGAAAAATAACTTCCTTATGTAGAGGTAAGAAAATCATTTTCCTTAGAAATCAAGCTCATTTTCTATTGACCCGAAAAATGTTTTCCGTTGACTTCATTTTTCGGTGTTTACCAAGCACTGAAAAATGGGGAATACATTTTTCGGAAAATGTTTTCCCCCAAACAAACGGAGCCTTAGGTTATGCTACACCATTAATTTGGACACAAACAATATGACGAAAGAATAAATAAGACAAGATTTAATGTGATTCACCTCAATATCAATGGGCTACTTTCACTGACTGATTAACAACTTTACCACAATATTATGGAATTACTACACCACGAGTTTTGATCAAAAATAAATTGATTCCTTTTTTAACTTGAGCCAAACCAATAATCTCCACCTTGGCAAAAGTTCATGATCCCATAATTGGTTTTGGCTTCCGCCATTACAATTGGCTCCACCGAATTATTGTCGTTTTCAAACTTGAAATTTCTTCTTCAAAATATGCTACTGCTGTTCGGACATAACTCCCAATTGTAGAAACCTCAAAATCTGATCTCTATCGTTCAGATCGTAGATATATGAGTCCCCAGGCTACACACCAAAAATCAGCATTATCCACTAGTGGGATACGCCGCCTAATCCCAATATCAGGAAGACTTTCAACATAAGGCTCCATTACACGTGAAGTCCCAACGGCCCACGATGTTGCTTCGCGTCACCCGATTAATAAGTATACGTTGTAAGCCTTTGAAAAAACTTGGCTACAAGTGAGTGGGCGTGTTAGAGACATTATACCACATTGAAAACTAACAAACCTAGAATATAACATAGGCAAGATTTATTAATTTTCAATGTACGATAATGTCTCTAACAAAATTCATTTTAGAATTTAGAACGAAGGTAGTATTGGAGGTCAATATTTATTGGAGATAAATAAATTTAGATATTGTGACATACTCCCTCCATCACAATCACACCTGAGTGGAGATCAAAAAACAGGGCACAAGAATTAACGAAAAATAGGAGAGAGAATTAGTGGGAGGAGGTATTTGTGAGTATGAAAAATAAATAAGAGAGAATGCGTGGGGAAAATAGTAAGGTTACTGATGTTGTGAGTATAAAAATAAAGTATAAGACAGAATAAGTCGGAGGAATAGTATAAAAACTTTGCCATTTTAGACAATCTCCACTCACATGAAACAAACGGACGAAAAATGAAATAAATCCCCACTCACTTGATACGGAGGGAGTATAGTGTCGCATGTAAAAACGGAATGTTGCTTAAAATGTTTATTAACGTTTATTAATTGATATTTTCATCATTAATTTAATATGCTAACCTAAAGTTTATGTAGCTAATCAACAATTGTCACGTTTTGAATAATTGTTGTATTAGTAGTCAAATTTATTGTGTTCACTAACTCGTGATCAACTTTGATTATATATTAGCATGCCATGCTAGATATGATTTTTATCGATCACAAATTATTACTCCCTCCGTCCCACTTCTAATGGTCCAATTTCCTTTTTGGGACGTCCCACTTCAATTGATCCCTTCCATAAATGGAAAGTTTTCTATATATTTATACCCTTATCATCTCCACATATTTACAAAAAAATCACACTATTCCTCCCACTCATTCTCTCTCCTATTAAATATTTTTAACTTTTACATTCTCTCTCCTATTTCCTATCATACATTTAACTTTTACATTCTCTCACCTCTAATTTCTACCCACTTTATTCATTTTTCTTAAAAATCGTGAAATAAATCAAGAGGCCATTTGAAGTGGGACGGAGGGAGTATACTCCCTCCGTCCCGGAACAATCTTCACACTTTCCCTTTTGGGCGTCCCAAAACTTACTTCACACATTTAAAACTTACCTAAAATGGAAAGAAATCTTTACTATTCCCTCCACCCATTCTCTCTCCTACATTATTTTAATACTCACAACACCATTATAATTTACTATTCTCTCCACTCATTCTCTCTCCTATTTTATTTTCACACTCACAACACTTTCAATATAATACTCCCTCCTTAAAATCAATGCAAACAGTGTTTGTGAAATAAGTTCCGGGACGGAGGGAGTATATGATTTTTATAGACTTACAAATTAATTTCAACATATAAATGCATGTTTGATACCAAATCGTCTTTAATCACTTTTGCGTACCATAGTATCATTTATCATGAGTGATTCAACAATTAGAAATAATTAGGGTTAATATCATTATTATGATTTCATCAATAACATATATTCCCTCTGTCCCGTTACAACCTGCACACTTTTCTCATTGGGCGTCTCTTTACAAACTTCATACTACTTCCTAAAATGGCAAAGAATCTTTTCTATTCCACCCACTAACCTCTCCTACTTTACTTTTATACCCACAACACCAATCAAATCACTATTTTTTACCCCACTATCTCTCTCCAACCTCACTTTTCATACTCACAACATTTTTTCCATTATTTTTTTTCTTAATTTACGAGTAACAGTAAGTGTGAAGTTACTACCGGGACGGAGGGAGTAATCGTTAAATGGATAGTGAAATAGTAGTACACTATCGGGGTCGAACCCAGTGTCCAAATGTAGAGGGTTCACAAATTACATTATCCAAAAATTTTTAAAAAAATAATTGTTTGTTACATGACTAGCTAAATCGAATCTTCCTATTTTGTCAAGTGTGGGGGAGTGAAATTTGGTAAGTGGGGTGCACTTAGTATTTTTTTTTTTATATGTCAACATTAATTTATTAATTTTGAGGGATTCACCGCCACCCCTTTGACCGCCACCCCTTTGATTGAATGTGCCTGTGTCCGGCCCTGTTTACTATATGTTACACAAAAATGAAACAATGTGACTTAATTAGTAAGTAAACTAGTCATGGAACAAGATTTCATGTTCAAAACTCTTTTATTTTATTTTTTTTTTCTATTTTTTTCTAAGCAAAATGGATTATACATGTGTAAAGCTAAATAACCAGCAATAAAGGCAGAGTTCTAATTCGGAGATTGAAGAAGATAATTAGAAGAAATGAGATTTTGGTAATACTACAAATGCCATCTAGTTCTATAAAGAGATTTCAACACCCAAAAATATCTCTGTTGTAAAGCTAAGCAATACTATGTCACACCAGTTTAATACTCCCTCCGCCCAAAAAGGATTTTCCCACTTTTTTTTTAAAAAAATACAAATAAACTTTAAACAATAATTTTAGATTGATTTAATTATATAATGAAAATCTAAAGTTTGTTATTGATAGTATTATTGATGATATATCAATAACAAATTTTAAATTTCATTTTTATAATTAAATGACGTTTTTACAGCTGTTTACAACAATGCTCCACATAGGGGTATTATCTTTTCTGTTACATTCTTCATAAACAAGAAATTGTAATAGGTGATAATGGGATATAAGGAGGGTAATACGGAGTCTTTATATTTTGTACTCCTTCCGTTTTGGCCGAAGTGTCTCAAAATGAGATCGGCGCGAGAATTAAGAAAAGTGATGTAAGAAAGAGAAAAAAGTTAAATGTTGTGAGTATGAAAAATTAAATAGGAGAGAGAATGAGTGGGAGGAATAGTTAGGAGAGAGAATGTTGTGAGTGTAAAAGTAAAATATGAGAGAGAATGAGTGGGGTAGGAAGAGAATAAAAATAATAAAAATTTTCCTTTTTGAAATTGAGACATTTTAAATGAGACGCCCAAAAAGAAAAGTTGAGATATTTGGAACGAGACGAGAGGGAGTATAACTTTGTACTTTTTCTTCTGTATACAATTATGAGTGAGTCTCCTGTGAGAACATACCTATCCGTCTCATGGATGAGACGGGTCGGTATGACCCGAATCCTGGACCCATAACCCGACTTATAAATACTTCGACCTAACGAAAACACACACAAACACATAGTAAAAGGTGATCGCTAATCTACACACACAAACACGCACTGAAAATCAGAGGTCGCTGAGGATACGATTCCTGAGACCGAACCTAAAAATCCAGATCGAAGGTCGCGAGTCGATTATTCAACAACAACAATTCGATCTAGCAAAATCGAACAAAATCCGCATCTAAAATTTTCAGATCTCGTCTCGCCGAAGGTTAATGGAGAACGAATTACAACAACAGCAACCTAATGACGGTAAAATTGTTACTAGAAACTAGATTTCACATTATTTAACATGAATTTTGATATGAATTTGCATAACATTACACACACACACATGAAACTTTATGATCTATTACGATTATGTTTAACAAGTATTACTTCAATAATTTAGAAGAACATTATTTCTTGTCAATAAGTAAGTATTACATTAGCTAATTTCAACTATTACACATGCAGCTTGATTTTACATTTTCATATATTAAGTATTACATTAGCTAACTTCAACTATTACACATGCAATTGATTTTACATTTTCATATATTAAGTATTACACTATCAATTAGTAAGTATTATATTATCCATTACTAAGTATTACATTAGCTAATTTCAACTATTACACATGCAGTTGATTTTACATTTTCATATATTAAGTATTACATTAGCTAATTTCAACTATTACACATGCAAAGCTTGATTTTACATTTTCATATATTAAGTATTACACTATCGATTAGTAAGTATTATATTATCCATTACTAAGTATTACATTAGCTAATTTCAACTATTACACATGAAGTTGATTTTATATTTTCATATATTAAGTATTACAATATCAATTAGTAAGTATTACATTAGCTAGCTTCAACTATTACAATAGTTTTCATCAACTATTACCTTTTCATGTATTAAGTATTACACTATTTGATGATGGATCAGTTTACAAACCAAATTGGGGACTACAAGACTATGCTGAAGAAACATTCAAAGAAAATGAAATAATAATTGAAGAAGAACGAATGATACGTAATCAAACATGAGTGGATCTCTATTTGGTTTTACAAAGAAAGACAATTGATGAAATGTATGACTTGTATTGTCAACATGCTAAGGAAATAGGTTTTGGTGTAAGAAAGTCAACCGCAAGATGTCGAGGAGATGGAGTTGTACTATACAAATATTTCATTTGTTCTAGTCTTTGGATCTCGAGTAGAAGGGCTTGATGATAATGAAATTAAAAAGCGAAAGACTCATATAACACGCACACAATGTAATGCTTTATTAAAAGTAAAGCTTTTAGAAGATGAAGGACATTATGTGGTCGATAGACATATTTTGGAGCATAATCATCAGTTGACAAGGAAAAAGTGGTCAAAGTATTATAGATGTGAGAGAAGTATTACTGAGGATAAAGGTAAAGTAATAGAAGATATGGTTTCTTCGGTATAAGAGCAATGGACTCCTACCGTTATATGTCATATGAAGGCTGGTGGAGATGACATTCTTGGTCACACTAAAAAGGACCATTTGAATTATGTCAATAGATTGAAACTAAAAAGAAAGAGGGAGTGGAGATGCACGAGACACTTGTTGAGATGTTGTATAAACAACAATCAGAAACCGATTTTTCTTTAGAGTAATGTTGGATGATGAAGGTAGATTAAGTAGTGTGTTTTGGAGAGATTCAATGATGAAAGAGGATTATGATATTTATGGTGATGTGGTTGTCTTTGACACAACATATAGTACAAACAAATATGGTTTGATTTGTGCTCCAATAGTTGGGTTAAACAATCATTGCAAAAACATTATGTTTGGGGTTGCATTTTTGGCAAATGAAGAAACAAAATCATTTGAATGGTTGTTTGAAATATTCAAGAAAGCAATGGGAAGCAAGTGCCCGGTGACAATATTCACTGATCAGGATCAAGCAATTACAAATGCTATAGCAACGGTAAGCATTTTTATATTCATTATATTTAAGTATTACATTAACTGTATGATACTATTATAATTAGGTACATTAACTATTACTTTTTGTTTAACAGTTCTATTACACATTCTACAAAAATGCTACATTAATAAATACTCTTTATTACCTTTACAGCATTCCCTAATACAAAACACGATTGTGCCAATGGCATTTGTATCAAAATGCCATAAAAATTTTGGACGTTTGAAGAGCGATGATGTCTTCAAGGACGAGTTCAGAAAATGTATGTCGGGTTGTAATGATGAAGCTGAATTTGAAGAATGTTGGAATGAAATGATTAATAAGTATCAGCTATAGAACGAAACGTGGTTTAAAAGATTGTATGCTTTGAAGGATAAATGGTGCACGGCCTTGAACCAAGATTACTTTTCATCTGGTATACTTTCATCACAACGCAGTGAGGTTACAAATAGTGCAATGGGGAGCAATGTGAAAAAAACAACTAGCCTTGTAGAATTTCATTCAATTTTTAAAAGTATATTGGAAAATTGGAGGAAGACGAAGAACAAGATGAATTCAAAACCGCAAGATCAATTCCAAAGTCTACACTTCTATTAACGGGATTGCTTAAGCACGCTTCGAGGTATACACTTTATCTGTCTTTCACCGATTTGAAAAAGAATTCATGCTAGCACTTACAAGGAAATGTACTCTTATGGATGTTGATGAGCTGCTGCAAACTTATGAGATTTGTGGACTTGATGGTTACGGACATACAAGATATGTCATGATGGATCCAAAAACCGACTTTGTGAGTTGCAATTGTAGAAAATTTGAAGAATGTGGTATTTTGTGTAGGCATATATTGAAAGTCCTCTATCATAATGATCGTATAAAGATACCGAGAAAAGTATATACCGAAAAGATGGACAAAATTAGCAAAATCATCGGTTTGGGATAAATTCCACACCTTGGAAAATTTTGACAGAATAGCGGTTTGATTCAATGGCGGCATGAAATGTCAAGAAAGTTCTATAATCTATTTTTGAAGTGCCAAGACGGTGACGTAGCAAGAAAAAAAGTTGATGACACTTACGAAGATCTATGCGTTGCTCTTTCTTCATTGACCAATAGAGAAGAACAAGAAGAAACTTCGGTGTTCACATGTTTCATCTACATCAAATGTAACACTAGATCCGGCTCGTTCGGTCACTAAAGGAAGGAAGAAAAGGATAAAAGGTGCTATCGAAAAAGGAGGAAAAAAGAGTACGAAGCCCGTGTTAACGTAAGTGATCGACCCGAGAATTTGGTTCAAAAACACCAAATGTTAGATTGTTTTAGAATTAATATTACAAATGTTACTTTTTTCGTATTAAGTATTAGAATTAAGTATTACATTATCAATTAGTAAGTATTACATTAGCTAGCTTCAACTATTACAATAGTTTTCATCAACTATTACCTTTTCATGTATTAAGTATTACATTATCAATAAGTAAGTATTACATTAGCTAATTTCAACTATTACATATGCAGCTTGATTTTACATTTTCATATATTAAGTATTACATTAGCTAACTTCAACTATTACACATGCAATTGATTTTACATTTTCATATATTAAGTATTACACTATCAATTAGTAAGTATTATATTATCCATTACTAAGTATTACATTAGCTAATTTCAACTATTACACATGCAGTTGATTTTACATTTTCATATATTAAGAATTACATTAGCTAATTTCAACTATTACACATGCAGTTGATTTTACATTTTCATATATTAAGTATTACACTATCGATTAGTAAGTATTATATTATCCATTACTAAGTATTACATTAGCTAATTTCAACTATTACACATGAAGTTGATTTTATATTTTCATATATTAAGTATTACATTATCAACTATTACCTTTTCATGTATTAAGTATTACACTATCAATTAGTAAGTATTACATTAGCTAATTTCAACTATTACACATGCAATTGATTTTACTTTTTCATATATTAAGTATTACATTAGCTAACTTCAACTATTACATTAGTTTTTATCAACTATTACACATGCAGTTAATATTACCTTTACATTATGCACCAAAAACAATAAAAACTTATACTTCGAACAAAAATATTTTCAGTGATTACTACCAATATTTACATTAATTACTAGTGAAAATTGAAAAGTACATAACATTGTTTGAACCAAAATAAAAAAAAAACCTACCATTGTTTCAAATGTGCCCATATTCCCACAAGACTTAAACATATAACATTGTTTAAACAACACAACTATTTCTTCAAAAATATACATATCCCCATGAAAACATAAACATAAAAAATTGTTTCAACAAACACATCTATTTCTTCAACTTTTCTTTCTTCTTCAAATCTCCAGCATTTTTCTCCTTTTCTTCCAGTTTAAACTTCAATTGGGCTTTGTTTTTACAAAATTCAACAACATTACCCAACAAAATTTCTTTGACATTATTGATTGGATGAAGAACAACTTTCATTAAGTACTTCGCCCGAGAAGTCTTCTCACATTACCCTTCAAAACAAAAACGAAAGTATAAAAAATTTAAAAAACTGAACAGTAATGCTCTAATAAACATGTTGTACTAATTAAAAAGTAACGAAGTAATACCTTGCTAATATCATCATCACTCGATACATTTTCTCCATCAAAAAATTCCATATTGTACATCAGAAATATACCACAGTCATTTTCATCTGAGTTGTTACGCCCGTTTAACTTCAAAAATTCAATGGTATACTTCGCCACTTGCCCGGCCTTGGGATGATTAATATCACGAACAAATTTTACCAACAACTTGTGCTAATCATAATAAAAAAAAAACACTATTAAACAGATAATATACAAAAAAATAAAAAACAACCACTACATAATTTAAAAGTACATACCACTGTTTTTGCAATATTTTGATATATTTTCGAATTTCCGGCTCAAACAAAATTCTTGTCATCATAATCTCGATTATCAATGACTTGAACCTTGCCCAAATTGAAATTCAAAACAATACAATAGTAGTGCTCTCGGATGTTAATCGGAACAAATATCTACAATACAAATAAGAAAACATTGGAAGTTTTATTATAAAGTAAATAAAAAAGCGAAAAAATGAAAAGTATAACTATATTAACAAAGGTACTAACCATTTCAGCCATCTTCGCATCCACATTAACAATTTTAAGAGATTGCTTGAAAGAATCTCTTACATTCGACTCCATTTTAGAAACATCAATTCCCACGCCAGTCATAATAAGGTCCAAGTAGGCCTTTCAAAAATAATATATAAACTATTATTAGTTAAACAAAAAAAAACAATATTACTTTACAAGGGTAGTACTATTACTTATAGCAATACCAACTATTACTTAAACATATGAGAAGTATTACTCAAAATGAAAACTGTTTTAAAACTATTATTAGTTAAATAAAAAAAATAACACTATTACTTCACAAGTGTAGTACTATTACTTATAGCAATACCAACTATTACTTAAACAAATGAGAAGTATTACTCAAAATGAAAACAGTTCCTAAAACTATTATTAGTTAAAAAAAAATAACACTATTACTTCACAAGTGTAGTAGTATTACTTATAGGAATACCAACTATTACTTAAACAAATGAGAAGAATTACTCAAAATTAAAACAGTTCCTAAAACTATTATTAGTTAAAAAAAAAAATAACACTATTACTTCATAAGTGTAGTACTATTACTTATAGCAATACCAACTATTACTTAAACAAATGAGAATTATTACTCAAAATGAAAACAGTTGATAAAACAATTATTTACTTACACAATGCGACAGATTTAAGAATACCCGTTTCCCATCCTTCTGTTCTTTGTTTAAGATAACAGTCCAAGCATCGATGATATTACAAAACACCCATCTCTTCATGTTCATAGAAATTAAATCTTTCTTGAATACATAACATGGGAATTCATCAGCATCTTGAAGCATGAACATCACCATTTCCCTGAATAAAAATAAAAATAAAAATAATACATTAGTATTTCAATTTAAAAAACAAAAATAATTAGAGAAATAGTAATTAAACTTACCCATCATAGAAATCATCAACATCAAACATACAAAAATCAATAATTTGTTTCTCTCTCAAATCACTATTCACAAAAAATCTTTTGTTTTGGGTCATAAAACTTGAAACAAAATCAGTCCTTTCAAAGAATGACACAAGTAGAAAGTGTCAAAGGATCATAAAATCCGTTTGGACGATCACACTTTTCAACAGATTTGATGGCTTCCCGTATGGATTCATCTACCTCACCGTACAAACCAATATTTACTTGTCCGATCATCATCAAAAATATTGAATTTTGCACGAACAGAGTGTTAACTTTTGAGGACGAAAGCAGCTCAAAATTCGGCATATCATCACTCATCTTCATCATTTGATTCATTCTCTCACAAGCGGCATCTATAATCTTCGTAACTTCTTCATTACTCCAAAACCTATCTTCTTCTTGAGAATCAGTATAGTGCACTTGGTGAACCTTAGGAACATTGTCCTTCAAACCCTTCAAACTGTGCATATAATGATCAAAAACTATACCCATGTCTCTCTTCATCAAGATAAAAATTTCATGAAAATTTAAAATTAAGAGTAATAATTAGAAACATATAATATAATATATAACTATATATAATGTAATAGATGAAATAAATAATATAATCCATAAACAACATGAAATAATATATTATTTTAGAAGTACGGTACTATTACTTATATCAATACCAACTATTACTTAAACAAATGAGAAGTGTTACTCAAAATGAAAACGTTCCTAAAACTATTATTAGTTAAAAAACAAAATAACACTATTACTTCACAAGTGTAGTACTATTACTTATAGCAATAACAACTATTACTTAAACAAATGAGAAGTATTACTCAAAATGAAAACTGCTCCTAAAACTATTATTAGTTAAAAAAAAAATAACAACTATTACTTCACAAGTGTAGTACTATTACTTATAGCAATACCAACTATTACTTAAAACAAATCAGAAGTATTACTTAAAATGAAAACATTTCCTAAAACTATTATTAGTTAAAAAAAAAATAACACTATTACTTCACAAGTGTAGTACTATTACTTTTAGCAATACCAACTATTACTTAAACAAATCAAGTATTACTCAAAATGAAAACTGCTTTTAAAACACTATTACTTCACAAGTGTAGTACTATTACTTATAGCAATACCAACTATTACTTAAACAAATGAGAAGTATTACTCAAAATGAAAACAGCTCCTAAAACTATTATTAGTTAAAAAAATAATGTAATCCATAAACAACATGAAATAATATATGGCAATACATAAAGTAATATAAAAAATAATACTTACATCCTTTGCAGACTTTTTGATGTCTTCATTTGTTTGAAGACCTTTTGGAATACCAAATTTAATATATCTTCCATCTATTTCTTCAACTTCTTCGTACAAACCCACACCCTCACCGTTTATTTCGTCAACAATATTTTGAACAAAATCATCATTTCTAACTCCAACCTCGTGGAGCAATGTCCTCCTTTTCCTTCTTCTCTGCCTCACAAATAACCACTTTTTTTGTAATAGGATATACATCCTTCACCCAGTAACCCATTACCAAACGAACACGATTTTTTTCTTCCAAAACTCTTTTCCATGATTTTTTCACTGTCCAATGCTTTATAAGAGGGAGTGTAGTTGGCGAAACCGTACCCTCCAATTCAATCGATGTAGATAAATTACAAGAAACGCCAACAAACACCTCTAAGATGAATTTTCGACTCAAATAAGTGGTACTTATGGATGGAATCAGATAGCTTATTAAAACAATAAGCCGACCAATCATATTTCCCAATATTCGAACATCCAACAAAGTCTTCAACAGGCAACACAACATGTAATTACCCCTTCGCACGAAGAAACTAGACAAGCAATACAATGCAAACAAAATCTTAAAATTGTCTCCAGATCGACCAAAGAATAATGTAAGTCAAAATATTTCTTAAATCTTTCACAAGATCTTCACAAGAAGACCATACTCATTTTTAAATCGAGTAAAAGCCTCGTGTTGCTCATCATTCCGCTTGTATGAAACAACTTTAAAACCACCGATGGGTAATTGAAAAACATCGCAATAATCCTCGGCGCTTAATTGAATAAACTCACCATTAGAAGCATCGAGAATCCTAGAAACACCATTAAACCTATCAACCATCCACTTAGCAATAGAGAGATTAACAGACTTCACCTTCATATCAAGAAGTCCTCCAAAACCCATACTAATAAGCCTAACTTTTGATCGAATTAAATATTTTCACCATTTCGCTTATCCCCAAGCTAACACTCTTAGAAACAAATGGTGGCCTATAAAAAAAAAAAAAATGCTTAATACTTGATTAAACTTAAATTAATACTCTAAGCATTATCAACTATTACTTATATAAAAACCGATATTACATTATGAAACAAGATATATTACTAATAAGAATTATCAACTATTACTTATTTATAAAACTAATATTATATTATGAAGCGTATCTATTACTTATATAATGTAATAGATGAAATAAATAATGTAATCCATAAACACTTTGTTCAAGATCTAGAAATTCATCAATTACTAGTACGTGGCATTGTAATCCAAGGTTATCCCACACTTCCATCGAAGTGCCCGCGGGAAGTTTTGGTGTCCAAACCCATATACTAAGTAATACTTATAGCAATACCAACTATTACTTAAACAAATGAGAAGTGTTACTCAAAATGAAAACAGTTCCTAAAACTATTATTAGTTAAAAAACAAAAAAATAACACTATTACTTCACAAGTGTAGTACTATTACTTCACAAGTGTAGTACTATTACTTATAGCAATACCAACTATTACTTAAACAAATGAGAAGTATTACTCAAAATGAAAACTGTTTTAAAACTATTAATAGTTAAAAAAAAATAAAATAACACTATTACTTCACAAGTGTAGTACTATTACTTATAGCAATACCAACTATTACTTAAACAAATGAGAAGTATTACTCAAAATTAAAACTCGTTTTAAAACTATTATTAGTTAAACAAACAAAAAAAAAAAAACAATATTACTTTACAAGGGTAATACTATTACTTATAGCAATACCAACTATTACTTAAACATATGAGAAATATTACTTAAGGACAAAAACTATTACTTATATCAAGCACTCAACTATTATTTAAACATATGAAATAACGTAACAAATATTACTCATTACTAACCTCTCGTATTTAATTTTCTTCAAATCACTTCCTTCCAAATAAACAACAAAGCAGCTCTTTTTGAACCCTTTTCCAACTTCACTTCGTATGGTACAATTTGTTCCTTCATATCCTTCTCCTTCAAAGAAACAGCCATTTTCTTCAACTCTTTATCCTTTTTACCATCAACATTCTTCATAATTTTTCCAACAGCATCTTTTGCTTTTGGAGAATATCTAGCAACAACAGCTTCTTCGAATATCCTTTTCCTTTGTCTCCTTTTCAACCTCCACAATTTTTTCAATACAAACTTTTGATGAAGATCTCGGTTAAAACATTTGTGGTATTTTTCTCTTCATCCAACTTGTTTTTGTCACCTTTGTTCCCAATCCGACGTTTCTTGGCCGCTTGTTTAATACGAACAACTCTACCATCTTCTTTTTCAACCCGTTTCTCTTCAATAACAAATGCCTTCATCAATACCTACTTTAAACAAAGTTGATAAACAACCAAAGATCTTTCCAACGAGGTATTTTTATCATCATCTAAGAATCTGTAATCAACCAAGCCTTTATCAATCGGAGTAATCGACTTGATGGATCGAATCCGAGCTAATAACAAGAGAAACCGGACTTGATGGATTGATCTCGCTTTCTTCTCAAAGAAGATGAAATCCTTGATGATCTCCTCTCGCCCTTTCCTAAACTCTTTAATGTTACTCTTCATTCTATATCCATTAAAAAACAACAAAACAAAATTTTAGTACTCAAAAACAATACATTAAAAAATATATAACTATTTATAATGATTGTCAACACTATTACATTATATTATTCGACTATTACACAATCATATTGAACACCTATAAACCAACTATTACATATTATGTATATTAAACAATGTAAAATATTACTCAAAATAACACTATTACTTCAAAAGTATAGTACTATTACTTATATCAATACCAACTATTACTTAAAGAAATGAGAAGTATTACTCAAAAGCTATCTTATTCGACTATTACACAATCATATAAACACCTATAAACAATCTATTACTTTATGCCAACAATATAACATTATCATATTCTAACTATTACAGACAAAACTCGTACACCAAACATATATATATATATAAAAAAAAAAAAAAAACAAATGTAACAAAAACAAACAACATATAGTATAACCCTAGAAAATAACCAAAACAAAAAAAACAAAACAACAAAAAAATGAACCAAAACAAAGAACAACAATAGAAAAATACAAAATAAACAACATGCATTATAACAAATTTCATATAAAAACACAATAAAATATGAAAAACCACAAAAAGTACAACAAAACAACAACATCTCTAAACCCTAGAAATGAACAATGTTACCAGAATCGACTTGAAAATAATAGCAAAAAGACAAAATCAAAGCATAAAATGCAAGAGTCGCACTTAAAATCAAACAAAAATGATGTACAAAACGACATGAAATTTGAAAAAAAATTTGGGGAAAATGTTACATAAACTTCGAACAAAAAGCTAATGTAACTCTACAAAAAGCTTTTAAGGAAGAAAATCGACTTGAAAGGAGTTACCTAACAGTTAAACGACGGTGAACGACGGTTGACGGTTGACGGTGAACGACGGAGAGAGAGATGATCGCTGAAGCTTCTCGAACACTGCTTAACTTTTTTACTGTGTGTATTGTGTGTTTTTGGGCCGGGTAGGTCTATTTATATTCCGGGTGCTGGGTCGGGTGATGGAGCGGGTTTCGGGTCGAAATAACCCGTCTCATGGATGAGACGGGTATCCCCGTTCTCACCCAAGTTTTTGTCTACAATTATTAGAGCCGATATGATTACGAAGATACCATCCAAAAAAACATAGATATGGGTTGGATTATTAATGCGGATTTAGCCTTTTTTGAGGTAGGCTTGGGGGCGAATCTAGCCTTTTTTGAGGTGGGCTCAGGGGTGGATCTAACCTTTTTTGAGGTGGAGCCCATCTCAAATTTTTTTTTTTTACTTAAGTCACTCACTATATATGTAACTTTTTTTTTATATATGAAATTATTTTTCACTGTTATTATTATTTACAATATTTTTTAAATATCAAGTCCACGCAATACAAAAATTCAGAATATGACATGGTAAACGGTATATGGTCCGGTATACAAAGTGATAAAAGAAGATCTTGATTCATTATTACTTAGATCCTCGTCCCGTATTAATAGTTTTTACTTTATTTTTTAGACTGTTTTAATTTTTAATCATAATTTGTTTTATCTATTATCAAGGCTTTAATTTGTCTGTTAACAACTATCTCCACATGCAAGGATTTGTTCAAACAGCCGGCCTTGCCTTGACTATTTCATTCGGATCCGGGGCCTGCCCACAGCAGCACGGTGCTTTCGCGATATCGACTTTCCGTTCGTTCACATTGTATTGTGACGACTTTCATTTTTGTCTTTTATTAATGATAATTTGATCATTTTACTTGATTTGTCTTTTGCAACCGATCGAATGGATCAATCTGCACTCAGTCCCCATTTTACACCTTAGCGGGACTCTTTTTGCAGTTAACCGCACCGGCCCAAATCCAATTAATTCCTCCTAGAAGTCCCGGGCTACACGTTCTTGTCCTTGTCAAGGATTGATGGACCATACATATAACATTTTTATATTTGAACCTTGTCTAAATACTTGGCTGGCCCATTATTTTGAGAATAAATTTATAGAGGTTAGCCCAATAAATATGGAATTTGACAGGCCCATATATCCTTAATTTCATTCTCAATTAATTCTAGGAAAATATCCCCTAGGGCCCCACTATCCAGATTTTTTTCCCCTTAAATATTTTTTTTGTAAATCTCAAATAAGGAGTTATCCCCAGATTCAAATTCTTCAGACACCCCTCTACATAATTGGAAGCGATCGCCCCACAACATGGCGCGATCGCTCCCTCCTCCAATTTCAGTCTTATAATTATCTTATAAGAGTTGTAAATATGTAAATTATGGGAGAAAATGGTCTTATAAGTTAATTATAAGAGGTAATTTATTCTTATAATTAACTTATAAGAGTTGTAAATATGTAAATTATGAGAGCAATTCGTTGTTATTATTGAATTTTTTTATTTTTTGTGTAAATTATGAGAGCAATTAGTTGTAATTATTGAAAATTTTGATTTTTTTGATTGAAAAATTTGTCTTATAAGTCAATTATAAGAGACAAATTAGTCTTATAATTAACTTATAAGACCACCCGTCACACCGCATGATCGCGCCATGTTGTGGGGCGATCGCTCTCATTAGACGGGAAGGAGTGTCTGGGAAATTAACTAAATACTCCCTCCGTCCATTTACATACTTCACACTTTCTATTTTGGGCGTCCACTTACTTAGTTCACACTTTGTTTCTTTCCTAAAATGAAAACTTTATATTATTAAAATATTAACCCTATCCCACTATAATTTACTATTCCCTCCACTCATTCTCTCTCCTACATTATTTTAATACTCACAACACCATTATAATTTACTATTCTCTTCACTCATTTTCTCTCCTATTTTACTTTCACACTCACAATACTTTCAATATAATACTCTCTTCTTAATAAACGTGTAAACAGTAATCGTAAACTATGTAAAAGAACGGAGGGAGTATGTTTTTTAAATTGAGTTTAAATCTCGCTACGCTAAAGGGACGAGGAAGAGGAAATCGGCCTTGATTCTATCATTTGTACCTACTGCCACCAACAACATTTAGAACATTCTATCAACTTCCCAAGCAATAGTGCCTTAATTTGTCACATTGACATTTTTAATGACTCTTGTTTTGTCTTTATCACTAGTCCATAGTCAACATTCAAAGACTTAGTAAACTCCTAACAACAAAAATTAATCTAAAAATCCAACCAAAAAATTCCGTTTCACATATACTTATAATACACTCACATCACATAACAACACAACCTCAATCCATCTCAAAATTATTCACATCATGTCTACCCAAGAAAACAAACCCTTAGCCTCACCTTTCCATCAAATTCCCCTCAGCGACGATGATGATTTATCGCCAGAGTTCAGAAAAATGCGCAACCACTACCGGAAGTATGTCGTGTGTTGTGGGGTCACCACGGCGGTGATACTAATCCTCGTGGTGGTCCTAATAGTTCTTAGTTTCACGGTCTTTCACGTCAAAGAGCCTGTTATTAACATGAGGTCTGTTACGTTTCTTGGGTTAGACAATATCAACAGGACAACGGGTCCTATCACTGGTGCTAGTATAACTGTCATGGCTGACGTATCAGTGAAAAACCCTAATATGGCATCTTACAGGTTTGGGAACGCGAGTTCTACTATATTTTATGATCAAATAGTGATAGGGGAGGCTAGTATTCCGCCGGGGTTTGCTAGGGCAAGACGAACAATTGACTTGAATGTCACGTATAATGTTATGCTAGAAAAAGTTATGGCCGTGCCCCGGATAGGGGAAGATTTGAGAGCGGGCGAAATGGTCGTGACAACTTTTACGAGTATTAAAGGTCGAGTGAAGATATTGAACATCATAAAAAAGAAAGTGATGGTACGATTGTATTGTACCATGACGGTCAATATTACCACTCGGGGAATTGAAAATAAAGTTTGCAAGAAGAAAATCTCAATGTAGAATTGTATAGTCTTTTTCAATTACTTTTTTCGTCTCATAAAATAACGTTATACATTTATATTTTTAGTTAGATTGAATTTTGATAAAAAAAAATATAGAACTTTGATTATTCTCATGAAATATTATAAAGGATTACGTATAATATTTTTAACGGAACATATATAACAATTATAAGAATTTCTTGTCATTTTAATAAAATTGATATAAAAACAAAAAACAAGATTGATACTCCCTCCGTCCCAATAAGTGCTTCACCCTTTTGGGTGTGCATGCAAATTATGGAAATGGGAGGGAAAAAAAATGTTGTGAGTGTAATTTGAAAATAGGAGAGAGAATTAGTGGAGGAAATAGTAAATTATAATGGTGTTGTGAGTATTAAAATAATGTAGGAGAGAGAATAAGTGGAGGAAATAGTAAAGATTCTTTGTCAAAAAAGGAAAGGTGAAGCTTCTAACGGGACGTCCTTTTGGGTAATTAGTGAAGTTTTTATTGAGACGGAGGAAGTATTTGTTATTTGACGGAGGAAGAGAGTATTATTATCTTTCGTATTATTATTAAAATTTGTTGCATAAAGAATGATTATATTTTTAGCGAGTAATATAAACACTTTCATTTTTCAAACTAAAGCATTTTATAAGCGAGGGGATTCATAAATAAAAGGCTATATGATTTTCTATTTTATTTTTTTTGACGGTGTCCCCTACTTGCGAGAGGAGAGGATTCGAATCCTATCGATTATCGATTATCGAAGACGAGACTGATATTAAGAATGGGTCACTCCTTTTTAGAGAGAGACAAATGCTACTCCCTCCGTCCCAGATTAAGGGTCTTAGGGGAGTATTTCACGATTTTTAAGAAAATTTTAAAAAAATGAATAAAAAGTGAAAGTTAATACTCCCTCCGTCCCATCCAAGTCTGTATCAAATTTTCTGGCACATCGATTAAGGAATAACAATAAAAATAAGGAAAAAGTAAGAGAAAAAAAAAAGTGGAGAGAGAATGTTGTGAGTGTAAAAGTAAAATAGGAGAGAGAATAAGTGGAAGGAATAGTTAGGAAAGAGAATGTTGTGAGTGTAAAAGTAAAATAGTAGAGAGAGTGAGTGGGGTAAATAGTGAAGATTCCCTTTTTTGGGCAGTTCACATTCGATTGGGACGGACCAAAAGGGAAATAAATGTACACTCGGCTGGGACGGAGAGAGTAGAAGATTAGAGGACAGAAAAATGTAAAAGTTAAAAATATTTAATAGGAGAGAGAATGGGTGGGAGAAATAGTAAGTTAATGAATGATTTTTTTGTAGGAGAAAGAATGAGTGGGAGGAATAGTAAGTAATGATTGATTTTTTTGTAAATATGTTAAAATTATAAAAATATAAATGTTCGAAACACTATTCATATATTTCCATTTGTGAAATGGGACTCCTGATTTGGAACGGATAAAAATAAAAAATAGGACCGTTGGTCTGGGCTAACTGCTAAGGGAGTATGTTATTATGCAACATTAGATAGAAGGGCTATGTTGTCCCTATATTTTTTTGTCAATAGCTAAGGTTGAATGTTCATGCTCTTTTACGGATTTGTCGAATCCTCTCCTCTCCTTGAGCAAGTATTTGGTTCTTATTATCATTATTTATATTACTCTCTCCTTCCCAAAATGTTTGTCCCATTTAATTTTTTTGTTAAATTTTGATCAAAAATATATGATAATTTAATTATATTCATGAAATTCTAAAAATTTCTATTGATTTACCATTAATAATATTATCAACAACAACTTTTAAAATTTCATGAACATGATTAATCTCTCATAAATTTGTGGTCAAAGTTCAACAAAAAAGTCAAATGAGACAAACATTTTAGGACGGAGAGAGTACAAATCAATTTTTTACGGGCAAATATAATTGACTCTTTCAATTCACTTTTTATTCGGGTCTACCAATTGTTCAGAACTTTTTCTCGAATATATGTATTGGGCTCTGGTTCGTACCTCAACGAAAGTGATAATCAAAAATTATACATCTTGGACAAGGCTTCGATCAGCCTCGGCCTTCTTTTGAAAAGTTCAGGGTTCATATCCCCCATCCTATATCGTAAATTGAAATGTGAAAAAAAATAGCATTTCTTTTCATAAACTGAATTCCTTTTATCCAAAAAAAAATAAAATTGTAATTTCTTCTTTTCATATTGTAACGACTCGAGCCCGTAGCCCGACCCGCTACGTAGGCACCATACACTGGCCCACTAAGCACCTTCTCAATTGGGTTAACCACAGCCCATCACAGGCCTCCAAAAGTTCAATGGATGATTTGATGCTTAGTAGTAGTGTATGGGCCTTCTATATATCACACTAAATTTTCACATATTTCCGATATGGGATGGGGGATATTACAATCTCCCTCACTCAAACCCTTGCCGTCCCTGGCAAGGTCAATCAATACCCAGATCATACCCCGGGCTAGCTCGCAAGCCTTAAGGCCGGGGTTCTGCTCTGATACCATTTGTAACGACCCGAGCCCGTAGCCCGACCCGCTACGTAGGCACCACATACTGGCCCACTAAGCACCTCCTCAATTGGGTTAAGCACAGCCCATCACAGGCCTCCAAAAGTCCAATTGATGATTTGATGTTTAGTAGTAGTGTATGGGCCTTCTATATATCACACTAAATTTCCACATATTTTCGATGTGGGATGGGAGATATTACACATATCAACTTATTTGAATTTTGATTAAAATACTATTAATATTTTTATTTATTTTTAAAATTCAAAAAACTTATTATTATTGGTGAATTACAATAATTGGTTGCCCAAGACTAACAATAACATATGTTGGACAATAAAATAATATACATTTTGTAATTTAATTTAAAAATACAAATACATGAAATTGCTTTTTTTTTTTTTTTTGGCCTTTTATTTTAGGTTTGTCATGCTGGGCTAGTTCCTTTATTTGGCAAGGATACTAATAACTGATTTTATTTTATTTATGTTCAAAATTACAACATATCAAATTCAACATTGAGTCAAACGCTTGTCGTAGACAGAGGCTCCAGGGGCGGACGGACACTGGCTTTACAAAAGGCATGTCTGTGAAAATCCCTCCCCCATTTTTAACGTTGACATGTAAAAAAAAAAAAAAAAAAAAAAAATTACTAAGCGCACCCCCTCCTTACTAGCTCAGTTCACTCCCTTGGTAAAAAAGAAATAATCGATATAGGTAGTAATGTAAAAAACAATTATTTTTTTGAAATTTTTTGATAATATAATTTATAAACCCCTCCATTTTAATCTTGAATCCGCCTCTAATATTTTTTATTTATTTATTTATTTTTGCGAAAAGGGCAATGCCCCCTATATTTTATTGAAAATTAAAAAATACAATAAATAAAAGAAAAACCATCAAATAAAATAAATAAAAAGGTCAATCAAATTGCCTTTTATTAATCCAAGGCCTTTTAGGCTTGAGATTTTTTGATGTAGCTTTCGATCCAGATTTTTCTCGTTTTCCTTTAACCTTTTGAAAGCCATCTTCTTCATCGTAATAATCTTCAAAATTATCGCAGTCAGCCATTGGAGCCCACGGATCAACATGAACTCCTCCAACTATACCCCCATAAGTGCGAGCATCATGATATGCCGAAGGAGAAGTAGCAGAAAGACCGCCTTCCGGTTCAGAATCGCATTTTTTCCGAAGAGTAAGAGCTTCTTTTCGGTTTTTTGGGTTTATAAATTCGGGATTAAAATATTTAGGATTTGGCATACGAGCAGTAGAGTTAGGAGCTGAAGAAGCTTGAATTTGTCTAGCCTTTTCTCGAACGAAATTTAGTGCTTCGCTATCCAAAGCAGGAGCCGTCATAGGGATGGATGGTGAGGCCGTAGACCCCTTTTGAATGGTCAAATCCCCCATCTGCGCTCCAAGCGCAGCAGAAGCAACCAGAGTTTCATTGCCTGTATTTATATCAACGATAGCTGTGTCATCCAAGACTACCAATTCTTCACCTTGAGTGTCAACCGGCTCAATATTCTTGGAGCTGGAAGGAACATCAACTTGGTGGTTCTCAATGACCACCTTATTACCAACATCAGTAGCATTAATCTTGTCCACTTTTTGTTCTACTATTTCTTCGTCCTTATTGCTTCTAACCGATGGATTTGCTCTCTTACACTGAGAAATATCATGTCCCAGCGTGAAACAATGTTTACAATATCTCGAAATGTTATCATACTCCACTTTTTGATGGAAACTTGGAAGGGCATCACCATAATCAATGAAAACTTCTGTAGGTAACTTCTTAAGAACATTAACTTGAATCAAAACCTTAAAGATACTGGGCCTAGAAAGCTCCAATTTCGCTTTGTCAAGAGATAAAGGCTTGCCAATAGCTTGCGCCAATGAAAACAAGAATGATTTGTTGAACAAGTGAACCGGAAGTCCGGGTAATCCAACCCAGACTGGAACGATAGAAGATTCATGTTCCGGCCTCTATGCCGGTGACCAAGCCAACGTTCTCATGGGGAATTTAAATACATACCATACCTCCTTCATCCAAAGTCTCTGATAATATGCCTCCGTTGTTAACTGGATTAGAATATGCTTTGAGTCTAGATGACCCAGTTTGTAAACCCCTTTAAGATTAAATTTTGCAAAAGCAATCCTTGTGTTTTTCATAGACGGCCTGCCATGGGAGAACTTGCCAACGAGAGTCCATCTAAATGGCTTAGAAAATTGGTCAATAGCTTCCTTCGAAAGTTTGATGGCTGGAGTTCCTTTGTGTGACGATAAAGGGGCAATGGGGAAAGCAAGGGATTGCTGAATGTCTGAGAAGAGAGCCGCAAATGATTTGGAGTGTTGCGCTATGCCAGGTTGAGGATTAGAGTTTGTGAGGGATTGTGTGTGTGAGCACCCCATCCCGGGACCTAACACGTGTCCCGAGCTAAGGGGCTCAAACTAAGAAAATCCACCTTAGTTTTTTTTTTTAAAACATTTATTTGCCTTTAAAGGAAAACTACTTTTCAAACTTCCAAGTAAGAATTAATTAATAATATCTCTACTAAAAGGAGATCCAACTACAACTTTAACAATCCGAAATCTGATTAATTACACAAAACCCTGAATAACATTGTTTAACAAAAGTGTTGTCCATACAAATTATAAAAGTGGAATACTTCATAAATACTCCTAAGAGCCAACTTCTAACTTAACCTGACAAGCCCCAAAAGTAAACGTCCACAATGATATCCCCGGCCTCACTGGTTCGGTTCACCTGTCTCGGGATCTAAAACAGTAAAGGGAGAGGGGTGAGAATAAATCTCAATGAGCTATTATGATATGCAGCAAGATGCCAACAAAGTGCAACACATAGCATGGTAGCACATAACACATTTGAAAGCGGTAAACACCTTACGTTACCTCATTTTACCTTTTCCCGTCTGAACAATGAGTCGTACAACATGGGAGTAAAACTCCACTCTTTGGTGAATTGCCTCCAGCACATTCACCTCTTATAGGACTCATACCCCAGAGATCCATATAAGAAAAGATATCTATGATATAGAGTATCCAACCATAACATCGTCCCTCCTTACAACGGTTGCAACAGAACTGTAAAGGCTACTTATCACTCAGTACAGTCGTTAGCACGGCCCCACCCCGTGGCCACAGAGTGGGGAAGGGTCACCGGTATGATGTACCTTCAATCACTTATTGAACAAATCAATAATTGATTGGCATCCATCATACCCACCCGAACATAATACGCCCAAGCACATGATAGTTACTTGAGATAAATCCACAAAACGGGATAAACAATATAGCAACATGGTAAAATATACTCATGTTCAATCCAACATCATAATGCAACATTTAAGTAATACACTATGCATAGCATCATCAAGAATATGAATGATAACAATTAAATCCACCAATGGGATAACCATACAACCACATAATAAACATATCCACACTCGGAATAACAATGCAACAACTTGCCAAATAACCCGCACCGGGATACAATAAAATCAACATACCATATAATCCAAAAATGGGATACAATACCACCATACAACACATAATCCACACTTTGGGATGCCACATAACAACTTGCCAAATAGTCCATACTTGAGGATATTAAGATAACCATAATATCAATATTTCCATAACCTGGACACAATGTCACAAGGTGGTACACACCCATTACTAATTAGCTTAATTGTGAAACCTATAGCTTCTACACCAATTTGAACTACTCACCAAGGACATGGAGTAAGTAAGGCCACTATATATCGTAAACCATTCCTACATAGTCATCGTGCAACCCCGAATAACCTTAATAACGTTCAAGATCTATTTCCCCAAGTTGGAACTATTTTGGTGAAGTCACAAATCAAGCCTCTCAACCATTTTCGGGACAATAATTAAACTACTTCCACAATTCCATTTTGATCCCTTAAGATGTCATTGTATAGCCAAAGTATTCTACTTTAATCTAGGTTAAAGAGATTTCATTTTGGTTCGCGTTTGATTAGGTTTGAACAGCTCTAAAGTTGATATCTTGAAACCAGGACAGGGCACGACTCGTCCCCCAGGGCACGACTCGTGCCCATGAGACCCCTTCCGAACACAGCGTCCCCTATAGGTCACGACTTCCCTTCGTCCAAGGGACGACTCGTCCCTCAGCCCAGAATTTGTAAAATCGCAGCAACAACAACCATTCCTCAAAAATCCCAAGGATCCAACCAAAAGCATTCTAAGTTATAAATAAAAAGGGACATTTCCAACTTTGTTAACTTCAATCTACCCATTTAACTCCATGAAACCATGTCTTAAACCTAGATCAATTCAACATCCATAAATCATAATTTTTCTATAAAACAAACCAAGTTCCCAATCAACCCCTTACCTCATTTAAAACTAAATTTCCTAGTTTAACTCCACCCATTTCTTAAATACATTCTTCAACTTCCAAGAAGGTTTCTAAAGCCTCAAACAACCATTATAAAAATCAATCACAATATCAAACATTCATGAGCATACAAAGAAAGAAAGTCATAATAACTCACTTTTGGATTTTATAAGGAAAGATTGATCTTCCTAACTTGATGACTTTCTCTAGGCGATCCAACTCCAAAGGTGCTCCTAGACTTGATTTGGTGAAGAAGGTCTTGGATTCCAAAGCTTGGGAGGAGGAAGCTTCAATGGAGGTTCTCCTCTATTTTCTCTAGGTTGAAGAAGAAGAATGAATGAAGGAGAAGGAGGAGAAGTAGAGTGAGGAGGAGTAGAAAAGGGGGGGGGGGCGGATGGAGGGTATGGGGGAAAGGAGAGGGAGACACTTGGGGGATTTGGGAGTGAAGAGGGGAATTGGCCCCCCTCTTCTAAAAGGCTTACAACAATTATTTAAATCATTCCCCAAAATATTTATCCTACTCATTTTAACCTCCTCTCACTATTTATCTATTTTCTATTTTCATTATTTCCCAATCTTCTTTATTTAACAACCAATAAATTCTCAAAAGATTCCAATCTTACTACTCACCCAATTTATCTTAATTTACGAATTTAATGACATAATTGAACACATAAAATAAATATAAATATTAAAAGCATCTAGTATAATATTAAAAATAAATGCCTAGGGTTGGGGTCGTTACAGTGTGGGTTAAGGATTAGGGTTTGTGAGTAATTGTGTGGGTTGAATATTCGGGTTAGGGTTTGCCGCAGCCATAATGGGAATGGGACTGCTTGGTTTTTGAGAGTTGTTTTGGCAACTAGATTGATGCTGGGGAATCGGAGCAACAGGAACATCGAAAAAAGACGCCGGAAAAGCCATCAGCGGCACCCTAGGGCAACCCTAGAGACGGCGGCCAGAAACCAGGAACCCTAGAGAGAAAAATCTAGAGAATCCGCCTCTAATACAACAGATGCTAAAGTGATAATTGATGAGAACTTCTGAACCTCCTAATGTAAACAATAATTGGGCTTTGACCCAAAATATTTAACTTGGCATCAGATGGAAAGCCCAGCTCAAACAATGGATGAAGATGAAGAAGAAATCAACAATATTATTTGTTTATTAATTAATTAATATGAGGGTTACTATATAAACCCCCAAAAACTATGAGTAAACCCCAAATGAAAACAATTGCAAAAATGTCATTGAGGTTAATTACTTCTTTATCCCTATTTTCATCTTCCCCTTTACAATTAAATTCCACCTACCATTCTTCTTCCATTAATTTACCACACTTACCACCCCCTCCCATTCATTTACAGCCCCCCCCCCCTCCTTCTACAACCATTACTCCCTCTCTTCAAAATTCTTTTACAAAAATTTTCATATTTTCTTCAAATCAAAAGCAAGAATCATGGATGAAATGGCGATCCAAGCAAATAATAATGAAAGTTTCTTTACTCTATCATTGTATTTTCCATTTTAATGCAGTAAGTTAAAAAAAAAAAAAAAAAAAAAAAAAAAAAACGAAATTTTACAGAGTCGGCCAGTACCAGCCGATTCTGGGCATAAAGTCGGTCATTACTGACCGATTCTGGGCAAAAGGTCCTCCAGGACTGACCGACTTTCTAGACATTTTGCAGCCATACCCGGCCGACTACATGGACATTTTACCACCATACCCGGCCGACTATTTGGCAAAAAGTCGGTCACCTCTAGCCGACCCCTTGTTTTTTCATAAAACCTCCCTAATTGTTTCATTTATATGTACATAGTTAAAAATTATAGTCATTTAAACTGATTTTACCATTATTTTTCATCTATGAATCCTTTAAAAAAAAAAAACGAAAAATCAATGGGTCGGCAGGTAGTGGCCGATTCTGGGAATATAGTCGGTCATATTCGGACGACTACTTTGAAGAGAAGTCGACCAACAAAGGCCGACTTTCTACTCTATGTGAGAAGCACCACCGGCCGACCCCTGCAATATGAGTACCATTTACATTTTTTTTGAAATTTTCAGGGATACATTTTATTATAGAACAATGTTGTTGAAACCAAAAAAAAAAAAAACACATTTCAAATTTCGCACATCTTTTCCCTGCCATATCATACCCGCCACATGATTTTCATATGATAACAATAAATCTTTACACATCGGGCCACCATGAAAACTCTTATCTGCTTCTTCTTCATCCTCATTTTCTTCTTCTTGTTCCGGTGCATATGTAATTTCGTAACTCAGATTAATATTTGGGGAAGATTCCATTCTATCCTCAACTTCATCCTCAGTTTCAGAATCATCTAAATAATCAATGAACATCAATAATCAATTGTAAGGCATAAAGTGAAAAATCATTTACCACTTACTTTTATATTAGGGAATAAACACAAAAAAAAATAAAAAATAAATAAAAAATAAAAAATGAGAGGGTCGGCAGGAACCAGTTGATTTTATACAGAAAAGTCGGCCGGGTGTGACTGAAAAATGAGGCAAAAGTCGGCCAGGGGTTTGAGGAATTTTTGCCCGTAGCCGCCGTACTCGGTCGACTATCTACCTGTAGCCTGGGCAGTGCACCGGCCGACCCACTTAAGATCCAGATTTCGACCAAGAATTTACAAATTGAGCTTATACAAACAATATTTCCATGAAATCAAGCATGACAAGTAAACAATTTGACTAAATTTGTAACGATATTACAAAAAACGAAACCCTAAAAAGAAATTTGTGCTTACCTTTTCCATCAAAGTTTGACATTGTTGTTGTTGTTGAATGTTCTTCTTGTTCTTCTTCTTCTCTTTCACTCTCTCTCTCTCTATATAAATCAGAATTCTTCTTCTCTCTCATCAAAATCTTTCTTCTTCTCTCTCTCTCTATAAACAAACAAATGGGGGTGGGTGAAGATTGGAAGATGATAAATTTAAAACCTAAATAAATGACATTAAGGGTATAAAGGGAAAGTAGAGGGGTGTGTGCAATTTATTTGGGGTGATATTAGTAATGGGGTTTACTCATAGCTTTTTGGAATTTAAATAGTAACTCTCATTAATATTTATGTTTGTGTGGATAAATTAATTAATTAATTATATAAGAAAGAACATGGAGGGATCAATAGTGGGAAGAGAGCAAATCAATAATATACTTGGTCAAAGCATGGAAGTCCATACGAACTTGCTTTATGATATGCATTCCCCAGTTCATGTATTTTTTTTTTTTTTTCATTTATTGTATTCTCGTAAAATAAATATTATACTTTTAATTTGTCCAAAATATGTATTATAATTCTAAAAGTGCAATATTATTATTGTACAAGCAATATATAATTATGTAAAGCATTTTTTTTAAAAAATATTGACAAATTAAATACAATATTTATGTAAAATTCAAGCTGTTATTTTTAGGAGAGTGACCGGGAAATTCTAAAAAAGTATTATAATGCCCGAGAAATTTCTTCACCATGTTGTATTATAGATGCAGTATTATATTCACATAGGAGTGAATATAATAATATTGCATGCAGTATTATATATTATTGTATAAGAACTTTCAGGTCATTTCGATTTAATGAAGAACTTGAGGGGAAGTGATTTGTTTCAAAAGGAACTTTCGGATCAAATTCCCTTATTTTTATATAAAATGGCTTTCATAATGGTGCATGGACCATAGAGGCATAATAATTACACTCACAAAATTGCATGCAGTATTATATATTATTGTATAACAACATTTACTTTTTCCGTCCCACCAATCTTAAAAAAACTTTTCATTTTGGGCGTTCCACCAATCTTAAGAATCCCCAAAATGGAAAGTTTTTATCACTATTCTCTTCACTCATTTTCTCTCCTACATTATTTTAATATTCACAACACCATTATAATTTACTATTCCCTCCACTCATTCTCTCTCCTATTTTTAAATTACACTCACAACATTTACTTTTTCATTAATCCCCGTGCCATTTAAAACTTTCTTAATATCGCTGGGACGGAGGGAGTATGCTGCCACAGTTACACCTTAAAGGTAAAATGGAAATGATAAAGCCCTTATATTCTTTTTTTTTCCTCTCTCTTTTAGCCTTTGTTTTTTAAGAGAAAGCATTGAGGAATTTCTTAATAGTAATTTAGTAATAAAATAATTAAAAAAAAATCACTAAAGGCAACCTCAATGGTAGAAAAGAGAGGTTTTTTTGGTATGTGTCAGCCTCATCAGCAGGAGAGAGAGGGGAGAATGTGTGAACCGCTTCAAAGCCTATGAAGCGTGTTATTGGATATGTTTGTTCCTTTTTTTTTGCAAATGGAATATTTTGCTTTAAAAAAAAATAGTATGTCATTTATACCAAAATAGATTTTCATTTTCTATTTTTTTTTCTCAAAATTAAATGTCAATTTTTAAAAAAACATTTTTTAAAAACTTTTGAAAAGGTTTAAAAATGTGAAAGAAAAAAATTGTTAAATGTTTATAAAAATGAGAAGATAAAAAATGATAATGTAGCAAACTTATAAACCCCTTCAAAAGGTTTATAAGTATAAACCCTTTACTAATGAAGAAAAGCATTCACAACTCACAAGGAGGTCAGGGAACTCAGAAATTCCCTTTTTTTTTTTTTTTTTTTTTTTTTTGATTAGCCAGGGTTCCCTCAGCCACGGATCACTCTGACCACTGCAGACTGCGCCCTCAAGATGTGGCGGAGGTAAATCGCGGATATCTTGCATGCAGCCTGGCGAGATTCTTATACTCCTGGCTCTAAGGGAGCCCTCCTACAAGGCATTCACACTCTTACAACACCAAATGGCTGCTTCAGCTGCTCCTGTCGAGGCAATTACATCACTCTCACAACACCAAATAGCTGCTCCAGTGCTACTGCCAAAATTTGAACTCTCCTTCGAAAAATTACTATGATACCACTAAGCAAAGGCCCATTAGGTAAACATGATTCCTTTTTTCACCCAATACAATGTTGTACAATACTCCCTCAGTCACAATGTAATCATATTTAATCTGTTTTATATTGAAACGGAGTGGAGGAGTATGGTACATCATTTAATATTTCATTCGCCTTAGTTTAAGATTATTCGTTTGATATGAAACAAAAATTAAGAAAAACTAAATATTGCAAGTATGAAAAGTAAGTAGAAAAGAGAAAGTGGGCAGAGAGTTTTTTTTTTTTTTTTGAAAATGAAAAATGTATCTTATTATTCATTTTAGATAATAAAACAACTAATAATATTAAACTGTAATAAACAAAAAAAAAATAAGAAATTTAAACCGAAACAGAAGTTACTCATTCATTTGGATACACATAATCTTCTATCCTGTTGCATGGAGACAAATTTGAATTTCATCCAACCTTTTTCTTCATGCGCATCGACTTTCATGAATACACGCATTTCAAAGGCTCTCCGTCTCATCCGAAAACGCATAAATTTTTGTTTTTTGTGCCCATTTAAAAAACTACATTTTCAAAATAAAAACTTTTTAATATTTTTTTATTCATGAGACTCACTTGTAATACTCACAATAACTCTCTACTAACTACTAGTATTATTTACCACACTTTCTCTCTCCTAAATCAATTTTTATACTTACAACATTTACTTCACTACACTCTCCTCAATTTTCGTGCAAAGCCAACTTTGTGCCTTTTCGAATAATACGAAGGGAGTAGACAAAATAAATTCCTTAATTGAAAAGGATTTCAAGAGACAAGTCACTATTAATCTAAATTTTTGAAGGATTATTGTAAAATCCACTTTCTTTCCTCTTACATATGAATTTAAAATAAATGATATAATTAATAGTTAATTAAATTGATTTTACTCCATAGACAATTGATAATTGCGACACAAATTAGCCATCACCTAACAAATCTTTTGTGTAACGAGAAAATTTGTACTCGTTATGATAGTATGTAATTAATGGTACCCTTATATTTAAGTCAAAATCTTACAAAAAAATGCATTTTTCCTTAAAATTAAAAAAACGTCTTTTGATTCTCCCGCTAGTTTTAGTGTTAGAGTAACAAAATGTCATTATAAAAAGTGTCAGTGCATGTATTATTAAGTGACAGTGTAAAAAAGTGTCAGTGTTAGTGTAACAAAGTGTCAGTATAAAGAGTGTCAGTGCATGCATTATTAAGTGTCAGTACTAGTGTAAAAAAGTGTCAGTGTTAGTGTTAGACTGTTAGTGTAACAAAGTGTCAGTCTTAGTGTAATAAAGTGACAGTGTAAAGAGTGTCAGTGCATGCATTATTTAAGGCTCTTTCTTTTCTTTCATGATCTAGTTGGTATAAAGCAGAAATAATATGTTTATCCAATGTGCGGATATTCGCTTCTCTGATTGTATAATAGGCACAAAAATTTCCCTGTTTTTTAAAGACTTTGCAACCATCAATTCTTATAATTCAAGCTAGTAGTTTATGTGGTATACGTTTGATTTTTTATTTTAGAACGTAAAAACGTACTAATGCCAATTGCAAACCAGAAAATATGTGGACCGAGTCAAAACTTTGATATAGTGTTATTTTTTTCAAGAACTAAAGGGTAAAGGGGGGTAAAAAAAAAAATTACCTTTTGTAATGATAACGTCTTAAATTTGTAGGTGGTAAAAATAAACTACTTCAACATAAAGGGAGTCGATTGATCATCATGTCTTGAATGCGGCTTCGTGAGTGACTTCGGCAATAAAATTTTATAATATGACAAACTTGAACCAGACGATAGAGAAACGACATAGTTTTATACTCTATTTGTTCCGATTTAATATTTTTAGTTTAATTTGTCACGTAACTTAAGAAAAAGTAAATATTGTACCTATGAAAAGTAAAATTAGGAGAGAGAGAAAGTAAGTAAAAAATTTTTGTTATGATAATAATAAGCGAGTTTTATAGTGCATTTAATGTAATAATTCACCTAAAAATCAAAAACAGATTAAAAAGAAAAGTAAAAACCTTACACGGGACAAATAGAGTATAACATTTCTTGTCTAAATGTGATGTACATCAAATTTTGTTGGCAAGGCATGCTTTGGTTGGCCCCTCTTTTCTTTTCTCCCCATTACAAGATGCAAATATTATCTTCCTTTTGAGGAAAAAGAGAAAGAAGAAATTAAAAGGGTTTAAAAAGAAAAATAATTAAAGAAGTCTTTTTCAACTGATTATTTTAAAAATCCTTGTCGCCAAGCCACTTTCCTAAGTTAGCATACCCCCCCTGACTGATGCACTATTTTCTGCCTCCTTTTTGACTCTTTCCCTTTCTTTCTTTCTTTCTTTCTCTTTCTTTTTGTTTTTACTCCCATGAAATAAAACATGCAATCTCTCCTCTTCCCAAGTGTTCATTTCCCCATCTATTTGACCATGACCATAAAAAACAGCTACCTATTAACAATCCACAATGCACAGCCAAGTCAGTTCTTTGAATTACTATCGTATAATCAAGGTTCTAAAATGCGCTAGGCAAATATTAGGTGGCGGAGTCGGGCCTAGCGCCTAGGCGGGGACTAGTCAGGATTAGTCGGAACCTAGGCGGGGCTTAGAACTAGGCGTTGGAGAGGGCCCTAACGCCTAAAAGGGGCCTAGGCGCCCTTAGGCGAGGTCTTTTAGAACACTGCGTATAATAGAAATTACTCCCTCCGTCCCATCCAAAATGGGGACAAAAAGTGGCGTATTTAGGATTTAGAGTGAGGGTGTGCAAAATCTAATGCAATATAAATAAAAATTGCAAGATAAAATAATATGCATCATTTTTATAAATTACAATGCTAGTTTTATCTAACTTTCACATATTTACACTTTGCATCCCCTTTTTTTAAAAATTATAGTTTGCACCCTATATATTTTATTTTTTTTATAAATACTCGATAATTTTTTTTCAAAATGTCAGGTGCGTCATTTGCACTTCTTGGCGATGAAGTGCATCCGCCACTGACGAAGAGTAAGTCAAAATTAAGCAGTGTTAGATAGGGGTATTTATTAGTAATAATAAATACATAAACTCTCATTCATCTTGCACAAAAGCTTTAAAGGCATTTTGTGCTTTAATGGAGTCTCCTTCATCTACCACCCACCCACCCACCCACCATTCATAACTTCCACTATCTCTAAAAAAAACTAGCTTCACTTTTACTGCCTATTCCTAACAGTCAATACTTACACACAAGTCATACAATTCCCTTAATTGGTTCAATCCCACAATCCAATCAATGGAAAAGTAATTCATAAAAGATGAAACATTTTACCTTTTCCATTTTTGCTTGCCTCCTTCACTTTTACCACTTTTTTCACCTTCAAAGCTCACAATACCCCATACATAGCATAACATAACCCCTTCATCTGCATGTCTCTTTATCTCCTGATGATGCTGATCCCTCCACAATTGAACACTCCATATCTAAATACAAATTAAGGAAAATTAATTGTTTATTGTTTTGATGCACAGTAATCATTCCGTCTCATTTTGTTTGACCATATTTGATTTTTGATAGTTAATACCCCCCTTGTCCCATTTGAAATTGCAAAAGAAATCGTCATATACACGCGAAGTATACCATTAAGCTGTTGTGATGTGTGTTGTGATGATAGGAGAGGAGAGGGAAAGTGGGATAATAAATGAATATCCATCCGTCCCATCTCGCTTGAGACAATTTGCCATTTTGAACGTTTCGCTCGACTTATAACATCTAAAAATGACAATTTTATATTATTTATATTCAATGGGACCCATTTATTATAATAATAACAACAATCTACTTACTATCTCTCCCACTCATTTTATCGTTTATTTTAATTTTTATGTTCACAACACCTCATTCAATCGTTATCGCTCGTTTTATTATAATAGTTTTTCTTAATACTCATGCCCCCGACAAAGAAAATTCTAAGTCGGAAAATGGGACGGAGGGAGTAGTTGTTAGTACTATAAGCTTGACAATTTTTGAAATTTCAAATGAAACTGAGGGAGGTAGGGAGAGGGAGTAACATAAGCTTGATAAAATATTAATATCAACCTAATTATCCTAATCCTATTGAGATTTTAAAAATAATTGTTGATAAATCATTTATTAATAAAAACTTTTTGTAGAACATTGTCAAAATCTTACAAAAAAAAAGCGTGTTTTATCTTAAGATTAGAAAAAACGTGTTTTGTTTTACCCGCTAGTGCCAGTGTTAGTGTAACAAAGTCACAATGTAAAGACCGTTAGTGCATGTATTTCCTTAAACTTAGAAAAAACGTGTTTTGTTTTTCACGCTAGTGCCAGTGTTAGTGTAACAAAGTATCAGTGTAAAGACTGTTAGTGCATGTATATAAAGTGCTCGTGTAAAAAAATTGTCAGTGCTAGTATAACAAAGTGTCAGTGTAAAAAGTGTCTGTGTGCATGTATATTAAATATCCGTGTAAAAAAATGATTTTTTCTTAAACTTAGAAAAAAACTCATTTTTTAATTTTTTTTATAAGATGACACTCTAGAACATTTACTAGAATAATTAACATTAATATTAATATGTGGTCAATATTAACTTTTCTAAGTCAAAAGTTAAATATGATAATAAAATGAGAGGGAGGAATTGATCTGTAATTAATTGTAAATGTTGATACCTCTAGAAGCTTTAAAAGATCTTTTGCAATGTAAAATGGCACTTTGGATTCCATCCTGTTGCTGCAACAACGAATCGTCTCTCCTTTTTGACGATACTGCCCTTGGAGGCGCAGCCGCCACTGCCGCGGACGACGCCGAACGGCTCTTCCCTAAATGCTTGTACACAACACGTAGCCCCGCCGGTAAACTGCACTGCCTTTGAGCAGTCTTCACATTGCTCCCCGCCGCTGCGTCCTTAGCCTCCGTCGTTGATTCTTTCTCATTCTTTTCCGACGGCGTATTTTTGTTCTCAGCCGTACACGGCGGTGCAGTAATTACGTCCTTTGCCGCTCCGGACATGCTCAATTGGCCGGAAAACCTCAATTTCTCACCGTACCGTTTCGAGACGCGAATGTAGAGCGGCTTCACCTTTTGAATATTTCTCACCGTACCGCTTAGATACCTCTGCACACTCTCTTTTGAAAATTTCTTATCGTCCGAATTCGCCGCCGATTCCTCAGCATTTTCCTTCTGCGGCTTGCTGCTTGTCAGATTCTTCGAACTGTTATCTCTAACAAACAACGAAGATACAATTGGGAGTTCATTAGCCTTGAATTTGACCGTGAAAAGCTTGCTGTGCTCTTTTCCTTCTTTCTCCGGCTCTGATTTCTCGACTTTGTCTTTCTTCAATGATTTTGATTCGGTATTTTCTGAAACATTTGATTTTTCCGGCTCTGATTTCTCGACTTTGTCTTTCTTCAATGTTTTTGATTCGGTATTTTCTGAAACATTTGATTTTGATTTCTTCAATTTCAACATCATGACTCGAATCTTCGTTGCCGATTTCACCAACGACACAGGAAAATGCAACTTAGAATTATTTTCCAAACCGTTCAAATCGGTCGTCGAATGCTCCATTGGAACAAGCCGGCCTTTGAAAAACAATTCGTCGGAGGGAGAAACGGACACATTAGGATCCGTACATTCAGCGCTCGAACCAGAGGACAACGTGAACTTCAACTCATTCTCCTCCTCAACGTCCGATTCATCGGAGTCAGCATCTTCGTCGTCGTCGTCGGTTTCTCCAAGTTTGGAATGTTGTAGAGCTTCTTGTTCTTCGTCCGGTACTGCAAACTCCAAGTCAAAGAAAGGTCCGTCGTCGTCGTCGCCGTTACCTTCATCCTCGTCGGTTTCTGACGCTAGGCTACTGACGGCGGTCACTATTGTTGTCGTTGAGTTGGATGAAGTGCGGAGATTGGTAGAAGCGCTACCGTCAGGTCCACCACCATTTCCGGCGCCATTGTTTCTCCAGTATTTGAGCAAGCTAAATGCTTCCATGGTTGGAAGAGCCAGAATACAAAATGGCGAAAATGTGAGTCTAGAGAGAGAGGAGAGAGAGGAGAGAGAAAGAAAGGGGTAAGTTTGATTAATGAGGGGAGGGCTGAGCCGCTGAGAAGGGTGAAGCTTTTTGATATTTACTGGACGGAGTAATTTAATTTTATTGGTTGATTGTGTGTGTGTTTTCCGAAGGAGAGACCACTCACTGTATGTGTCAGCTATCTATGCATGTACATGACTGACCACTTCCGTACGTAGGTAGGCTCAGTTTATTTACTGTAAAATATTTTTCGAAAAATTATTTTTTTAAATTAATTTTTGAAAAAATAAAAATATTTTCAGAAAAATGAAAAATGAGATAAGCATATTTTCGACTATTTAATAAAAAAAGATTCATTGTCCCATAAGTTTCTTTTTTTTTTTGTTTAAATCTATGCTTAATAAGTTCCTTTTATGATATTGTATTATGATGCCAGACATGCTTCGAAAATACAACATCAATTAAGGCCATAATACCGCATTCCTGGGCGGCCGCCGCGACCGGAGTCCGAAGCCCATGAATCGGGCCGACTCGTATTCCGACCTCCGGTGACGACGGCCTGGATTCCGCCAAAATTGCCTGGATTCCTGGTGAAAATTGACCGGATTTCGGCGAAAATTGACCGTAATCCCAAGCATGCGACGATAGCAGACGGCGGCATGAGCCGGGTTGTGGCGGAGCGGTGGTGCGGATGCGGTATTATGATTTTAAACTACTGCATAACTAAATGTTGTATTATACATAATACAATATGAGAACTTATGGGGCATTTCAATTTAATAAGAAACTTAAGAAAAAGTAAATCTTTCAAAATGGAACTTATGGGGCATAATCCCTGAAATAAATATTTTTTCAAAAAATGTTCTATTATTGTTGACTATAAATTTATCCACCCGCTCACCACCACCACCCTACACACCACTATCCCCTGCCCCTCCACCCCCTACCCCGTCCTCAAGTTAAAATTTTTTTACTCATTTTAAATTTATTTTTAACTTTTTCATCCCATTCCACTCACCAGCACCACCCCACCCCCAAACAACCATCCCCCCTACACACACACACCATCACCACTACCACTCGATCGAATAAAAAAAAAATCATTTTAAATGATTATAATTTTAATACTCCCTCCGTCCCAATAGAAGTTGCCTGTTTTTTGTCTTGCACGCAAATTAATAAAATGGATGGGAAGAAAAAATGTTGTGAGTGTAATTTGAAAATATAAGAGAGAATGAGTGGAGGGAATAGTAAATTATAATGGTGTTGTGAGTATTAAAATAATGTAGGAGAGAGAATGAGTGGAGGAAATAGTAAAGATTCCTTTCAAAAAAGCGAAAAAGTTTTATTAACTTTACACCCAAAATGACAAATGGGAAATTCTTGTTGGTGCGGAGGGAGTATTTTTGTTGGTTGATTGTGTGTGTTTTCCGAAGGAGAGACCACTCTCACTGTATGTGTCAGCTACCTAGGCATGTACGTGTCTGATCACTTCCATACTTAATTTGGAGTTTTCCTCACTGAGTCAACTCGTTTTAAAATCAGCCAAAGTATGGAATTGTCTATTCAAGTAGTACAAGCAAGTCAAAAATACGGATTCAAGATGAACACACATCAGTATTTATTTCAAGGCAGAAGGGAGATAAAGTTTTTATCTAATTATACTTTTTCTCATGTCCCAAAAGTTTGTTTCACTTTTTAATTATAATTTTATTAAAAATTTAGTTATTTTATACGATTTAAAAATTGTTATTGATTCATCATCAAAATACTATCAATAATAATTTTTATATACACATAGTGGTGTCTGATAACAATTTTTTATTTTTGCCTATAGATGTTCATTTATCAGTTTTTTAAACAGTACTCCCTCCGTCCCGCTAATATCCGCACTAACACCGTTTTGCGAGAATTAAGGAATATGATATTTTAATAAAATGTTGTGAGTGTAAAAGTAAAATAGGAGAGAAAATGAGTGGAGGGAATAGTAAATTATAATGGTGTTGTGAGTATTAAAATAATGTAGGAGAGAGAATGAGTGGAGTAGGGTGAATATTTTATTAATATAAAGTTTCCTTTTTGGGAGTGTGCGGTTTGTAATGGGACGCCCAAAAAGAAAAGTGTGCGGTTTGTAGCGGGACGGAGGGAGTATTTTGTATTAATTTTGTTGTTAATTAAAAAACTGATAAATGTATTTATCACTGATAAATGCGTTTATCAGTTGTTTATAATTGATAAATGCAGTTATCAATTATTTGACAGATAAACGTAAAAAAAATATGATTTTTGTAATATTTAAAGAGTTTTTTTATAATATCCAACTTGTGTGATTTTTTTGTAATATTCATTTTACAAAATACTATCGATAAAAAAATTTATATACACATAGTGGTGTCTAATAACAATTTTTTTATTTTTGCCTACTGATGTTCATTTATCAATTTTTTAAATAGTATTTTGTGCTTATTTTGTTGTTAAAAATTGATAAATGCATTTATCAGTTGTTTATAATCGATAATGCATTTATCAATTGTTTTGTTTGACGAAAACAAACAAAGATAATATCATAGAGAGAAAAAAAGTCACATGTGTTTGCATGCACATTTCAATATCAGAAATGTAGAAAGACCCACCAATCCATCCATCCATCAATAACATGTAGATGAGATATGGGGGGCCTCTGCCTCACCAAACAAATTGCTTTTTTTTATACTTACTCTACTTCAAATGATATGATTTGATTGAAACCATATCTTTTGGCCATTCGATATATTTTTGTGGGTCCAACTAACTACCATGGGCTCCATTATTGAAAAACTTAACAAACATCTAAAATTGGAGTCTAGATTTGAGGCTTTAATCAACTTTAGTAAAAGGCTTTATTGAAAGTAACTTTGGGTTTTGCCAAAGTAACATATTACTCTTTTACCGTTTCGATTATTTTTTTTTTAAATAATACTCCCTCCGTTTCATTCGAAATGTCTCAAAATAATTCATGCATGAGAATTAAGAAAAGTGATGTAGAAAAAAAGAAAAAGTGTATAGTGAAATAAATGTTGTGAGTATTGAAAAGTGATGTAAAAAGAGAAAGTGGGGTAGAAAATAGTTAGTGGATATGTATTGTGAGTATGACAAGTGGGGCTCACAAATAAAAATAAAAAACTTTCCTTTTTTGGGTTAGGACATTTTAAATGAGACACCCAAAAAGGAAAGTTGGGACACTTCGGGCGGGACGGAGGGAGTATAATATAAACAGTGTTTTGGACAATGTTATTTGCATAAAGTTTATATATTACAAAAAAAAAAAAACATACTTGCACATATACTCACTTTTCACTCACTTGTTTTATAATTGGACAATTATATTTTCACTCACTATTATTCTTGATCTAATTTTGTTTCTAGAGCTTGAAAAATCAAATTAAAAATATTAAATCGGAACAGGAGAGTATATATCACTTGCAACTATAAAGAAAAGAAGTGTAAATAAAGCAAACTGCTTTTTATTTTTAAGAACTCGGTAGCGAATCCTTAGATAACTCCCAGATTTTTAGGAGAGTTTGTTTTTATCATTTGTAAATGGCTTGTATAAAGCCACTGCTTTTTAAGAGAAATTTCGAGCCTAGGATTTTATTTTATTTTTACAGTTGGTTTGAGAAATATTGCTTTTTTTAAAAAAAAAAAATTGATGTATTGGTGGTGACGGTGGTAGTATTTGGTGATGAAGGTGGTCGGGTGATGGCGGTGGTGGTGGCCATGGGAAAGATCTGCAATTAGAAGGGTTGTTTTGTTTCTTCGCCCACATCCAGAAACATGGAAATTGAACATGTTTACTGAATATTATGATTTACTTGTGGTTTGATGATGGTGGAATTGCGATGCACATATTTTTTAATAATAACATGTTACACATAAATATTGATATAAGAAAATTATAATAATGGTTTCAATAATGACATAATTTTTTGAAATAATGTATAAATAAAAAGTTTAAAAAGTAATTTTTAAGGCTTATAGTTAATTAAAAATTAAGGTTTATGTTGAAAAAATATGTTGTGTGTGAAGGAGATTTTGTATTTTTATTACATTAATCGTTTGTCGTTTGATAAATATTATTGTGGGTTTATGTTCCACTACATGTAAACATTGAAATGGTATATCTAGATGTCCAATTTGAGATTGAATGAGAAAGATATGATATCTCAAAGTAGGTGGGTTGAAAATGTAAACTTTTCGAATTTAATCACACTACTATTGATGTGCCACGATTTCCAAATTAATTGAGGGATTAATTGAGATTATTACCATGGGTTTTGGGGTTAAAAGTTGTGGAATAAAATCCAATCAATACAAGGTAATGACTCCTGATGCCGCAAGAAACGTGTTGATCAGCCTACGTCCAACAATCAGGACTGATCTCCTAGCTTTTGACCTGAAACAAAGAACCCACGACTAGCCGAAATGGTCTCCGGCTTTGACCCTCGGGCGTGAGAGTAAGTATGGTGTATGAGCGTATAAATTATAATGAACAAGATGTATTTAGAATAACAAATAGCAATTACCTCAAAATCGTTGATGTAGTAAGGTATTTATAAGCTTCAATACGAAGTAAAATTGCAGTAGGATTGTATGAAATCCCTAGAATCACGGATAGGATCGTGTACGAGATTACGTACGCATGATAACTGTTGATTTTGTAGGAATTCTGTTATGGAAATAGTTGTAGATGCGTTATGACTTGATCGACCATAACTGTATCTGTTTCGACCATAGTGTTTAGAGAGGGACGTGTTGGCTCGATCATAACATGGTCATGCGAGTGATAGGTCGCCTCGTCAACACACGTGATTGTAGATAGCCTTGATGTTGTGGTGACAAATTTTGAAAGTTTCCAGCTTGCCTCAGGTGTTTCAATTTCTAGTTCCCTCTTCTTTCTTGTTTGGAGGACGTGATTAAGATAAGCTCAGGCTGTACTCAGAACGCAACCAACTCCAGCTAAGGTAGGAAACTTGACTCGCTGATGGGGGATTGAGACCACCATTCCTAGTGCTACCTGACCAGGAATACCCAAGATAGCAGCATAATCACTTTTCACATCTATAATAATGAAAGTTACCTTAGCCACGATCCTGAAAGGATGCTGTCCGATGTCGACTTCCAGCTCGACCTGCCCCTTGGCTTCCACCCTATGATTGGTGAAGCCCTCAAGCCGACCATCGTAGGGCGACAATCTTTCCTTCGTCAGACCCATCTCTAAGAAAGTTATGTAGTAGAGGATGTCCTTGCAAGCCCCTGTGTCTATCAGTATTCTGCTCGTCGTACAACCATCTATTAACCCCAAAATGACTAGAACTTGCTCCCTTGCAGACACGTTGGTAGCTAGCTCGTCAGGATAGAAACTGATGACGTCCGCTTTGATGTAGCTCCTAGGTGGCACGTATGGAGCTTTGGTGAGCTGAAAAATTTTGTGTTTCAGGGCGGTGTTGCTAGTTTGTTCGATGATTACCCCCAAATCCAACTGAGGCTGCCTTGGTTCAGGTATACCCCCTGCAACTCGCTCGCCTCCGCTAGATCGAGGTCTCTTCACAAACCTATCCAGTTTTCCGCTGTCGACCCATTACTGTATGATCCGTTTAAGACTCATGCACTCCTCCGTAGTATGACCCGTATCTTTGTGGAACTCACAATACTTGCTGTTGTCCCTTCTGAATTTATTTGTTGGGTTCATCAAAGCAGGTGGGCCCAGCTCGACAGAATTCATGATTTCAGTACGACTCACAGTCAACGGGGTGAAACTCTCAGGCACTCTCTCAGTCGCCCTTGTTATATTCTTCCCCTTGTTGTTATTGTCATTATGCTTGGCATGACCCCCTTTGTTAGACTCTCCAGCTTCAGATTGCTTGGAACCCCTCTCTTTCTTCTTTTCCTTCCTTTCCTCAGCTATGGCCACATCGTAGGCCCTTTCAAACAATTCCTGCCTGGTAGTCACTCTCCTAACCTGGAGCTCGTAATCTAAATCAGGAGAGGACACCCCATTCCTGAAGCAATTTATAACTTCCCTGTCTGTTAGGTCCTCCTCTATTTGGTCAACCATCTCCTTAAACCTTGTGTAGTAACTCATGGAGCTTTTAGTTTTGCCCTGAGTCAGGTTGTTCAAGTCGGTGACCATCCTCTTTCTGGCCCCAGCTGTAGAGAAACGATCAAGAAATTTTTTCCTCGTGTACTCCCACGAGGTAATGCAGCCTGGTGCCAAACCACGGAACCAAGTCAGTGCTGCACCTGTGAAGGTGCTAGTTAGTGCCTTGCATAGCACATCATCCTCGGAGGAGACCAAACACATGGTGGCTTGAAAGTGATGCATGTGGTTCAGAGCGTTGGTCGCACCTGAATACTTATCTAACAAAGGCAACTTGAACCCCACGGGAGGCCTTAGCTCGAGCAACTCTCTGGACAAGGGTCGAAGAGTGTTGTAGTTTCGTTCACCCTTTCCATCATCCTCCTTTCTGTCGGCCTCCATTTTTTCCAATCTTCTTTTCAGATTCAACAACTCTCTGGCATCTTGGTCATTCCTCTGATAGGAAACATTATTAGACCTCTGCCTCTCCTCCTAGTGCGGCTCTCTTCTAGAGTGGGCCCTCTACCTTTCACACCTAGGTGGAGTCGATTCTCTACCCCATCTTTCTCTGTGGGAGTGTGACCTAACTGACCTTGCTGGCGACCTTCGTCCATTCCTTTCGTCCACCAGCTGTCTCCTTGAGGCTGACTCGGCCTCTTGCTCTCTTCGTTGGTTGTGCCCATCTCTTAGGTCGACGGTGGGATCAAGGTTGATGTGAGAGGGAAGAGGCATCTCGATCCTTGGCTGTTCAGCAGACGGCCTGGGACCTCCATTCTGTCTAGCATCTCCATTAGCTCGCCTATGGGAGGTAACGGACGGAGCAGGTTGATGTGATCTCCTATCATCCTTAGGAGATTCAGGCATGTCGAGTAACTCGTCATGAACATCCAACAAACCTTGGAGAAACCTAGCCCATTTCAACAAAATTTCTTTCCTACTGAGGTGATTAGTTAAGGGACCTGGATTGTCGCCTACAACTGTTCGACCTACCAGTAGCCGTTTTGGCTGCGGTTTCGCTTCTGGTGTGGGCATAGGCCTCTTTTCTCTTCAGCGACGTTGTTGGAGCGAGTGGCTCTCCTATGGGGATTGACTGGTGGAGGAGGAGGAAGATTTGCAGTCCTATTCCCAGTACCTGCCTCAATGTTTCTTACCATCCTACTAAGGGTTGGATCACAGGAGGTTGATGCGGTGTGTCCGTCTGTAGCCATATCACTGCTTGATTAGATTTTGAGGTCAAAAATGCTTCGTTTCCCGACAATGGAACCAAACTGATGCCGCAAGAAACGTGTTGATCAGCCTACGTCCAGCAATCAGGACTGATCTCCTAGCTTTTGACCTGAAATAAAGAACCCACGACTAGCCGAAATGGTCTCTGGCTTAGATCCTCGAGCGTGAGAGTAAGTATGGTGTATGAGCGTATAAATTATAATGAACAAGATATATTCAGAATAACAAATAGCAATTACCTCAAAACCGTTGATGTAGTAAGGTATTTATAGGCTTCAATACGAAGTATAATTGTAGTAGATTGTATGAAATCCCTAGAATCACGAATAGGATCGTGTACGAGATTACGTACGCAAATAACTCCTGATTTGTAGGAATTCTGTTATGGAAAGAGTTGTAGATGCGTTATGACTTTGTAGGTCGACGTACGCCTTGTAGGTCGAGGTCGCCTGAATGGGTATAGGTCGACCTGAATGAATGATATAGCCAGATAATACCCGTATAAGATATGGATCGTATGTCGGACAAAGCTAGGTCGGGACCAAGAAAGTCGGACAATGAGCTAGGTCGACTGATCTTTGCTGTTGGGCATTGGGCCTTTTAATAATTGGGCCGACCCACTAAGGATGTGGTGGCAATAACATTTGAATAGTTGTGCTTTGTATTAATATAAGGATTAGTTGAGAATTCATCGCATCTTGATAAACCCACAAAAAATGAAAGCAACTTTTTCATCAATCTTTTTCTTCCCCTTTGCAATTTGTTCATCTTGTTTCTTTGGCCTACAAGAAATTTAATAATGGTGATTTTGTCCAAAAATAGTGAGATTCCCACAACTTAGTGAGGGGGCAAATTTGTATTAAGGAGAGTGTTACACACGAATCGGAGAACATGAATATAATCAACTTACGATTTTTTCTTTGTTTAATTTTACGTAGTAAATTATATTTCAATATATTATAATTCTTTTTTTTTATGATTATTGTAATATTTTGTCTAACAGTTTATAGCTATAAAAAAATTGCATTTTAGGGCCAAGAGTTTAAAAACACACCGTTACCCGTTTTTTACTTCCACAAGCATTTTTTACCATATTTATTGTCAACACAACACTTAGCGGATAAGTCAGGCGCCATGTCAAATGTTTAATGACGTCTTGTGCCACATTGCACATTTAAAGGAAATTTTGACAGAATATGGACGAATGAATGATAGGGATGACCAAATCGTAACCGGAATCGGCCCGAACCGGAATCGGAGCCGTCCCGAATCGGAATCGGACGGAATCGTAACCGGCGGTTTGGCGGTCCGGTTCCGGTTTCTACTTTTCGAAAACTGTGAACCGGCGGTTTCGAATCGTAAACCGTGAACCGTGAACCGTAAACCGTGAACCGTAACCGTAAACCGCAAACCGCAAACCGTCACTTCGAACCGTCAGAAACCGTCAGAAACTAGCCGTTATACCCGTTAGCTAACGGCTAGTTGACCAAAAATGACCGTTTTTTACCCTTTTTTTGGCCAGATTTCAGTCATCAAAAAAATAAAAAATAAATATTTTTGTAATCTTAACAAAATTCCTCAACTATAAATACCATCCCCCTCCCCTCACATTTTTTTCCACACAAACTCCATTAACTCTCTCTTGAAGCTCTAACGAATTTCGTTAAATTCTTTGATTCTCAAGCTCAAATCATAATCCAACTTTCTTATTTTCATCCAATATCCATATTTCATCTTAATTTCATATATTTCCATCCAGTACAACATCTTTATTTCATCTTCAATTCATTTCATATATTTCCATCCAACATCTTTATTTATATTATGAATATTCTTAAGAACCTCACAAGTAAGAAGGGTGGTAGTAGGGGTAGGGGTAGAGGAGGGCAAGGGGAATCTTCTTCTACCACCACCACTACCATAACTACAATGGCAAGAAAATCAAGGTGGTCAATTTTATGATATGGGGCTTGCGGGCCAAAATGAGGTGGAAGATTGGGAAGATGATGACTTTGTGGAAGAGATGCCCGATGTTGTGCCACCACAAATGGCACAAATTGTTGATGATGATCCAACTACTCAAGTAAGTGATGGCAATACTATGGAAGCCACAATGGGAGGGCGGCGGCGTAAAGCAAAAAACAATCCCCCTTCCGTTCCAAAAACCAAGAGAAGTGAATCGGAAGTATTCACGAAATTCTACAAAAAAGTTCCCATTGACGCGTCCGGAAAGAATTTCAAAGCAATATGCAACTTTTGTCCACCAAATAACCAACAAACATATGATTACTCTACCGGTGGTGAATACGGTACTTTGAGAATGCATACACGAGAAAAACACCCGGGGGAATATGGCATACAAACCACTCAACAACAATTGCAAGGATTCGCAACTTCGGATCAAGGAGGTACGTCTTCTCAAAATTCTTCTAATTTTTTTATTTGCATATAATCATCTAAATCATAGAAGAGAAATGGCAAAATTTGTTTGTAAGCAATCCCTTCCCTTTAATTTTTCCGATAACGAAGACTATGAACATTTAATTAGATGTTGTTTTAATCCCGCCGCTAATAAAGTGTAGGTGTTAGTGCCCTAGGCCTATAGAGATAGACTTATATGTAATGTCATTGTTCATTTTTTATATGAGATTATTACTTTGATTATTATATATGTTTGCATGTTTATTTTAATAATCGTGTCCCTAGTACTTATGAAGCACTAGTATGAAGTCTAATGGATAATCATGTGATGAGTATATGCATAGAGATGCACATTAGATTCATGGGTACTTGTTAGAGAACAATGTACTGGACTTGACCCATTATGAGATTTATGTCATGGTCAAATGTCATAAATAAATCTCATATAGTTATATCATTGATATCCTTTGACCTGAGATTATTATCATCTTCCACTCGATGAATATTTTGTTTGATATAATTTAACGTTGTCTTTAACCGGATAACAATAATGGCTATTATTGGCATGATAGGATTCTTGTTTAGAAGAATGATAAGTCAAGATGGAAATTTATCCCTCGTAAAGAGAGATGTTTGCTAGGCCACTCGTAAGTAAGATTGATGTAGTGTATGGCCATGCCCGAATGAATTAATGTGATTAATATCATTCGATTAATCAATTTACTTAGTAACGAGAAAGCATTGAACAATATGAGTTGACGTGGACCATGACTCATGTTCAATATAACATCGTGTGACAAAGGGATTGTGATATGTTCTATGTAGGAAAATCGAACTTGATATTATATTATTTGGGTAGGCATGATGGCTTGCTAGAGTCCGCTCATGTCTTATGAGGATCGATGTGATCGAACTCATTGCCAACTTAATATAGTCCTATGGGGTCACACGCGCGTCGGAAAACGAATTGTCAAAAATGAAGAATATGGAGTTTTTGTTCTCAGGGGACGACTCGTCCCCAGGCCTGAACTAACTATTCCCTTGGCCTGGGACGAATGATTCAGAGGAAGAGTCCTGAGGGACGACTCGTGCCCATGGGGACGAGTCGTGCCCATAGGGACGACTCGTGCCCTGGGCTTGAGTCAACTATTCCCCTTAAGGGGGACGCCAGATTCAGAAGCTGGGTGCAAGGGGACGACTCGTGCCCTGGGGGACGAGTCGTCCCGTCGGCGCTGGACTGACGCGAAATTGATTTAAATTAGGGTTTTCGCGAAGGGCAAATATTTATAACGTATAAATACAAACCCTTGGTTGCCCTAGCAGTAACTCTCAAGCTTTTGGGTTTAGAGAAACACAAAAGAGAGATTTTCAATTGAGAATTGAAAAACAAAACTCAATCCAAATCCATATTTCTTCATCGATTGAAAAGAGTTTCAATCAAGGATCTAGCAATCCGCCTAGATTTGTTCTAGGGTTCGTTCAACGCGTGGATACATGTGAGCACCCCAACCCAGGACCTAACGTGTGTCCCGAGCTTGAGAAGCTCAAACTAAGAAAACCCATTTTAGACTTTTAAAACATTTATTTGCCTTTACAAGAAAACCAATTCTAAATTTTCCATAAACAAAATCAACTAATAATATCTCCACTTGGAGAAATTTAAACAGATACTTTAATAACCATACTTAATTAATTACATTGAAAACCCTATTTAACATTGTTTAACAAAAGAGTTTTCTATACAACTTATAAAAAGAGTAATACTTAAATATGTTCCCGACAACCCACTCATATACCTATCCTGATAAGTCCCAAAAGCAAGAGTCCAAACTCTTTCCCCGACCTCACTGGTTCAGGTCACCTGTCTCAGCACAATCTAAAGCAGTAAAAGGGAAGGGGTGAGAATAAATCTCAATAAGCTATTATGAATGCAGCAAGATGCCAAACAAGATGCAACACATAGCATGGTAGCACGTAACACATTATGAAAGCGGTAAACACCTTACGTTACCTCATTTTACCTTTCCCGTCTGAACAATAAGTCGTACAACGTGGGAGTGAAACTCCTCTCTTTAGTGAACTGCCTCCAGCACATTCACCTCTTATAGGACTCATACTCCAGAGATCCATATAAGAAAAGATACCTATATCAGAGTATCCAACAATAATATCCCTAACTGTAAAGCTTTAGGCTTAATACAGAAGCATTCCCCTAATCACCAATCGCAACAGTCACGTAAAGGCTTCTTCATGCTCAATACAGTCGTTAGCACACCCACTCTGCGCCACGAGAGGGGACGGTCCCAGTATGATGAACCTTCAATTACTTATAGAACAAATCCATAATTGATTGAATTCCATTATACCCCCGAATATCAACACGTTCAAGCACATAATAGATACTTGAAATATAATCCACAAAAAGGGATAATAATATAACAACATGGTAAAATATACTCATGCTAATCAATACCATAGTGCAACAACCATTTAATACACTATGCATCATAATATAACAACATGGTAATGTATACTCATGATAATCAATACCATAGTGCAACAATTCATTTAATACACTATGCATAATACCATTAACGAATATGAATTCAAATAAGGTATCCATATAGCCACATAATCCACACCGGGATGCAATATAATCAATATGCCAAATAATCCACAATTGGAATACAATATATGAATGTAACACATATACATTCCCAACTAACACAATAGTGTGATTATAATCTCTACACTGTTCAACTAATCACCAAGGTATGGGAGCAAGTAAGGCCACCCTAAACCATAACCATTCTTACTAAGCCAATACTCAACCTTGAACAATATTCATACAAGTGCAAGACCTACTTCCGACAATTCCATTTTGACCAAATAATACATCATGGCCTAGCCGAGGTATTCTACTTTAACTTAGGTTAAAAAGGATTAATTCATATCCGAAGTAGATTAGATTTCACTACTTTGAAAGGTTTAGGAATCATACTTAGTGATTGTGGTTAAAATTCAGCAAGAAAGGAAACTGATGAACTTCTGGTGACTTGGGCGACCGCCCAAGTCACCATGGGCGACCGCCCAAGCAAGGTAAAAAGGGTTTGATATTTCTGGTGGGCTGGGCGGCCGCTCAAGGGCCTATGGGCGACCGCCCAAGGAACATTTCAGCACTTCGAAATTTCTAACTCTTTTCCACATATTTTCTTTTCCCTTTTAATGGTCTTTCTTAAAATACCAAAAGGATTTTCTAACTTTACAAACCTCATTTTAAATCATTTAATCCCCAAATAATAAAACCCTAGATCATTTACTACTTGATTCTCCACCCATTTCACTACCACATTTCCAATTTAACTTTCTTAATCTAACTTAATCCATTTTCTTACACTATTGATCATCTTCCTTAAACAACCACATCATACTATAACATAAACAAATTTCTTAACTACAAGAAGGTTTTCAAAGAATCTAATAACCATTTTAATAATAATAACAACACCAAATAATTCATGAACATTACTTAGAAGAGAAAATCATAATAACCCCATTCAAGTCATTAACCTATTACTCTCATTATATCCTCATTCCTTCAACTTAAACCCTCATCTACTAACTAAAATCAATTAAATCTTGAATAATCATCTTACTCAAATAACCATATTAAAAATACAATATACTTTTTCTTTTCATAAAACATTCATTTACACATAAAAGGTGCAATATTTAGAAAGAAGTCATAATAACTTACCTTAGAGATTATGAGGTGAAACTATGATTTCTCTAGCTTGATGCATTCCCTTTGCCTCTACGAACATGAAAGTACACCCGGATCTTAAAATGGAGGAGGATTGGATTTATAATAATTTTTGGAAGGAATTATCCAAGGAGGTTTCCATGGAGGCTTCCATGGAAATTATTGAAGAAGAAGAAAGGAGAATATGGTAGGAGTAAGGAGGTGATTGATTAAATAGTAAGAGAAGGATGGAAGGGATGGGGAAAGCATGGGAAGGGTATGGGGCCTTGACTCTTTAAGGAGGAAGGAGAGGGATTTAGGGGATTTGGTCCCCCTTCCACACAATCCAAGGCTTTCAACTAAAAATAAATGAAAGCCCCATTCTATTCCCATTATTTATTTTACCCAATTTAACCTCCTCTCTTTCTTTATTTATTTTCTAGTTTTATATTTTCTCCTAGAATATTATTTTATTGCCCTATCATTTTATCCTAATACAAGAAATCATAAATGAACACATAATACTAACAAGAATATTATAAGCACACAATATGATACTAAAATAGGTGCCTAAATTTAGGGTCGTTACATTCACTCCTCCTTAAAGAAAATTCGTCCCGAATTTTAAAAAGACTTACCTTAATGATCAATAACAAAGGGTACTTCCCCAAACGTTTCAATTTACCACCTTCAAATAGTTTCCTCAAAGTCATGATTCTTATGTACATTCTCACAATCCAACACTCTAGAATTAAATCCCGGAATTGAAATCCTAATAACTCTCAACGTTTTTCCCTACATAATTCAAATTCGCCTAAGCATCCTTAATTGAAGAATTTCGTACGTACGAAGGATCATAAATAAATTTTCTCATACCAATCTTTAAACAATACTCATTCAATGCTAAACTAAACTGCTAGTATACTCAACTCCCTTAAGATTAATAGAATCTCTCCAGTTGAAAGGAACCCAACACACAATCTATTCTTCAAAAATCTAGATAATCTTCTCATCTTGAGACTATCCTCTCATCCTATTAATTTCTGAATCACCGTTGAACTTCCCTTAAAGTCTCCACATTCTATGGGTCTAATCTTGACTATTTGCAACAACATCTCGCCTTACGACTCAAAGGATACACTTGACGACACATAAGCCTTTCGGCTAATCGCATTCGAAATCACAATAACTTTACCGAATAATATAAAATGACGCAACTAAAATCTTTTAATAGTTCCAATCATCGCTTAGGCTTGTAGATCTCTCCCCTTCGAATAACTAAATTCTTCAAACTCATAGGGTCGGTCACAAATCCCAAAAGGAAACTTCAAAAAGATAAGATTCTTACTTAGATAACGCAACACAATTGTAGTCACTCTCAAGTAAGGAATAAGAAAATTTCCACTTTATCTAAGTTAACTTCCTCAAAGCATACGCTATCACTTTCACGTTTCTCTTAATATCACAACCAAATCTTCCTTTAATACGCACTTAAAATTCACAAAGTTCTCACATTCACTAGGTAAGGTAAGGATCGGATCTATAGTTAATCTATTCCCCATTTCTACCAATATGATTCATTCTTATTACATCTTACACCATTGATATCCTTCCGAGTTATCTAAATCAACGATTTTATAATTCTCGAGAATTCCTTGAAAATTCCTTTGGTAGCACTTTGCCAACCTCAAAGGTTACGGACACAATCCTCATGAGATCCATGGTAACTTCCAAGCTTAAGACTATAAAACCCCAAATTTTGGGAAACTTCTCGAGCCAACTCATACTAGCTAAACTTTGCATACAAGGACTCCTCACAAGGAATCATTAACCCAACTCTCCAATGATTTTCATGATCCTCTCGGAACTTTAATTTACAAAGAGACCCTCAATTCTAATTACCATAAAGCCATCAAAATAAGGCTTAAAAATTATGCTTATCCTACTTAGAATCAACACACGCGATACCTTGATGGAAATACAATTACCATCTACTCACAACTAGCACGAAAAATTTCCGGAAAGACTTCTTATGCAAGTCTAACACCAACCAAATACCTTTTACACTTTTTAACCAAAATTTTTCTGGCTTAAACGCATATATAACAAGAATACCATATAAAGGTTTATCTATATCAAATACCAATATAATCAAATTGGGTATAGAAAAGGAGACTCACTTCTTATGATAGTCTACCAAAGGCACAACAACTACTTAACCCTCCAGGTCAAGTATATCTCATAATTACAAATCGGTAATCATATCAAATCAACTGGCAATACATGCTCAGCCATGACCACATCACCACTGTGGTAAACCAAAGAAGATTCGAGGTATTCTCTCATAAGAGCAGAATCCTCTAACAATAAAACAATTTCTCAAGTAATGTATGCCACATAGAAGCAACATGCTATGCCACACATAATGATATGAAACAAGATCAATAAAATATGACCCCTAACTTCTGAGACAGGGAATTTACCTCTAGTGACCTCTGAGGGATCTATCTCTCCTGGAACCGAAACACATACTCGACCATAGGCCTTTACTTTACAACACCATTTTACTCTAGACAATATTGCTATTACTAAATCTTTCTTCAAATCCTTTCATGATCATTATAACTTACTAAAATGGATACATAATTCCCAATAACTTTGAATATCAACCTTACCACATTCATTCCAAAACCACCTTTTCCTGTTTATCTCTAAAGCCCTTTTAATTGACTAACCATTACATCCATCATGTATATTACTTAATACATCATATACTATATATGACCACAATTCAACCACAACTATACCACTTAGTCAATTTTAAGCATAAAGTTCTCAAATGATACCACCTACTCTCTCCAAGTCCTATAACCCTATTACTCTATCTTCCCACATTAAATCATATCTTATTATCACTAGTTGTTATATTCATTCAACCACTACCTAAGTTATTTTCATTATTTTTACACATCACAAACCACCCAACAATACTCTCTCCACCATGTATTAACTTTTATAATACTCTTTCAATTAACAACCTATTTTTGATCAAACCATCACTCTACTCATTTCCAAACCCCTTTGTTATTATTCTAACAACCAAACAAATTGTCAAACTTATCAAAAATCATTTATACGGTAATAATAGCATTGTTCAACACATATAACAACAACTTTACAACTTAGCCAACTTCATGAAAAGAAACCCTAAATAATACCACATACTTAAATCATTTTTTTTTCTTAACATCAATACTATACCAAAACTTCACTATACCACATCTCAACTAATTTAACAAATTTCAACCCAAGTAAAATGCACCAACTCACCGGTAACATTTCCCATATTCAACCCAAGACCATTTGAATTCACTACCTAAATACCATGACTGTGAGGCTACAATTTAAACATCCTTCATTTTCTAGAACCTTTCGCTGGTCATCATTGTTTTCAGCCATTAGAACAACTCCTACACTAAACGCTCGGTGTCAATTATCACACATTCCCCCTTAGTTTAGACATCTACCCTTGACCTCTAAACTAAGCTCTGATACCAACTGTGAGCACCCCAACCCGGGACCTAACGCGTGTCCCGAGCTTGAGAAGCTCAAACTAAGAAAACCCATTTTAGATTTTTAAAACATTTATTTGCCTTTACAAGAAAACCAATTCTAAATTTTCCATAAACAAAATCAACTAATAATATCTCCACTTGGAGAAATTTAAACAGATACTTTAATAACCATACTTAATTAATTACATTGAAAACCCTATTTAACATTGTTTTACAAAAGAGTTTTCTATACAACTTATAAAAGAGTAATACTTAAATATGTTCCCGACAACCCACTCATATACCTATCCTGATAAGTCCCAAAAGCAAGAGTCCAAACTCTTTCCCCGGCCTCACTGGTTCAGGTCACCTGTCTCAGCACAATCTAAAGCAGTAAAAGGGAAGGGGTGAGAATAAATCTCAATAAGCTATTATGAATGCAGCAAGATGCCAAACAAGATGCAACACATAGCATGGTAGCACGTAACACATTATGAAAGCGGTAAACACCTTACGTTACCTCATTTTACCTTTCCCGTCTGAACAATAAGTCGTACAACGTGGGAGTGAAACTCCTCTCTTTGGTGAACTGCCTCCAGCACATTCACCTCTTATAGGACTCATACTCCAGAGATCCATATAAGAAAAGATACCTATATCAGAGTATCCAACAATAATATCGCTAACTGTAAAGCTTTAGGCTTAATACAGAAGCATTCCCCCTAATCACCAATCGCAACAGGTCTGTAAGGCTTCTTCATGCTCAATACAGTCGTTAGCACACCCACTCTGTGGCCACAGAGGGGACGGTCCCAGGTATGATGAACCTTCAATCACTTATAGAACAAATCCATAATTGATTGAATTCCATTATACCCCCGAATATCAACACGTTCAAGCACATAATAGATACTTGAAATATAATCCACAAAAAGGGATAATAATATAACAACATGGTAAAATATACTCATGCTAATCAATACCATAGTGCAACAACCATTTAATACACTATGCATCATAATATAACAACATGGTAATGTATACTCATGATAATCAATACCATAGTGCAACAATTCATTTAATACACTATGCATAATACCATTAACGAATATGAATTCAAATAAGGTATCCATATAACCACATAATCCACACCGGGATGCAATATAATCAATATGCCAAATAATCCACAATTGGAATACAATATATGAATGTAACACATATACATTCCCAACTAACACAATAGTGTGATTATAATCTCTACACTGTTCAACTAATCACCAAGGTATGGGAGCAAGTAAGGCCACCCTAAACCATAACCATTCTTACTAAGCCAATACTCAACCTTGAACAATATTCATACAAGTGCAAGACCTACTTCCGACAATTCCATTTTGACCAAATAATACATCATGGCCTAGCCGAGGTATTCTACTTTAACTTAGGTTAAAAAGGATTAATTCATATCCGAAGTAGATTAGATTTCACTACTTTGAAAGGTTTAGGAATCATACTTAGTGGTTGTGGTTAAAATTCAGCAAGAAAGGAAACTGATGAACTTCTGGTGACTTGGGCGACCGCCCAAGTCACTATGGGCGACCGCCCAAGCAAGGTAAAAAGGGTTTGATATTTCTGGTGGGCTGGGCGGCCGCTCAAGGGCCTATGGGCGACCGCCCAAGGAACATTTCAGCACTTCGAAATTTCTAACTCTTTTCCACATATTTTCTTTTCCCTTTTAATGATCTTTCTTAAAATACCAAAAGGATTTTCTAACTTTACAAACCTCATTTTAAATCATTTAATCCCCAAATAATAAAACCCTAGATCATTTACTACTTGATTCTCCACCCATTTCACTACCACATTTCCAATTTAACTTTCTTAATCTAACTTAATCCATTTTCTTACACTATTGATCATCTTCCTTAAACAACCACATCATACTATAACATAAACCAATTTCTTAACTACAAGAAGGTTTTCAAAGCATCTAATAACCATTTTAATAATAATAACAACACCAAATAATTCATGAACATTACTTAGAAGAGAAAATCATAATAACCCCATTCAAGTCATTAACCTATTACTCTCATTATATCCTCATTCCTTCAACTTAAACCCTCATCTACTAACTAAAATCAATTAAATCTTGAATAATCATCTTACTCAAATAACCATATTAAAAATACAATATACTTTTTCTTTTCATAAAACATTCATTTACACATAAAAGGTGCAATATTTAGAAAGAAGTCATAATAACTTACCTTAGAGATTATGAGGTGAAACTATGATTTCTCTAGCTTGATGCATTTCCTTTGCCTCTACGAACATGAAAGTACACCCGGATCTTAAAATGGAGGAGGATTGGATTTATAATAATTTTTGGAAGGAATTATCCAAGGAGGTTTCCATGGAGGCTTCCATGGAAATTATTGAAGAAGAAGAAAGGAGAATAAGGTAGGAGTAAGGAGGTGATTGATTAAATAGTAAGAGAAGGATGGAAGGGATGGGGAAAGCATGGGAAGGGTATGGGGCCTTGACTCTTTAAGGAGGAAGGAGAGGGATTTAGGGGATTTGGTCCCCCTTCCACACAATCCAAGGCTTTCAACTAAAAATAAATGAAAGCCCCATTCTATTCCCATTATTTATTTTACCCAATTTAACCTCCTCTCTTTCTTTATTTATTTTCTAGTTTTATATTTTCTCCTAGAATATTATTTTATTGCCCTATCATTTTATCCTAATACAAGAAATCATAAATGAACACATAATACTAACAAGAATATTATAAGCACACAATATGATACTAAAATAGGTGCCTAGATTTAGGGTCGTTACAATACACATAGAGGATCTTCGCTAATCAAGATCTAACGTTCGTGATTCAAGAATCGTTCATCGAAGATTTGCTAGTTCTTCAATCTGGAGTTGGAACGCGTTTATCAATGACAAAAACACACAAAGTTAGTAATTCTAAATCATTCTTATTAATTAATCATCTAGAACGGATTCTAGGGCTCCGGGTTTTCGAGTTAATTTTGCATTATTCCGCTGCGCATAGACCCTCGAAACCCAACAGTGGTATCAGAGCCCCGTTCATGATGTTTATATTAGATAATCGTGATAATTATATAATGTGATTATGTTAATTTTCATGATGAATATGATTTAGAATATGAATTCATATGGGATTTGCTTATGGAAGTAATTGTATATTTTGATATGCCATGATTATGAATTGAATTATGTGATTAATGTGATTAATCTATAATATGGATTTTGATGTATTACTTAGTATATAGGCTGGAAGCCAAGACCTTCCCACAGGCACTTCTGGGAAGTGTGGGATAACTTTGGATTACGATGCCATGTACTAGTAATTACACATCAAATGTGATCTGTGTTGCATCATTCCATGTTCATAATTATGCTCATATAGTTTTCATGAATCAACCTTGCTATGTTAATTGATAAACATGAAAAATGAACCTTCATTGAAACTTGAGTTTGTTTATGCCACCCATGTTTAAACACTTGTGAGTACACGGATAGTTTTATGTAGGCTACGCCATAGCGAGGTACATTAATTCTATCTTTGTATGATCAAGATGAGCAAACGGTGATTGCTATACGTTTAAAATGGTTAAACTCAATTAGGCTATCAAAATAGTTTTGGGCCTAAGGCATAAGATGAGATTGAAACATGTGACATATGAAGTCTATAATCTCATAAAGGATCTAAGAGTCATATGTTGATATGATTGATAAATGTTATTTACCTTTTTAGTTTAATTTTGAGCAGTCGTGCCATAGCCGACTTGAAATTAAATTAAAGTTGGGTCTTAGCCTATTAAATTATATTATGCATGATTGTATAAGAAGGTTATATAATTTAGTGGGAGTATTTATGAAATACGTAATTTAAATCTCTTAAATGAAATCGGTACTTATATGTGTTCATATGTGTTGCATATCGTTGTAGAAATAGCATTACACAATAAATTGCGATTCGTCCTTAAGAAGGACAAGTTCGAAAAGAATGGTACAACTTATTCTGATTTGATCAGATGCTAAAGAAGTGTTCTTAAGCAAAATTGTACGTTCTTGACGAATTCATTTCTGCTGAACCCACTGCAAATGTTGCAAAGGGAAGATAAGGAGAAACATAAGAAACATAGAGATGATTCCTATGATGTTGTTTGCCTTATACTTGCCACCATGTTTAAAGGCTCTTATGAAGAACCTTGAACACGTGGAAATTACTTTTGTTCTAGCACAACGCACAAATGAAATGTTCCAAGTGCAAGCTAGGCAATGGAGGTTTGTTGTGTTAATGGTTAACACAATAAAGGGGTTTAAAAGGAAAGACAAAGAAGGTAAATCAAAGGTTGCTAAACCTGGGACAAAAGTTGCCAAAGCCTAAGAGGCTAAACCCAAAATGTCTCAAAAGGATGCATTTTGCTATCATTGCAATAAGATTATCATTGGAAGCAAAGTTGCAAGGCTAATAAGGAAGGCCTAAAAGGTGAAGAAGGGCAATGTGATTGCTACTACTTCAAGTATCTAATGATAGATATTTTCTTTTCGACTTCTTGTTCTTGGGTATATGATACCGGATATAGATCCCACATTTGTTTAAATGTGCAAGAAATAAAGAATAGAAAGCTACTCAAAGAAGGTGAATTAAACCTATGCGTGATAATGAAGCAAGAGTTGTTGCATTAGCCGTAGGGACTTATGAAGTCACTTTACCTTGTGGACTAGTACTTGTTTTGAACAAGTGTGACTACGTTCCGGATTTGAGTAGGAGTATTATTTTGTTTCTTATGAGAATGATGAAGGATATAATTTTCTTATTGAGAATAAGAAGCTTTATATTCATTTAATGATATGCCTTATTGTAATGCATATATCATTGAATGGTCTTCATATCCTTGATGTTAATATGCAAAATAATATTGAAAATATCTATAATATAAGTGTGAAATTTAAACTGAATGATATGAACAACACGTTCATATGGCATTGCCGACTTGGTCATATAAATGAGAAACGTATAATCTAAACTCCATTAACATGGACATTTAGACTCATATGATTATGAATCATTTGTGGTATGTGAATCTCGTTTATTTGGTAAAATGACCAAATCACCCTACACTAAGGGTAGTGGGAGGGCTAGTGACTTATTGGCCTTTGTACATGAAATGTATATGGACTATTAAGCAGCATTGCTAGGGGAAGATTTCGGTATTTCATCACATTCACCAGTGACTTATCTAGATATGGCTATATCTATCTGATGAAGTCCAAAGGTGAATCGTTTGAGATGTTTCAAACATTTCAAGATGGAGTACAAAATAACTTGGCAAAACTATTAAAGTACTTCGATTAGATCGAGGTAATGAATATTTGAGCCAAGAGTTTGACAATCATCTCAAAAATGTGAAATTGTTTCAGAGTTGACTCCATGCGGAACACCATTTTGAATGGTGTGTCTGAAAGGAGGAATTGAACCTTATTTGACATGGTTCGTTCGATGATGAGTCAAAGTTGACCTTCCTATTAACTTTTGAGGATATGCATTAGAAATTGATGCGTTTACACTGAATTGTGTCCCTACTAAATCGGCTCCTAAGTCCCCACATGAGATGTGGCATGGAAGAATGTCTTTCATGAAGATTTGGGGTTGCGAATCTTATGTAAATAGACTTGTCTCTTATAAGATAGCACCAAATCTGACAAGGTTAATTTCGGATATTAATTTTACAACCGCAAAGAGAACAAAATGTTTGTTTCTCTATATGATTCGTTTCTTGAGAAATAGTTTCTCAATAAAGGATCTAGTGGGAGTAAGATTGATCTTGAAGGAGTTCAAGAACCTGAAAATGACATGGAACCAAGAGTAGAGACGGAACCAAGTTCACAAAGAGTTGTGGAACCGGTTCAAGTTACACAAGTCCATCGTAGATTGGATAGGTTATGATCCGAACCTGAGAAATATTGATTTCTCATATCGGAAAGTAATCAAGTGGGAGTCATTGAGAATGACGGACTTACTTCCTATCTAGAGGCGATGTCCACTCCTAATTCGGATAAATGGTTAGGAACAATGGAGTCCGAATTACAATCCATGTTTGATAATTAAGTTTGGAACTTGATTGAGCTACCTGAAGGTGTAAAAACTAAAGGGTGCAAGTAGGTCTTCAAGATCGACATGGATGGGAAGGTGTATACTTGGCTGAGGTTTGTAGCAAAGGGATTTGGGAAATTCATAGTATTGACTATGTTGAAACCTTTTCGCCAGTTACAATGCCAAAGTCTATTAGAATTTTTATTTGCCATAGTTGCGTATTATGACTACGTGATATGACAAATGGATGTCAAAATGGCTTTCTTAAATGGAAAGATTCTTAAGAATGTGCATAGTACACAACCCAAAGTTTTGTCTATCCAAGAAATTCAAATAAAGTATGCATGCTGCAAAGATTCATAAGATGGGTTGAAGCAAGCTTCGAAGAGTTGGAATCTTCATTTTGATGAATCGGTCAAAGAGTTTGACTTCATCAAGTACGAAGATGAACCTTGTGTATACATAAAATTCAGTGGGAGCATAGTATTATTTCTATGGTTATATGACGATGATATCTTACTCATTGAAAACAAAGTTCCGACACTTAAGACTGTCAAGTCTTGGTCAAGGAAATGTTTCTCAATGAAAGATATGGGTGAAGCCGCTTATATCCTTGGTATCAAGATCTATAGAGATAGATTTAAAAGGATAAATTGGTTTGAGTCAAAATACTCATATTGACAAGGTTCTTAAATGATTCTAAGAAAGGTAACTTGTCAATGGGTCATGGTATTACTCTTAGCGAGACTCAGTGTCCCATGACAACTGATGAGCAAAAGAGAATGAATGAAGTTCCATATGCTCCGGCATTTGGATATGTCATGCATGCCATGATTTGTACTAGACCCGACGTCTCGTATGCTTTGAGCATGACGAGTCAATACCAATATGATCCTGGTGAGAACCATTGGATGGCAGTCAAGACGATCCTTAAAGTACTTAAGAAGAACTAAGGATACGTTCTTGGTATTTGAAAGGTTGGAAGTTAATCTTGTTGTAAAGGTTACACGGATGCTAGCTTCCGAACTGACAAAGTTAATTAAAAATCGCAATTAGAATTTGTATTTATGCTTATTGGAGGTGCGATTTTGTTAGAAGAGTTCCAAGCAGAAAATCGTAGCCGATTCTACTACTAAGGCCGAATTTTAGCAACATATGATGTAGCTAGAAGAGGCAGTTTGGATCAAAAGTTCATTAGTGTTTTGGAATTGTTCCAAGTATCACTAATCCGGTGGAACTTTGTTGTGACAATTGTGGTGTCATTTGTGCAAGCAAAAGAACCAAGGTCACATCAACGATCCAAACACATTCTGAGGCATTTCCACCTCATTCGAGAAATCTGTGAAAGGGAAGACGTCAAGATATGCAATGTACCAACGAATGACAATATTGCGGACCCTCTCACCAAGCCTTTGCCACAAGCTAAACATGATGGTCATGTTAGGTCCATAAGTATAAGATACATGAATGATTGGGCCTAGTGCAAGTGGGAGACTGTAGGTGTTAGTGCCCTAGGCCTATAGAGATAGACTTATATGTAATGTCATTGTTCATTTTTATATGAGATTATTACTTTGATTATTATATATGTTTGCATGTTTATTTTAATAATCGTATCCCTTGTACTTATGAAGCACTAGTATGAAGTCTAATGGATAATCGTGTGATGATTATATGCATAGAGATGCACATTAGATTCATGGGTACTTGTTAGAGAACAATGTACTGGACTTGACCCATTATGAGATTTATGTCATGGTCAAATACCATAAATAAATCTCATATAGTTATATCATTGATATACTTTGACCTGAGATTATCATCGTCTTCCACTCGATGAATATTATGTTTGATATAATTTAACGTTGTCTTTAACCGGATAACAATAAGGGCTATTATTGGCATGATAAGATTCTTGTTTGGAAGAATGATAAGTCAAGATGGAAATTTGTCCCTCGTAAAGAGAGATGTTTGCTAGGCCACTCGTAAGTAAGATTGATGTAGTGCATGGCCATGCCCGAATGAATTAATGTGATTAATATCATTCGATTAATCAATTTACTTAGTAACGAGAAAGCATTGAACAATATGAGTTGACGTGGACCATGACTCATGTTCAATATAACATCGTGTGACAAAGGGATTGTGATATGTTCTATGTAGGAAAATCGAACTTGATATTATATTATTTGGGTAGGCATGATGGCTTGCTAGAGTCCGCTCATGTCTTATGAGGATCGATGTGATCGAACTCATTGCCAACTTAATATAGTCCTATGGGGTCACACGCATCGAACGAATTGTCAAAAATGAAGAATATGGAGTTTTTGTTCTCGGGGACGACTTCGTCCCCAGCCCGAACTAACTATTCCCCTTGGCACAGGACGAATGATTCGGTGGAAGAGTCTCGAGGGACGACTCGTGCCCATGGGGACGAGTCGTGCCCATAGGGACGACTCGTGCCACGGGCTTCGAGTCAACTATTCCCCAGGGGACGCGGTCGTAAGCCGGGTGCGGGGACGACTCGTGCCACAGGGGACGGAGTCGTCCCGTCGGCGCTGGACTGACGCAAAATTGACTTAAATTAGGGTTTTCGCGAAGGGAAAATATTTATAACGTATAAATACAAACCCTTGGTTGCCCTAGCAGTAACTCTCATGCTTTTGGGTTTAGAGAAACACAAAAGAGAGATTTTCAATTGAGAATTGAAAAACAAAACTCAATCCAAATCCATATTTCTTCATCGATTGAAAAGAGTTTCAATCAAGGATCTAGCAATCCGCCTAGAATTGTTCTAGGGTTCGTTCAACGCGTGGATACACATAGAGGATCTTCGCTAATCAAGATCTAACGTTTGTGATTCAAGAATCGTTCATCGAAGATTTGCTAGTTCTTCAATTTGGAGTTGGAACGCGTTTATCAATGACAAAAACACACAAGGTTAGTAATTCTAAATCATTCTTATTAATTAATAATCTAGAACGGATCCTAGGGCTCCGGGTTTTTGAGTTAATTTTGCATTATTCCGCTGCGCATGGACCCTCGAAACCCAACATAAAGTAGCTCGTACAACCCTAACAAGAGATGTTAAAAATATAGTAGGAGAATATAAATTTGCTTTATGTAATGTTTTTGCTAATTTGTCTTCTAAAGTTTCTATTTGTTCCGATATATGGAGTGATAAAAAAATAAGACATTTTTATATGGGAGTAACATGTCATTGAATTGATGATTCTTGGAAAATTCAAAAGAGGTTACTTGCATATAGATTATTTGATGATGCACACACCGCACATAACATAGCTCATATGTTACAAACAATTTTGCATGAATATAATCTTGTTGATAAAGTGTTTTCAATGTCATTTGGTAACGCTAGTTCTAATACCGCTAGTTTGCCCGAATTGATTTTAGTTTGTAGACCATCACTAGGTGGTAGATTTTTTCATATTAGATGCATTTGTCATATTTTGAACTTATGTGTACAAGATGGTTTGCGTGCTTTGGAAACTTCTATTAATGCAATTAAGGATTCCATTTATGATATTATGAAAGTATCAAAAATTACAATGCTATGGAAACAATATTGCACAAACCATGGAAAAAAAACAAAAAAGATTCCCAATAGATGTTCCAACTAGATGGAATTCCACCCTTCATGTTTTAGAAGAAACTTATGCTTGGAGAAATGAAATTTGCATGTTTTTGGGATCCATTAATTATGGTACTCAATATGGTACAAATTTATATACTACACAATGAGAAGAATGTGCAAGTATGATTAATTTGTTGAAGAAGTTCGAGGCGGCAACCTTGGCGTTATCCGGTACGTATTACCCTACTTCTACTTTAGTTGTTGATCATTGTGTGGAAATTTGTGGAAATTTCTAGTATATTTTCCGAATTTAAAGATGATGTTATTCTTAAACATGCAGTTTTCAAAATGCGAGAAAAGTGGGAAAAATATTTGCTTAACATTCTCGATATTTTTTTGGTTGCTAAGTTATTAGATCCTAGAGTTAGAGAGTATGGTTTAACTCAATTTTTAGAGTATTATTTTTCAAACTTTTATTGTGTGGGAGATCCCAATATGCCTAACGTAGGTCAAAAGGTTGCTAGTGTTAGACAAGATTTTTTAGAAATTTTTCAAGAATACAAGTCAATATATGGTGATGCAACAACAAGTGAGCCTTCTTCTTCGGCACTTCAACCTTCCTCCTCATCATCATTTTTGGCAACTTTCTATGGAAGACAACAATCTCGTGCCGGTGTTAATGGAGAATTTGATAAATATTTGACCACCGAATTTGAAGTTGAACAAGAATTTGATATTTTGAGTTGGTGGTCAAGGAGAGTACACGCTTTTCCTATCATTTCCAGAATTGCACGAGAAGTACTTGCTTGTCCCGCATCAACGGTTTCGGTGGAGCAAGCGTTTAGGATTGGTGAGAATATTGAGCATAATCGTCACAATTTATCATCCGATAGTTTTGAAGCTTGTAATTTGTTGAATGATTGGATTAGAGCGGAAAGAAGAAAGCAAGACGACAAGCCTGTAAGGTTTTAGAGTATAAACGCAGCGGAAAAATCAAAAATATTTAATTTATAGAAAATCGGTATCCGTATGTTATCGCATAAAATTTGATAAATTCAAGAACGGAGTTCAAGAAATTACCAACTCGCGTAAGTCGATTCGCTTGAGGATTCCACTTGCAATCCCTCTAGACGTATTCACGCGTACAAATCGCTGGGAACGATTGATGCAAAGAAGGTGTTAGCCTCCTTCACCTCTTCTCCTTTCTCTATCTCTTGTAGCCTCTCTTGTGAAAAGGGAAAAAGAAGATTAGAGATTCGGTTCTTTTAGGCTTAGATAAGTTGTTTATATATAGGGGCAATTTTGACTCACTTGTCAAACTAAGCCCCTTAACTTTCATTATGTAAGTTTTAACCTTAAACTTACACTAATGACATAATGAACCATAACTTATCACTACAAGAAACAGGCTTATTTACGGCGGTTAAAATCCGCCGTAAATAATACGCGCCCCGCCGTATATAGTATTTACGGCGGACTAGCCGCCGTAAATAGACCCCCGTATAAATCATCGCCGTATATACTATATACGGCGGGACAACCGCCGTATATACTATATACGACGGATATACCACCGCCGTATATAAATGGAATACATACGTATAAAATGGCGTATTTGAGTGATCTTTATACGGCGGAATGTGTAACCGCCGTAAATAAGAGACGAGTCGTCCGCTCCGTAACGAGTCGTCCCAGTTGCACCCCCACCAGGTTCCCTCGTCCAAACGAGTCGTCCATGGCCATTTTATACGGCGGTTACTATATCCGCCGTAAATAACTAAATAGGGACGACTCGTCCACCATGGCACGAGTCGTCCCATTTACACCCCCTTGGTTCCCTCGTCCCCCTTTGGGCACGAGTCGTCCCTAGGTTTATACGGCGGATTTAGTCACCGCCGTAAATAAGCCTATTTTTTCCCTACTTTGTATAATTCATTTTCCCCAAAAATACGTTCACAAAAACCAAATTCAACTTTGTACACACACAATATAACCAAAAATACACAAATGCAATCAATATTTACAATCTACATATTAACACAATTAATGTTGAATGTATCCGGACATAATAACCATTATACAAAAAAGTTATTAGTTGTTGAATGTATCCAAAATACACAATGTCTAAAATCCACAACACCTATTCATTACCGTCATTTCCACGTCGTTCCATCCAACAACGTTTCAATTCATCAATTTGTTGTTGTAACTTATGGCGTTCCTCATCAAGTTGTTGTTGTAAGCTTGCTCTGAAGTCGTTGTTGTAAGCGGCTCGGCGTTCCTCCTCATTTTTTCGGCGTTCCTCCTCAAGTTGCCTTTCCATATCTGCTCGACCCCCGCCACCGCCTCCATTACGGTGTACGAGAAGGTTGGGATTTACCAAACACCTTAGTTTTGTTCGGACCGCCTCCCATACATCGAACTCTCCCATGGTCATCGAGCCAAACATACCAACAAAAATATTTTCACGCGCCGCGAAGAGTTTTGTTGCTCCTCACAGCGACTCCTCAGCATCATTAAGCGTTTCTTTGTAACAAAACCAACATGTTCAATATAAATGTTTTAACTTTAATTAATATTATGAAAATGAAGTTAGAAATGAAAAAAGTATTCTATAGAATAACAAAAGCTGAAACGAGAAAAGGTTGAAACTTTAACTTACAATCATTTGAGTGGTTTCTTGATCTGCGGGTGTTTTGCCGTGCGCGTATGTATGAAAACGCTTAAGCGATCGGTTGGTAATCCCTTGTCGCCTCTCTACAATTTATAATAGAATCATTTGACCAAAAAAATATATATTTATATACGATACAAAAAGAAACATTAATTGAATTGACAAGCGAGAACTAAATTGAACGATGACAAACCTCTTTGATGACTTTGGAATGGGACGTTTTCCGGTCCTATTCGGGCACGATTGCTTTCTCGATTCAATTTATTTGTTTTCGATATTTCCTGGAAAAAAAAAGAAGATAATATTAGTATTAATTTGACTACTTATATAAGACATTCACGATAATAGATTGAGATTAATTTGAAATATACCCGCGCCTTGGGCGTACGCCACATCGCAACAAGTGCAGCCCATTGATCCGCAACGCACCCACGGGGTGGGTGAGCCAATGCGTCTTGGGCGGATTCATACATCTTATAATCTTGTTTCAAGCGAGTAATAATATTCATAAGCGAGTCAATATTCATAACAAAGTCATAAGCGAGTAATATTCATAAGCGAGTAATACTTATTATATGCTTGTCTCACATTGTATTTCCGATCACGCCACGCTTTAGCGAGAGAAAGAACCATAACCGAGTAATACTCCGGAGGAGCATTTGTATTTTCCTATATACACAATTCAACAAAGAAAAAAAAAACAATTGTTAGAGAATCATAAGACTTTTGACTACGTACTAGAGATTTATGTAAGAAATATGGATTACAACTTACCAGAACGTCATTCCATACGTTAGTTATGCACTCGTGGTCCATCTGAGACCACTCTCTAGTTAATGGGAAATGTTCCCCATTTTTAGCAAAAATTCCTATACGAGTAGCTAATTGTGCCATTTCCCCACCAACCGGTTGACCATAATTATTCCATATTATGATCAATCTCTCTTTACCCCATTTGGCGGTTGGTTTTGCCAACCCTCTTCCTTTAGGGTTCGAGCCCTCACACAGTAATAAATTTTTCTTTGGCGGCATATACGTCATATGACAATTCAATTATAGCACAAAAATTGGATAAACCAAGTAAAGGACCCAAAAAACAGTCTTATAATATATGTATAAGACCTATAAATTTATTATAGGTCTTATGTATCATGTATAAGACCTATAAAATGCCTAGAAACAACAACAACAACAACAACAACAACAACAACAACAACAACAACAACAACAAAGAATGTAAACAACAAAGAAGAATGTAAACAACAACAAAGAACAACAAACAAGAATAAAGAAACAAGAATGTGAAAGAATATGAATAACAACAAGAATGAAGAAACAACAACAACAACAACAACAAAGAATAAAGAATAATAACAAAGAATAAAAAAAGAACAAGAATAAAGAATAATAATAAAGAAGAAACAACAAACAAAGAACAAGAATTTTTTTGATATATAAACATGAGAAAAATAATTGAAAAGGATAAAGTCTTATAACATGTTATAATAACAAGCAATTTTTTGATATATAAACAAGAGAATGTGAAGGCTGACCCGATGCATTAATGGCACAATGCAAAGAACAACAACAACACTCAAGCAACAAAAAACAACAACGGCAACAACCAAAAGCGTAACAACCAAAAGCTGGAACAAACGAGAGGAATATGATACCATTTTTTGAGCTATTAAACTATGTACATTTAATTTTGAAGTAGTTCAAAACAGGCAAGGTTTCCAAAAAACAACTTTCGTGATTTTATTCATAAAGAAAAAAAGAAAAAAGGTCTAAATAAGGAACATACTCGTTCGGCTCATCCTTACTACGAAATTGGCTCCGGTTCAACTAGACTAGTAAATGGACTTCTAGCTACATCCTTACTACGAAATTGGCTCCGGTTCAACTAGACTAGTAAATTGCCTACTTTCAAAAAGGTAAGAAATTATAAATGGACTTCTAGCTACAACAATTACCATGCAAATACACGGTTTATAAATTGTAAAGCGGACCTATTTATTGGTTATACAACTCTTGTTAAGTGTCTCATTAGGTGAAAAAGCGGGTCCATGAATATATGGTGAACAAAACATTGAATTGCCATGCAAATTGTCACCACTTCATGCACATCCATAATGCAATCACCACCAAGAATATAGAACTTGCATTCACGAGCACATGTACGAACCAAATCTACATTTCTTTTGCTCTATAAATAATACTTTTGGAAGCGGGCGGGGGAACAACAAACATGACATTACGGGGGGCTCCGCGGGTTGTGGACACATTTGTTATATGTCACATTTAACAAAAAACAAATACCAAATCGGTGGGGAAGCGGGGCGGGGGAACAACAACCACAAGGAACAACAACAACAACAACACTATAGGGCAAGCCTTGCTTGATACGAGAAAAAGTATAAAATAGTACGGGGGTGGGGCTCCGCGGGTACCAAATCGGTGGGGAAGCGAGGCGGGGACATCCCAAAGTAAAAGGAGTACTGGAGAAGCGGATGACGGAGGTAGAAAGTAAGAGGCTGCGCAACAAGATCCTGTAGGAAATAAGAGTTTGATCAAAAGAAGCGAGAACAAATACATATTACAATTAACAATATTAATATTCAATCCAACCATACAAAATAACAAGTTTGATTGAAATATGATACATAAGTAATAACATTGTCTTAGTAATAGTAAGCAAATAAGATCTAAACAAATACATATTACAATTAATAATATTAATATTCAACCATACAAAATAACAAGTTTGATTGAAACATGAAACATTAATAATAACATCACAATAATAACATCAGCGATGAGAGCCGGAGGTTTGTCCACGATAGTAGGTCGACGGGAAGAACGCCTCGTGCACGAGCGGTGGCTCTCGAATGCATCGTAGTCAAATAATCCTCTGGAGCGGCTCGTAACTCCGGGGCTCTGTCTGCATCGCCCGAGCCTCATTTGCGTATACCGGGCTCCCAAAATGGCGGTTTCATCTTCCAACCCCTCAAAACGATCTTGCACCTCCCCATCTAGCATCCTCTAAAGTCGTCGCCTCTGTTCCCGAGCGATAACCCCCCCCCATCTAGCATCCTCCAAAGCATGTCGGCTCTGCTCCCGAGCGATCCTTGATCGCTCCTGCTCCTCAAAAATGCCCTCATGGTATCCCAGCTGATCAAAAAGAACCTGCGCTCTGGTTCTCCTCTCCTCCACGACCAACCTGTCTCTCCCGATCCTCCTCTTCCTGCTCCTCATCATCCTCATCAACGGGATCCATTTGATCATCAACACCGGGCATACGCGATGCGGCTTGTTCACCACTCGGAAACGTGGCCCCTACCTGCAACGGACCGTCCTCACAGGAGTACCATATTCAAACAATAAAGACATGTTGTGCTGTCGCCCTCCAGGTCCCTCACAAACTTGTCATACTGCACTAGCCGAGTCTGAGAATAAAAACTCGTGCCCCCATCAATCTCATCGCCTCGGGTTTTGGTTCACCCACACAAGCTTGAGCAATCAATGTGATCATCCCCCCTATTGATATGTTTCCCTTTTTGGTAAGGGCAAATGCCTCACATCTCCGAACAAAAATATCAACCCAATCAGGAATCACCTGAAAACTCCTCAACCCTGTTCGCAAAAGGTTTACCATAGCCACATTCAATTAGGCGGGCTCTCCGTTTGCCAACCAAGACATAGATAGACCTCTATAAAATAATTTCCAAGCCGGGTGAGAAAGAGAGGAAGCCCTAAGGTATTTTTTTTTTGCGGGGGCAATCCTGTGAGCTCAGAAAAGAAAAACAAGTCCCCATCGGACTCGACCCAGTTTCCTCTCGGCTGATCAACCCCAAAGATTTGCCTCAACTCATCATAATCCACTCGATAGGCTTGATCATTCATATGAAACCGAATAGTATTTTCTTGTGACCCCTGGCCTACCTCCAAAGTTGAAAGGAACTCAAGTGAATATCTCAAATACGTAGATGGAGTCTTCCCCGAGAAATTACCTAACCCGGCTTGCGTCATCAATTACATTACTAACGTCTCTAAACCCAAATCCCTCAACACCGGCAAATGAAGGAAAGTGGTGACTTGAAATTTCCTACCCTCCAAATTCCGCCATTTTTCTTTTGAGCGGCGGTCAATTGGGTCAATCCCATATACGGCGTCAATGATGCATTAGGGGAAGTGGGATCATTTGGGACTACGGGCGGCGGGTTTTGTCTACCCCTCTTGTTGCTACCCCCTCTAACGTCTATCTCCTTAGGAGGCATATTTTCAACACAAAAACCACCTATACATAAGACGGAGAGACACAAATTTTAGTAATAACATTGTCTTAGTAAATAGTAAGCAAATAAGACCTAAACAAATACATATTATATAGAAGTAACAATATTAATATTCAACCATACAAAAATAACAAGTTTGATTGAAACATGAAACTTAAGTAATAACATTGTCTTAGTAAATAGTAAGCAAATAAGATCTAAACAAATACTACTCAAACTAATCATCATCATTATCGGCCATATCAACATCATCATTATCGGCCATATCAACATCTAGGTCATTGATATTAGTAGTTTCAATCTCGACCCCATCAACTCCCTCTCGCACCCACGATGTTTCTTCGTTAGCAACATTTTCATCCAGATTTTGTGAGCAAAATGGTACCAATTGTGGAATCGAATGCGCAACTTGTTTATCATCATTTGAATATATGTCAAAACTATCTCTTGGTGTAATCCTCATCACAACTTTCCAATCACTTTCTATATGATCTTTAACATACCAAACTTGCTCAGCTTGAGATGCTAATATGAATGGTTCATCACCAACTCGATTATCCTTATACAACTTGTGATTGAAGTTTACAAGAGTAAATTTTTGCTCATCTTCCATCTTGCCTGTCCAGGTTATCAACCCAATCACATTTAAACAATACAAATCTTATTGAGTTGCTATAACGAATTTCAAGGATCTCAATCAACTCCCCGTAGAAGTTAACATCCCTACAATGGGATTATTATCCTTTCGGCTTGCAAAACTTGTCACACTTGCATTCAGCATGACTCCACTATTTTGAGTTTTCCTCCGTCTATCGACATCCTTCACTCGAAATCGAAAACCATTTATTATGTAAGACTTATACCGCCTCGCATCCATATGAGGACCCAATGCAAGACTCGTAATTCTTTCGGGCACTACATCTTTCGTCGTGCATACCTTTTATAAAAAACAAAATTTAATAAGAAAATATTTAAAACGATAAATTGAAACTATTATATGAAGGTGGTTTCATACTTACATAATCCTTAAACCACTAACAAACTTATCATTATGTTCTTTCTCTATAAGATGTCGTTGATTACGAGGTAATGTCTCCCTCAAATGTACACGATGAGCAGATCGAAAATATGAATTAAGTATTAATTTGAAATATAAAAGATATAAGGAATGTAAGCCTCATGTAAGGAATCACTTACTCTAGGTATTGTTCAACATCTTCGCATTGAAAAGCACATATCTATGCGCTTGTACTCGTGTGATGTAATCAAGGGTAATTACCTCTTCTTTTCCTACAAAGCGGCCTAACTCATCACCTTCATCATCATTTCTTCTAGGACGATTGGACTTTGTCTCAATGTCATCCAAATATTGCGTACAAAGAGTCATGCATTCTTCGGCCACAATTGCCTTAGCTATGGAGGCCTCGGGATAGGCTCGATTTCGAACATATAATTTTAATGTAAGTAGAAACCTACAAAAACATTTACTTATGCTAAAGCGGATGTAAAAAGGAATTTAACTTTTTTCAAAGTAAATTTAATATGGATGTACCTCTCTACCAGGATACATCCAACGAAATTGTATTGGGCACGCTAGCAAGGCCTCCTCGGCTAAATGCACCGGCAAGTGCTCCATAACATCAAAGAAAGTGGTGGGAATATTTTCTCGAGAGCACATAGTGTGACAGCCATCCGATCTTGTATCTTTTCGAGATCGCGAAGTGTATTCACCTTTGAGGATAATTGCCTAAAGAAATTTGCCAACTCAATGATGGCTTTTACAATGTAAGTAGGCAACGCTTTTCGAACAGCCTAAAGGGAGTAGTTGTTGGAGCAAAATATGACTATCATGGCTCTTAAGACCCCAAATAGCTCTTTCCTCTAGATGTACACAACGAGATATGTTTGACGAGTAGCCATCGGGGACTTTGACTCCCTTTAGAACTTTCAAGAATGTGTCTTTATGCTTCTTACTCATTGTAAACCGAGCCGGAGGCATAATATCTTTGCCGGATGGAAGCTTTTGTAGATGCAATGGTTTCCGAATGTTCATCACTTTTAGGTCTTTTCTTGCTTTATCATTATCTTTTGATTTCCCCCAGCACCTAACAGTATGTAGCACATTATCACACACATTTTTTTCAATGTGCATAACATCAAGATTATGACGAACATGATTATTTGCCCAATAAGGCAACTCAAAGAAGATACTCCTCTTTTTCCAATTGTGACACAACTTAGGAACCTTTCTTTTCTCCAACTTGGCTTGTTGCTTCTCACCCTCTTCTATTTTCCTCTTTTTAATAACATCTTCTATTTTATACTCTTTGTTTCCATATTTTCAACTTGTTTAAGCAATTTTGTTCCAAACAATAACTTGGGCTTATCTCTCACTTCATGAGTACCATCAAAAGAGCCTTTATCCTTACGAAAAGCATGACTCCTAGGCAAGAAGCGTCGATGACCAATATAACAATACTTGCCACCATGATCCAACCATCGTGCTTGAGGTCTCACATTGCAACAAGGGCAAGCATATTCACCTTTAGTGCTCCATCCGCAGACAACATTGCATATGCGGGAAAGTCATTTATTGTCCATAATAGTGAAGCTCGTAAAGTAAACAACTCGTTCCTTGATGCATCATAAGTTGATATACCATCTTCCCACAATTCCTTCAACTCATCAATTAACGGTTGGAGATACACATCTATCTTGTTGCCCGGCCCTTTTGGGCCTTGAGTAAGCACCGACAAGAAGAAATATGGTCAAGCTTCATGCATAACCAAGGTGGAAGATTGTATGGCATAAGCACAACCGGCCAAGTACTGTGAGATATAGTCATTGTTCTCGAAAGGATTAAATCCGTCGATGCTAATCCCAATCTAACATTTCGAATTTCACTTGAAAATAATGGATAACGTTCATCGAATTCCTTCCACGCACGAGAGTCTGCAGGATGCCTCAACACACCATCGTCTATTCTTTTCTCGGCATGCCATCTCATGAGTGTCGCGGTCTTAGATGACCAATACAACCTTTGCAACCTTGGCTTTAAGGGAAAATACCATACTTTCTTCATCGCTACACTCGCTGGGAAGTTTATTCTTGCCACTTGTTTCCGCACCTTCACCGCTACCCCTTCTTCTTGTTGCTTATATCTAGAGGCTCCACAAATTTCACATTTAGTAAGTTTTTCGGTTTCATTTCGAAACAACATACAATGATTAATGCACGCGTCCCACGTTTTATAACTAAAACCCAAATCCGCGATCATCTTGTACGCCTCACGATAGGAACTTGGCACTTTCGCCGGGTGAGGCAATGCCCTAATAAAATTTTTAATAAAGAAGTAAATCCCTTATCGGTCACTCGATAATTAGCCTTCCAAAGTGCATAAGTTCTACAATAAATGAGAGTACCGTAAACTTATCACACCCTTCCCACAAGGCTTGATCAAGATCTCTCAAAAGTCTAAGAAACTTTGCGGTGGATGCATCATCGATTGTACGATTTCTTCAATTCCCTGGCCGGTTACTATCCCAAGCATACCCATCCCTTCATGTACCATTCGCCTCATACAATCTTGCACGCCCAATTCAATTTCAATGCCATCTTCAGTTGTCATATCATTATTATCATTCTTACGCACCGAAATGTACTCTTCCCCGTGCCTAATCCAATTCTTGTAATCTTTTTGAAATCCCACTGCAATACAATGTGATCTCACGGTTGCACGGTCTTCTTGGTAACGATTTGCGCATTTTTTACAAGGACAATATATTTCTTTAACACCAACAGACTTTTTGAGAATGCAAAATCGAGAAAGTTGTCAACCCTGACAAATACTCATTTGAAATTCGATTATCCAAATCAATCCAACTTTTGTCCATATATGACTTGACTTGATATTTTTAACGTTAAAATACAACCTATATATAAGACCGAGAGACACAAATTTTAGAATAAAAATAAACTCATAAACAAACATAGTCTAAATATGTACAACTTTTGGCTCGATATAGATAATATACATTGTTGGAGCCTAGCCTATTAGTCGAACTTGGGCCCATGATATAGTATAACCCTATGACAACATTCATTCGTTCTCTCTCACAAGCCCCCCTAATTGAGAAGCTAATTTAAGGAACTAGGTTGATGTCCAAAAGAATATGCACATGCAACAAAAGATTTGAAACTATTTTTAGGAACTAGGTTGAAGTGCGCAACATTATTTTTGAAGTGCGCAACACCAACATATGGACTAATAGATTGAGATTACGGGCACACTAGAGTTAAGGGAATTTACAAGGTTTGCCTTAGTTCAACAACAAAGTTGAACTAAGGCAGTGGTATAAAGCAAGACTATCACCAATGAATGAAAAAAGCATTCGATTCACAATTAACAAGACTATCACCACACAGTGGTAAAGCCACCTCAACCTATTTTACCCTAATTTTTGAAAAATGTCATTTCACTACTTTCAAATATTATCAGGTGAGTGGAAATACCAGAACAATTTCTAATGACTAAAGAGCCATCGGGACTTGTTTACTGTAACGAGTTTCCATCTCCGAACACTACTATTAGCTTGTAAATGAAAGACATGATGACAAGAAGAGAGCTACGAGACTACCATTTTTTAATAAATGTGGACAATAGGAGAACAGAAAATTAGGAATTCAGCATATGCGTGAAGAAACTTACACAGCTTTGATTTAGAATCGCTTTTAATGAGAGAAATCATTTTAACAGTGGAGGGATTTTCACTACATTATTTCACGAAATACATTTTTTAAGAATGTGACAAAGTCATAATTTGGATGGAAACTTAAAATACAGTATCTACTCAGAATTAGGAATGATAAATGGAACCAACAATCTCTTCACATATACCAAATGGTCATGTTTCCTGTGACAACCAAATCAGCTTGGACAAGCTAAAACATGAATAAACTAAATAACTACACACTTGAACTAAGGCAGGGTATAAAGCAAGGGTCCAAGTCACTATTTCTTCGACATAAATAGAAACACACATAACTCACAACACCAAGAACAAAAAAACCCGTAAATTAAAAGTAAATTAGAAAAGGGGAAAGAAATGTATACTCCGATTGTTGTTGATTAAAGAAATCAAAGCTCAATTTCTGGAGGAGAGAGAGAGAGACTGAGTGAGATACGCTAGAGGAGAGAAAGAGAGACTGAGTAAGAAATCAAAGGGCAGACCAAGAACAATAAAAACCAAAAAATTAAAAGTAAATACCAACCGTTCTTCCAAGACTGATTTGGAGGAGAGAAAGAGATCTTCGTTGGTTGCCCTAGCTATGGAGATTTCGTGCCCTAGCTGCTGCTATGGAGGAGAGAAAGAGAGGGAGAGATACCGCGAAACTGAATAGGGAAATTTGGTTTCCCGGTATTTAATAACATTTACGGCGGACGCGTATAAACCGCCGTAAATAGTTAACTATATACGGCGGCTACTTATAAACCGCCGTATATAACTTCGATCTCATACGTATTCATGTGAAATATACGTATTTACTTATTTACGGCGGTCTAGACCGCCGTATATATTAATTATATACGGCGGTAGATATAACCGCCGTATATATATGATATATACGGCGGACGCGTGTCCACCGTCGTAAATGAGCGCCGTAAATAGCCCCTTCTCTTGTAGTGTATCCATTTACAACTTATAACCCTTTAACTATCCCAGTAACTTGTACTTATGCATGTGACCCTCTAGGTTTCTAACACGAAGGCAGTATATTCACACAGACTAAGGTAACCGACTAGCATCAGTTGTTAGCCACCCAATGTGATAGAAAAACGGTAGCGAACCATAAACCACTATGAACAGTTGTAGTTAAATCTCTTCGTCTTAATATCCAAATTATTATTGATACATGAAGCGTCATTATCAATAATAATATTTACTTGGTTCTTGAAATATCTTAACTTGATTCTATGACTAACTTGTCATGCCATGGCCATGGACTTTCAAGTCACTTATATTTCAATCCAAGAGGCCGGGATATAATCTTCGTAAAGAAGCGACGAATCCTCTCTCGACGTTTCACTATTTCCTCTACACTTCATGTTTCATCTAATCTCTAATTATTGTAGACATATTTCAACACTACTTTAATAAGAGTTAAAATAAAATAATTCATGTATGAAATAAATAAATGTCTCAAGTCTAGGGATTTAACACACTGCTCATATTGAGAATATTAATGACTCTAAATACACGTAGTATTCTCAATGACGGGCCAATCCAGTGAACTCAACTTACTTAGAGCACCCGTATTGGTGACTTGGAACACTATCCCTCAGTCTAGTGAGAAAGACTTTAGTCATCACATACGTTGGTCATAATTATCAATGTCCACTATTAATAATTACTATCTGACCAAGGATAACGTTTATGAACATATATATCATAAAATTCTCACCAATAATAGAATCCTCAATTATCATTTTATGATATAATAATTTATGTTCAATGGACTTCATTATTTAAATTAAGCGAGCAAAAAAGCTAAAATTAAATAATAAATACTGCCATTAAAATAAATAATATAAAATATGTCTTGGCACATTGTGCACACACTTTCAGTCTCTCACTTGCACTATTGCCAAGCACTATGAGATCGTAGTCCCAATGCCCTCACATGCTTCTCATGATTCTGCTGAGCTAAGGCTTTAGTAAGGGGATCTGCAACATTTTCCTCTGTACCTATTTTGCTGACCAACACATCACCTTTCTGAACTATCTCTCTGAGTAAGTGATACTTTCGAAGTACATGTTTGGATCGATGGTGAGACCTTGGTTTCTTTGCCTGAGCTATGGCTGCATTATTGTCACAGTATAAAACAACTGGATCAACAATGCTAGGAACCACCCCAAGTTCCTTTATGAAGTTCTTGATCCAAACAGCTTCCTTGGCTGCTTCAGAAGCTGCTATATATTCGGACTCTGCTGTGGAATCTGCTACTGTTTCCTGCTTGGAGCTCTTCCAGCATACAGCTCCTCCATTTAAACAAAACACATAACCTGATTGAGATTTCTGATCATCCTGATGATCAGTTTGGAAACTAGCATCAGAATATCCTCTGATTACTAGTTCTTCCTCTCCTCCATAGACCATAAACAAATCTTTTGTCCGTCTCAAGTATTTGAGAATGGTCTTTATTACAATCCAATGGTTCTCTCCAGGATTGGCTTGATATCTACTCGTCATGCTTAAAGCATACGAGTAGATATCAAAGCCAACGAATATTCTTGGTGGCGAAGGTGAGTACTTTGATGAAACTAAATCGGGAAGCGATTAAGAAGGTAAGTACAATGTAATTTATTTAGTTGTTGCTATAGTTTTTTTTATTAGTTAGAATTTAGATAATTATTGTAATAAAAAGAGGTAAAGACTCCTAATATTCTCCCTTAATTATAAAAGGGTAGGATTTGGTTGTCTCCCTCATGTAATTTTTTTCCAATGATTAATAAAATTTAAAGGGTACCGTCCCTTTTTCTTCTATATACCTTCTTTTGTTAAGTTTTTTCCTATCTTTTTTTATATGCCTTTTTGGAAAAAATGTCACTAGTAAACAAAAATCTAAAATATTATTTCAAAGTCAATAAAAAATTAAAAGAAAATAAAAAATAAGTCCGTCCCTCTTTTCTTATATTTACTTGCATTTGTTTAGTTTTTTTATATCTTCTTTTATATACATTTTAGTAAAAAAATTAAGTAATAAAAAACGTCTAAAATATTAATTTATAGTCAATAAAAAATTAAAAGAAAATAAAAAATAAGTCCGTCCCTCTTTTCTTCTATGTACTTTCGTTTGCAATACAATGGAAAGGGAGGAACATGACTGTAACTATAGCTAGCCGGAGTTGCTGGGCCAAGAATCTTGATGGCCGGCCAATGACCAAGAGTGGCCGAGAAACATGGCCGCACAAACAGGCCGCATCTTGGCAGAGAAAACAGAGCGCGTGATCGAGCCAAAAAGGGGCGACCGCACCATTTGGGCAGAAAAAACGCGCGATCGCACATAAAAAAAGGGGACGATCGCGCCCAAACCGTGAACCGCCGGTTCGGTCATCCCAAATGAATGACATGAAACATCAAATATCTTCTAGGTCAGGAACTACATAAAAAACAGGATTTAAAGACCAACACATAAAAAAAATAAAAAATTATAGGTCAATGACCTTTAAGGTATTTAACTCTAAGTATCATGTAACTTGCGACTTTGCCATTCTGGGCACGTTATGTTTTGATTTCGGTAACATTTTCCCTAATGAATTTTCTACTATTACCAAAAAAAATAAAAAAATTGAAAAGGGCATTACTCCCCAAAAGTTTTATTAATAGTAAATAATATATAAATAAAAGTTATATGTTTCCAATGAACGGAAATAAATCCATCATCTAAGTTACAGTAATCTTTTTCATCTGTTTCATACTATTCTCTTTTAACATCAATCCTACGAGCCCAACCCAACGACATTCACCATACCATTAAATTCATCACAAAAAAGTGTAACAACAGACGAAAACAAAGTATTAAAAACTTTTCATTTTACAAGGTCGCCTTTTTAAATGAAGCACTAAAAATAAAATTTTATGTCATTTCTAATGGAGCGGAGGAAGTAAGTAATAAGCGTAATGAAATGAAATAAAATAATTTTAAAGTAGATACTTATGACATTTTGCTAGTGGATAAGAAAGAAAATTAGTCCTATATAATAATATATATCATCTCCAATTGTTTCTCTTTATTAATGCATTTGGGGTAATTCAAGTCTCATGATGGTCCCTACAACTACAACAATTGTCTTGTCTTATTAGGTTAGGGGAGTGCATCACGAAACTAGAAAGAATACCTCAATACCCCTCATAAATTTTATTGATTCATAGGAATTTTACCATGTGCATTAATTTCCATTATCTTTTGCTTCTACTTAAGGACTTGAACATTTTCTTAATGGCTAGGAAACCCACAACCCCCCCCACCACCACCACCCACACTTTCTTTAATGATATTCCTACTAGGGATGGCCAAATCGGACCGGAATCGGACCGGAACCGGAAAACCGGACCGGAACCGGCCCGAAAAAGCCCGAAACCGCCATGAATCGGGGAGAAAACCGGAACCGGGGTAACCGGAACCGGTTTGGAGGCGGGCCGGTTAAGGTTCACCAAAATGGTGAACCGGACCGGAAAAAGCCCGGAACCGGACGAAAATTTGTTGTTTTTCAATAGAACCGGCCCGGAACCGGACCGGAAAAGCCCGGAACCGGACCAAAACCGTGAGAAAACCGGAACCGGATAACCGGAACCATGAGAAAAGCGGGCCGGTTAAGGTTCACCTCCTCGCCGAACCGGAACCGACGGTTCAAGGCCCGGAACCGGAACCGGACCGGATTTGATCATCCCTAATTCCTACCATTATGTTCGCACAATTGTGAGAAATTGGTGATTGCATTAAATTAGTGGATTCATGCAAAAAGAGTCTTTGCATGAATCCACTAATTTAAAACTAAATTTAAAATGATTAAAAATGAAATGTGGATATTTACTTAGGGACGGAGGGAGTAATAATCATTTTCGGACAACGGGAGTGCTAATTATAGAACACTAGTAAAAGCCCGTGTCCAAGGACACATGTTTTTTTTTTTTTGGTAATTTTTTTTTTATTTAAAAAAATATTTTTTTAAGGAGAAAATGGGAAAGGGACAACTTAGTGAGGGCAAAATGTGAAATTTGGCTTATGAAACTGTTCATTGTACTGTTCACGGAAGGGTTGCCATTTATACTATAGATATAGTAGACATTTACTTAGGGACGGAGGGAGTAATAATCAATTTTAGAGTATAAAAAGGAAATTTGGACATTTTTAGAGTGTCCGTTAAAATGAAATGTGGACATTTACTTAGGGACGGAGGGAGCAATAATCATTTTCGGACGAAGGGAGTGCTATTTATAGAACATATAGTAAACACATAGTGGTATTATGGAAATAAAACAATTACACCATGAAACACTAATTTTGAAGTTTAGTAACTTCAAAATTTCATTTCTATATATATATTTATATTTTTTTTTAATGTGAAGGAACTAATTTAAACCATTGGCTTTGAGGATTGTCATTACACCATGAAACATCACTTAAATCCTCTTCTAAACATAAACAATTATTTGTAACAATTCTCATGTGAATAGAATCCCAATCCAAGCACAAGTTGTTCCCTTGCTCATCTTTTGTAGTCAATTGGTTCCATGACTTTGATATAGTCCATTGACTAGTGGGGCCCAATGAGTTACCTGCAGTTATGGCCGATAGAGGAAGCCCACGGCCCATTGCTGTTAAGCTTAAATCAGTACTATATAACTGGATACTGCCAGTGTTGTTGTAAATCATAAGGTTTGCATACTGGCAACTTGTTACAAGAACAGCTCCTTCTTTTGGCTCAGATGCTTCACTTGATATATCTATACATTTCCCTGTTTGAGGATGATAGAGTTTGTATAATGTTGGACTGCCTAACTTTGGATCTGCATCAAAACAAATAAACATTAACTTTGGGACAAGGTCGCGTCTTGCCGCTTTTTTTGCTTTATTGTGGGGCCCAGATTCAATCACGTCTCAATATTTTGAGATTAGTTGTCAAGAATAAAACAATGGGATGTGACTGCATCCGGATCACATATTACAACGGAGTAGTAAAGCATGAGAACAACCGTTCCAATCCCATATACTCCCTCCGTACTAAAAAGTTCTTCCCACTTTGATTTTCATGTTCCATTCACTCGAATTTTGATCATAATTTTATAAAAAACTAAATAAAGAAGTTTGAATAGTAAAAGATGAAAATATCAGGGGCGGATCTAGGCTTATTTGAGGTGGGCTCCAGCACCTCAAACTTCAAAATTTTCAACAATTTTTTATTTTTTTTTACCTAAGTCACCAACTATAAGCCCACGTGGTTTCAAAATCCTGGATTTGTGCCCGAAAAACATGGAAAGAGAAATAAATAATTACGTACCTTGGAACTTCATTTGTATAGGCTTCAACTTGTCAAGAAAGGTAGCATTCCTAAGGTTACTCCAATCATGATCATACATAGCATAAACATCATCCACATCAAATTGTCCTTGTCTAAGCATAAAACTCCCAGTCAAATGCCACAAACTCCAATCCATATCAAACTCAGCCAAAGTTGCCAACACACAAAGAAAATACCTATTATCCACTTCATTCACACCCCTTTGGTCAGCCCCAAACTCACTCAAGAACAAAGGAACTGGGGGGTTTTTATTATCCCCTGCTGTGAACAAGAACCCATCATTGTCCATGAAGGTTTTTGTTACATTGGAACAATATTCATTTGTTTGGTGCACCCATTCGTCTTGTGGTTGTCCGAACGCATACCAATGTGCCTCGAAGACAAGCTTGTTGTTTAGATTGATGGTCAAGGGTTTGTTCTTTAGGAAGGTGAGATCAGAGGCAAATTTTAATCCGGAGAAAATGATCAGCAAATTAGGGTTTTGTTTGTGTATTGCAGCTGCACCTCTTTGCATGTTCTCGTACCAACTGCTTATGTTCTGGTTGGGGCCGCGTAATTCGTTTCGCATACTCATCCCCACTACCTGGTGTTACACCACATATTAATAATCACCAATTCGTAAAAAATTGAGTATCTATTTTTATAATTGAATAAGAATAATAATGGACTATTAATTTGAGACAAATAGAATCTGTGTTACCCGGATTCTTCAAATATGTTGAAGTACCCGTGTCCGACACGTATCGTGTCCGACAAGACACCCCGACACCCGCATTTTCATTCGGATACGACAAGAAAGATTAAAAAGAAAAAAAGGAGTGAGTTGACTTCATTTATACAAGTTTTAATGTTGTTTTACTTAATTATACATTATATCTTAGCAAAAAAAGAGTGAGTTGACTTCATTTATAAATAAAGTATATAAATAGACTTAATATATTTTGTTATTAACGTATCCCCGTACCCGTATCCTAATTTTAGGACAGTGTCCTTGTGTCCAATTTTTTAGAGAAAAGTGAATCCGACACTAAAATCCGTACCCGTATCGGATACCCGATCATGAGTCCAGGTAACATAGAATAGAATACATAAGCTTAAAACACTACTAGAAAAATGTCTTTTAAAAAAGACTATTTATTTGATACATCAATTTGTAATTGTTAGAATTGGGTCCTCATCCCCTTAAAAGGCCTTGTTAACCCCTCACGTGTAGGCCGGTAACTTGGCACTACACGTGGACTTCAAACCCAACACGGGCACCCAACACGGGTTAACTTAAGCCCAACATCAACTTGAACCAGGCTCTGATACCATGTTAGAATTGGGTCCTCATCCCCTTAAAAGGCCTTGTTAAGGGGTGAGGTTAACCAATTTTATATAGTGGATCATTTTTGTTCTCCAAGTTGATGTGGGATATATGGGACTTCAACACTTAGGGTTTCGCGAAGAAGTTCTTCTATGGATCTAGGCTTTGATACCATGTTAAAATGTGGAGAGGAGTAGGATTATAATTTCTATATTATTTCACTCTCATCTTTTACAATTGTCCTAAACACCTATTTATACTACTTTTAGGGCTCGTTTGGTAGGCCGATAGGATTAGCCTGTGTTAATAGTGTGTTAATAGTGGGGGATTATTAATTAGGGGATTAATAACACCACCCTTTTCTTGGGGATTAATATGAAGGGGTTAGAGGGGATAAGAGTGGATAAGAAGCTTATCCGAGTTGTACCCAGAATTATTACTCCCATTGCATTTAGCCTACCAAACACCAAGATTATTGGACTAATAATCATATCCAACTCTAATCAGGCTACCAAACGGCCCCTTAGAGTCCTAATTCTAATAGGAGATACAATCCTATATATACATAATAATCCTTCTTTGATTAGGATTTTATTTTAGCTATGTATTCTACTTTCCTACTTAATTAAGGAGTCTTCCTAAAATACGAAGCTAACATTAGGTAACAAGTATTTTCTTGCAAACTCGGTCCGCTCCATCGGTCTAGATCCATTTCACTCGGTCCGATCCATGTCGCTCCACCATATTCTCCAACTGTAATAGTCAGTATATTAACATTTTTGGAACAAAATTTCTTTAACAGTCTCTAGTTTAGAACAACATTTCTGTAATGATCTCTATTTATAAGCAACATTTTCTAATCGTTCCAATTTTATTATGTAATATTTATCATAGGGATTGTAATTTCTATTTCTAAAGAATTTGTGATATTCACTTATAAGACCCCTATTTGATCCTAATGAAAATAAAAATTTATAATTCATAATATTTCTAATTGTTTATCGATAGCAAGTTTTAAATTTTTATTTGAATATTTAATTAACCTAAAATTATTGTCTAAGTTTACTGAAAGTAACAACAAAGAAAGTGAGAACATTTCGGGATGAGGAAGTATTAAGTTAAAATTACACAAAAAGATTTCAGATTTAGAGACGCGACACTTATTTTTATATAGTGAAACTTATTATGAAATTATTTTGGGGGAATATTATGGATGCGTAGAATTTTAAGTACGTACCGTGGGATTGAGCTTATATCGCCTAGCCACAATTTTTAACCCTTTGACCCACTCGTTGGGGTCAAAATACTGATCACCAAAAAACCCATTCCCGTCCTCAGAATCACAACACCACTGCGGATAACTAACATGATTATCCAAGACCACCATAATCCCCTGTGTCCCCAATGCATTCACAACACTCTTATGAGCGTCCCAAATACTCATGTCCAACATGTCAGGGTTATTTTTCTTAACGCCGTCAATAGCGTCCGTTAAGTTCCACTGAGAAAGTGATTGGGAAACCGTAGCCACCTGATGCATGGGTTGCCTTGTGTACATGTATGTAGCCCACGTTAGACGCACGCAGTTAAATCCCATTGAAGAAATTCCTGATACGATGTCGTTTAGGGGTTTCTTGTTCAGGCCTTCCGGGATCATGGCGTGGAGGTGGCCGGCCCAGTTCACGCACGACAGCTTTACGCGGTTGCCTGAGTTGTCGTCGATAATCCATCTTGAGCTTGTTGAGAGAGGAAATGAGTGTGAGAGAAATGGGAATAAGACAAGGGAAAAAATGGTTATATTAAAGGATAATAAGGCCATTTTTTTAATATTGATAGATATTTTTGTGTAGCCATTAATTTTTCTTGAAGTGATTATTTAAAGGGTTTTTTTATTTAGGTAATATTTTGAAAATGATTAATGTTCAGAAATTAGCGATACAATCTATCTGTCACAAAATCTGAACCAAAAATGACTATTAATTTTTAATTATATTTGGAGATCCTAGTGCAAGTTTTGGACCCTAAAACCTTGCATATATAAACGTGGAAAATATTGAATTATGATGTGATATGATTTCACTGATCATCAAAATTTACATTAAAAAAATTCAAATTGTTCATGTAATGTAAGAGAACATTATCCCACATCGGGAATAAACAAGACTTGTGATGACGCCACAGCTTTTCGGGGTCAGGAGCGGTTCAAGGATATCTGGCTAGGATATATTTGGTGGCTTTGTGTACCTAGATCACAACACAAACAAGCACCGTTAAGGTCAAAGTTGGATGTTACTCCAACTCAGGCCCTCGGGTGTGAGAGTAAGAATACTGAGTAATAAGGCTTTGAATACCTTTGGAGTGTGTGTGTGTTTTGGTTTAGAGAGTAAAAGAGCTTACTCAATTGTATATGGAACTTACCTTGCCCAAGGGGGTAAAGGCCTTCTATTTATAGGCAATGCCATGGTGCTTGTTGAGGTAAGCAATGAGATCACCTCTGAGGGGCACTTTGGTATTAGACCGCCACACGTGTCCGCAGCCTAATTGGTCCCGTCGTGAGGGAACAGGGACCGTCCAGGGACATGGCCGAAAGGGACATGAGCCGTGTAGCCTGCTTATGGCATTAAATGGAATAGTAGGCGCCGACCGAGCCGCATTGAATGCGTGATGGGGAGCCGGCAAGTGGCTGTCGAGCGCAAGCTAACTTGCTCAGCAAGGCTTGACATTTAACCGGAAGAGCGGCTCATGCCCGCGGTCAACGTTGTGCTCGCGGTCAAAGATATATGACGCGAGCACGGTTGATGCGGGCATGACTCGCGGGCACGGATCCGGCGAGCGGTGGTTCCAAGGGTCCTCGACGGGGACGGACCGAGGAGGGACACGGTCTTGACCACAAGTGGCCTATTTGTCCGCTGCCTTCCCTCCGGCCGGTCTAGGAACCGCTACGTCCACCGGTTCCTTGGACTAGACCGAGCGCGGGCCCGGCCCAAGAGATCCGGGCTCATCAATGGCCCCTAGCTCCAAGTGTGATTATTTATGGTCCGGAGTGAGGAGCTACTAGAAGCTCTGGCCGCCTCACCGCTTCCTCGCGCGAGCACCGCAGTGTTAGCGTTTTTCCTTGTTTGTTGCTTGGCCCCACGGGCCAAAGGGAACGTTCGGGAGGCACCGGTGAGTGACACGTAGTCCTCGCATGACGTGCCTCCCGGTTAACAGGTGGGCCCTGGCGAGATGAAAAGACGGGTTGTTGGTACGTCGTGGGTACGTGTCGCTCATCCAAAGGGGGCAATAAATGCAAAGGGTATTTATTTTTTGAATTTTCAAACGTTTGGGAGACGGTTCGGGGTCCGAGGTAGGATTTGTGGGCTAATTAATACGGGTTAACGGGTTAACCCGTATAGGTAGGCCTTATAAATACCAAACCCTTAAACCTCAAACCCTTTTTACCGTTTCCAAACCTTCGTAGAGCATTTGAGAGAGAAAAATTCTTGCCGCGATCCTCGTGCTACCGCTTCCGAATCCTTTTCTCAATCCTTCTCTCGTAAGTATTGGGTGTTTTTCTTCTTCATCTCCTTCTATTTTTTCTTTTCTGGGTTTTTGAACGAAATGACCACTCGTGAATTTGGACCCCGCCGTCCCGTAGAACTAGGAGCTGGAGCCACCCCAGATGTCTTTGCCGTTTGTAAAAAGACCGGGGATTTTTAGGAAGGTAGGCTTGGGGTGGCTTAGATCGTCCTCGACAGCCTTTCTGTATTTTTGTAAGAAAGCAGATTGGGGCCGTTCGTCCCACCCTGGCCAGGGAGGGCAGGAAAAATATATATATAACCGGGATGTATTGGTGTGGGGGATCACCGTAGGCTAAGAAACTTTGTAATGGGGGTTTTGTGTGTTTCCCCGCGAGAGAGATCGTGCTCGAACGCCGCTGAACTTGTGAGGAGAGCGATCCGTGTCCCCGAACGTATAACCGATTGGGAGAAGTGTGAGCTAATGGACCCCCATCAAGCCAATGCCGCGCGGGCACCGGCACAGCACTGAATGACCCTTTAGATGTTCTGCCCTTGAGGACTGTGTTTCCCAACGTGGTGCCCGCGGCCCCTGGGGGAGCTAACCCTATTGATCTGAGCAGTAGCGAGGAGCTGGAGCCTCTGAACTTTGAGACCACTGGCTCTGGTGAGGTTGAATCTGAGATGGCCCCCGCCCGTGGTGACCCCACCGGTCTCTTTGGCTCCTCGAGCTCGGAGACCGAAGAGGATGACCCCGAGGAGGGGGATAGGAGGGCCGCGGGGACATCTAAGAAGGCCGCCGAGACCACTAACATTCGTGGATGCCTTTTCGACCCCGACTCCGGGAGGAGGAGGAGGAGGAAGTCGGCCCCCGCCCGAACAAAGGTAAGAGGCCGCCTAGGGGTGAATCTGGTCGCGGCCGTAGCAAGAAGACCAAGGAGGTGGCCACCATTGACCGGGAGGAGGACATTTACGAGGTTTATAACTTGGACCGCAATGCCTACCGTGTCCGCACCCTGGGCACATACATTTGAAGGATAAGTGACAAACCGCGGCCGAGACAGTAGCCGATGTCCGCGAGGACAATAGTGGCCTTGGTTTTCTATGGTGCCCAATTTGAGAACGGCCCGAGATTGCCCCCTGACCCATTCTTCTACTTTTTCTTGGAGTTCAACAAACCGCTCCCCTACGCACTCCGACTCCCAATGCCATTAGTGGCTATAGTCTCCTTTTATCGCGGTCCGCAGATTCCATGGCTATGAACCTACCCCCGGCCGGGCTTTATGCTTACTACCGTAACCGCATCGCCCGCAACATTTTGAGTTTGAAGGCTAGGAATTATTCTACCCGGACCTTCTCTCCTCCCTCAAATAAATTTGACCAATGGAACCAGAGGGACATCTTGGTCATTGAAGTCTAGGTTTCGATGGCCCTTCTCGAAACCCTCAAATCCAAATTCCCCGATGAAGGTGGCCGCGAGTAGCTATCCGCACCCTTCCTTCCGCCGATGTTCTCGCGCCGGCTCCTGTAGAAATACCCGGCCCAAGATTTGGAGAGCGGGGAGGAGCCTCGTTTACGATGTGGGCGCCATCGTGGAAGATGAGCCCCTATTAATATACTCGGGGCGGCTCCTCGCAGGAGGGCGCCCCACATGCCCCTGCAGTAATAATAGAGCCTCCGCCCGCGACCCCGATTGGCGGGTGCACGAACATTACCAGCCCGAGGCGCATTGTAAGACCCGTATGCCGGGCGCCGAGTGCGATCCCCCGAAATAATTGGTCTCGATTCCTCTATGAAACCTGTTTGCCAATTTACTTTGCTTTTGATTTTTTGAACCGCTTGCTAACCATTTTTCTTTCCCTCCGTAGTAGATCCTACTGCATAACTTCGATGGCCCCTCCACTAAACGCCGCTCAACCGAAGGCCGAAACATGAAGGCCAACAAAGAAGCCGCCCGAAGAGGCGTAATGAGATGGGAGGAGTTTCCTCGAAAGACAAGACCGCGCCTGTGAGCAGGGAAGACTGGGATACTCGCCCGCTCCTGTGATCATTCTCAAAACCGGGAACTCCGCCTCCACCTCCCCGGGTCCTCCACCACCCACCGCTGTCCGGCGTCATCTCCCGGCCGCACTATTGCTCTCCGGCATAATCGTGAGCAATCCAAGAAGAGACCCGAGAGAGATGCGGATTCGGCGCACAGGAGAGGTCCTCCAAGACCCGTAAAGTGGGGATACCTCTGCTCGCAGCCCCGCCGCCGACACCGCTTTCTACCACCGCTCCCCAACCGCTGGGACACCGCTCAATAGCCTACCCTATCTCCTCACCGGCCACCCGCGAGGAGGCATGGGAGAAAAGGAAGCAGCGGGGACGTGCCCGCCATTACCGGGGTGGACTCAGATGCCCTGGCTCGCCCAAAATTCTGCCGCGGGCATTGGCCGATCAACCGCTCTTCGCCTCGACTCTACCACCAAAGCGGCCGAGAAGGAGAACGCATCGCCCCGACGGGGACATTGGGGTTGCCCTTATCGAGGTAGGGACCTTCCTCCGGCTTCCTCACTTAGCTTTTGATGTTCCACCTAATCCCGACTTTCTTCCTCGGCAGCGGGCAACAAGGCCACGAGGCTCCGGAGACTCATGCGACACCGTCCGCCGAGATTGCGCGCAATACTAAGGACCCGCGGGCAACTCCGCGAGCCGGAGCAGCCCTGTGAAAAGGTGGGTACTCCGAGCTCCCTCCCGGATGCCAAGGAAAAGGAGCTCACCACCAAGGAGTCCGATCTCAAGGGCTTCCAGAGAGGGCGACCGAGCCGAGCAAGAGCCTAGAAAAGGCAAAGTGGTCGGGCGGAATGAGCTCCGCGGCACAAGACCAAGCCGGAGCAAAGAAATGAAGAGCTCGCAACCAAGCTAGGAGCCGCGGAGGAGTCGGTCGACTCCCTGGAGGCTAAGGCCGACGAGCTCTCCGAGAAACCGCTACCTCTCACGCAGCTTGAGCCGGAGAGGGAGAGGATGCCGGCAGGCTCGCAAAGAAGCCGCTGAGGAGTATAAGAGCTCGATCGGGCTTTACCGCGGAGTGCTCGGCCCAAGATGAGGTCCGGGTCCGGACACGTATCCGGAATTTGCGGCCACGGCGTGTTCTCCGTACAAGAGCCGGGCCGTTATTGGCTCTCGGCTGTTGCTACCGATGAAGAGTGCTTGCCCGGCACGCCTTAGTTCCCTTGTCCGAGGATGAGGTCAAAGGCTTGGAGCCGTCCGCCTGCGGCCTCCCTTGCCTCCCGCGTGGCGTAGGTGATCGCCCTAGTCTCATAGCCGAGCCGGATGATCTCGCGGTTCTGGGAGAACCCTATTTCTCTGGGATGCCCCGGCTCAGTTCTTCCAAATGGGCCCGCCATAGAGACCTATTTCCTTCGCGGGCGGCTCCAGCTTCTCCAGCCCTCCGCCGAGCAACAAACCGCTCCTACCACCGAGGTGACTCCGGAGACCACCGCTTTTCCCAACTCCGACTCCGGCGGGCACAGGGGGTGCGGCCACCGAGGAGCCAGGAGTGGGCACTGATGGAGCGGCCGTCGAGGAGCCCAAGGAGAATGCTCCCTCAAGATAGGATTTTGTTTTTTTCTTTTTGTAATAGTGTAGGACCCTTTGTAATAGTGTAGGAATTTTGTAAATACTTCCTCATCTTTAATAGAAGAATTTTTCTCCACTCGCTCCCGTATTTTTATCTTAATTGCTTGTCTCGTAGGCTATTTTGAGTAGTTTGGCAATCTTCGAGCATCTTAATACTTGCATTCTTGCCTTACCACTTTTTCCAAATTTTTGACTTGCAATTAACTTTATACTTCTCCTTCGCGGCAAAGCAGCCTTAAGAGGCCCTTTCGCCCGCATTTTTTGAGTTTTCCTAACTCTTTATTCAAAACCCTTAGGTTTTTTGTGAGAGTCACCTTTATTCTTCTATGATCGCGTTTGTTTAGCCTCATGGCAAAGTTAGGGTCTTGACCCCGCCTTGTCTATTCGCTTTGTTAAACTAGTTTGATCACTCTCTTCCATTTACACTTATTCCCACTTTGCGAGCCATGGTGTAAGTCAAAAGTAGCCAAGGCAAGCATACTTTCATAGTGGCATGCAGTAAGGTGGCCGTGAGGCTATTTTCCGCGCAATGTAAAGGTAGGAGCGTATTTTAGCATAGAGGCCCTTTAACCCCCGGCATCCGTATCCCCTTATCGAGGTTCTCACTTATTCGACCCTTTATTCAAAACTCCCTAAGGTTTTTCGTGAGGGTCTCGTGGCGATCTCGGTGAACGGGCTTATATGTAGGCCTTTCACATACAGCATGCGAGTAACGGCCCTAACGAGGTCCTTCGCGCAATTAGCGGGTCCGACTTCGTGTCGTTGTCCCCACTAGAGTCCGTAGGCACGGGCATCACGGCCTTGCACCTACGTTCATCTATATCCACTTATTCTTGGTGGTGTCACGCGAGCAGGGAGTCCTCCCGCGATCACAAGCACGGATCGTAATGGATCTTTGTACATATATAGGCATGCGGATCCTTAGATCTTTGCGCATCGCAGTAGGAGCTCATATGTTGGCTCTTGAACTCACCGGCATCCGCAGCGCTGGGCATCCACCTTAGCTTTTGAGGCCGGTGGGAATTGATTTTTGCATCAAAATATGATGATAACTTCTTCCTTATATATATATAGTCTATACTCCTTCCAAAAATTACAAAGACTTCAAAAGAAGTATCTCTTAAGGTGGTCGCTATTCCAGTGAGTGCTTAAGCTCTTCTCCCTCTTTTGGTCGCAACATATAGGTGCCCTCTTTGACTATCTTTGTAACCTCATATGGACCTTCCCATTTCGGGGACAAACTTGTTGAAACCAGGTTGGGTCCCTCGACCTCTACGCTTCGAGTACCCAGCCTCCAACCGAAAACTCCTTTATTTACTCTTTTATCATGGTGCTTCTTCGCTTCGTTTGTAGTTCACCATTTTTTCATGTGCCCGCATTCTCTTTCCTTTCGAGATCGTCCGTGTCACACCTTCGTTTGCCTCGTTTTGAGACTCGTCGAAGTATGTGACTCGTACGAGGGTAGGGCTACCTCAACCTGAGCCATTGCCTCCGACCCATACGTGAGCGAGAAGGGAGTTTCTCCCGTTGAATTTCTTATCGTGGTGCGGACAACCCACAATGCGATCTCTGAGCTCGCCCAACCAACGTCCTCCTCGTCCTTCCAAATTTTTCTTTAAGGCAAGCAGACTAGCTTGCTCGCAGCCTCGCCTTGACCATTTCCCGAGGATAGGCAACTGCGGACTTACGGTGTTGCACCTTCATTCTCACACATTCGGCGGTGAATTTTGCGGAGAATTGGGTGCCATTATCCGAAATTATTGCTCGGGAACCCCAAATCGACAATAGATGTGGTCGTGGACAAACCGATAGTGTTATCCTCGGGAAATAGTGGCCAAGCCCTTTGCTTCCGTCCACTTGGTAAAATAATCCACGGCCGCACAGCATACTTGATGCTTCCTCTAGGGATTGGAAATGGTCCAATAAGATCTATCCCCCACGTATCAAACGGCCACGATGGTACTACCAAAGTCCGCTCTGTTGATGGTAGTCTAGGGATGTCCGCAAATCTCGGCACTTATCACATTTTCTAACATACTCCCTGCGCATCCCTTCTCATTGTGGGCCAAAAGAATCCTTTGGAATTTGATCTTGTACGAGAGGGTGCGAGCACTGGATGTCCGCCACAAACTCCTTCATGAACCTCATAGAGTAAGTTGGTGACCATGTGAGTCTTAACACACCTTAGTAAAGGCTTGGTGAATGATCGCCGAAAAAGCACCCCATCGAGGACGAGGTATTTCGCGGACACCGTTCGATGGCTCTAGCCTTTACTTGGATCCTCGGGGAGGGTTTGCTTCTCGATGTAATCCTTCATTTCATCCACCCGAGTCCCTTACTTGATCCTCAATATTGTTTATCCGTATTCGATCTATAGGTCTCTCCGTGAATTCAATCCTGGCAATTTGTCTCCAACTCACCAATTTCTTGCTCGGTTATTCTTGAGAGGAGGTCGGCTTCCACATTGTCCTCTCTCATGACTTGGTTCGGCTCATAGTAAGTGAAATTTTTGATGAGGGTTTTGCAAGGTCACGATCGAGTTAGTCTTGGGTTGATAGTATCATACTCCCCCCTAATTTGATTAACTATGAGCTGAGAGTCACTATTGATCTCAATATTCTGCACTCCCAAGCTCTCTTGCCAATTCCATGCCCGCTATAATCGCTTCATATTCGGCTGATTGCTTTGATGCCTCGAACTTGAATCTTAAGGCCCTCATAAATTTCTCCCCGCAGGTGCAATCGAAGTATGCCCGCTCCATGATTAACTTGCTCGCGGAGCCGTCCACATATAAAGTCCACACCTCTTCTGACGCTCCCTTGGTTGAACAATTTCGTGCTCGGCTTTTTGGGTCATCTTCTGATTATGCTCTTTCTTTTTCCGAGGTCGCCGCCCCGCCAATTTGAATGATGATTCTACTACAAAATCAACTAAGGCCTGCGCTTTGATTGTCTTTCTCGGGGAGTAGGTGATCTGGAACTCGGTGAGCTCTATAGACCAAGCTAGCATTCTCCCCGAGGACTCGTAGGCTCTTAATTTTCGAGCAGATACAAGCAAGGCGTAAGCTAACTTTTCTATATTAAGATAACGCCCTTCTACGGCGGACAGTGCCTTACTTACATAATAAACTGGTTTTGGGAGTTATTCTCCTCCTCACAAGAACAGCTGCTCTTGCCCAGATCGATGTAACGGCTAAATATAGAAAAAGCTCTTTCTCACGGCACCGGCTGCTTTGAGTAGAGGTGGCTGCCCGAGTATGTCTTGACTTCTTCAAAGCTTGATGGCACTCAGTGCTCCATGTAAATTCATCAGCTCTCTTCCCCCTTTGAGAGTTTTGAAGAAGGGGAGGCATCTCTCTGGCCTGACCGCGAAGATGAAGCGGCCAAGTGCGGTGATGCGACCATTGAGTTTTTGTACATCCTTCACGCAGCGGGAGGTTTCATGTCTAATAGGGCCTGGATTTTCTCTGGATTAGCCTCTATCCCTCTTTGGTTGACCATGAATCCGAGGAACTTGCCCGCCTTGACCCGAGCGCACTTAAGGGGGTTTAGCTTCATCTTTGTTATGGCGCAAGTCTTTGAAGGTTTCCTCCACATCGAGCTCGTGGGAGTTTTCCTTAGTTTTTATGACCATGTCGCCGATGTAGGCCTCTAGATTCCGCCTAGCTGGTTTTTAAAGACCGAGATTGACCATGCGCTGATATGTGGCTCCTGCATTTTTTAGCCCGAAGGGCATCAGAGTGTAGCGGCATGTCTTGCCGCAGCAATGAAGGCTACAGAGCGGACATCTTCATGAGCCATCTGGATCAGGTGGTAGCGGAGTAGGCATCAATGAAGCTTAGAACCACATTGTCCCGCTATAGAATCCCACCAATGTCTGCCCATGCGAGGAAGAGGGAAGCAATCTTTGGGGCATGCTTTGTTGAGATCGGTGAAATCAACGCACATCCTCCATTTGCCATTGGATTTCTTAACCATGACCACATTGGCCAGCCACTTGGGGTAGGAGATCTCCTTTATTATCCCCGCTTTTAGCAACTTTTCCACCTCTTCCTTGATGGCAATCTCTTTCTCAGGAGAAATATCGGATTTTTGGTGAATGTTTTTGAAGGAGGGGTCATCGTTGATTTTATGGAGGATCACGTCCTCGGCGATGCCTTGCATATCTTCCACCCTCCAAGCCAACACATTCGCAATTTGCTCTAAGGAACTCAATAAGTATCCTTCTTTCCTCGCTGCGAATTTCCAGCCCAACCTTAGCTTGTTTGCTCGGGAAGTGGGGATTGATTACCACCTCCTCGAGCTCGCCGTTAGGTTGAAGGTCGCCGATTTCACGATTGTAGCGAGTCAATGACAATAGTTGGGGGGTTGACCCTGAGCTTCGGTCAGTGTTGCCATTGAATATATGATATCGCGGTCAATTTCCCCTCTATTCCTCGATCAATATATCCTCCTCAACGAGGGGCTGGCCATTTGCTTTGATTTTCTGCTCATCTTGAGCTCCACCTTTGTGGAATGGAAAGAAAGCATGCCAATTGGTACGGGTGGCGGCGGGAGTGCAAGGGCTTTTCCCTTCTTTGACTTGTCCTCGCCCTTTCCCTCTATTATTTTGTCCTCGCCATCTATCTGCTGGGCGGGATGTCTGGCCTTTCTGTTCTTTCCTTTTTCCTCCAGTGCTCGGAGGAATCTCCGGCGGTTCTTGATGGTAGCAACCCCGCGGGGTGTTAAATTTCACCCTTTGGTGGGGACGGACGCAACTATTCCCAATTCGGCTGAGCGATTCACGCCGAGAATGGCATTGTATTGGGAAGGAAGATCGACCACCATGAAAGTTATCTTGGCCGTCTTACGCATGGGTTTTCCCCAATAGCTACGTCAAACACAATCGTCCCCTTTACCCTTACAGCGTGGTTTGTGAAGCCTTCGAGCATGCCCGCATATGGAGTGAGATGTGCTTCCGTCATTCTCATTCCAATCAAAGTATGGTAGTAAAGTATGTCGCGGGCGACTCCGGTATCTACCAACACACGGCCTATGTTTGCCCGGTTGATTCTCATTACGAGGGTGAGTGGGCGTGTGGAATGAAAAAAGGGTGGAGGCAAGTTCACTCCTTTTGAACCCAATTTCAGCTCTTCCCCGGGGCCGGGCGGGGATGGAAAAAACCTTCTCTAATGTCCGAATTTGGAGAGACAACTGCCTACTAGTGGGAGGTTCCTCCCCAATGAAGTTAATGTCGTAGTCCCCAAAATCGTCATCATTATTATCTCTTTCATTCCTGTCTGGTCCCCGGGTGTGTCGTGCCCGCCGCTGATCCTTGTTCTTGGGGGCGTATTGTTCCTTAACCCACTTGGTTAGCTCCCGTTATTAATTTTCTGTTTGGATTACTCGCTTGTGGAAACAATCCTCGGTTCCGTGCCGTGGTCGTTGTAAACTCACAGAATTTAAGTCTACTCCTCTCATTTGGCTTTCGGAGCATGGGGGGAGGAGGAGGAAAGTCTGAGGCTCTCATGATCACCACCCTTGGGTCGGTGAGCTCTGTATAAACTGTTTCGGCCACGGCCTTTTTGAGCCTTTCTGATCCCCGGCCTCTGTTTTTGCCCTGATTATTGGCATGCAGCGGGCTCGGGGTGGTCTCCTGGACTTGGCTTATCCTTTCTTTCGCGAAGCTCGTGGAGCGGGCACACCAGGCTCTTCGGCGGAGAGGCAATGGCCGACGCCCTTTCATACATTTCCTCCGATTTAGGTTTCTTTGGAGGCAAAATTCATTTTGAGGAAGGAGTTGCGAGGCCGCCTTCAAAACATAGTCGACGTCCCCCTCGTCCAGGTCCACAATCTCCTCGCTCACCTTCCTGAACCGGGATATATAATCCTTTGTAGGCTCATTTGGTGCCTCGCCTTGAACGACAAGATCTGTCCTTCGGGTCTAGCGCAAGGCACACTCTGCCTTCCGCAAAGGCATTGAGGAAGAGGATCTGAGTGTTTGAATCAACGACTGATACTGGGGTTTTGTAGGGCTAAGCATCCAAGATAGAAGCTTCGCCAGCCAAGGTCGCAGCCAAGCTTTGCATTACCGACTCCATCCGCTGAGAATAAAGCCATCTGGCCCTCAAATCTTCCCATATGACTCTTGGCATTTTTGGATCCGTCATAGGTGTCCATCTCAGGGGGTTTCTTCTGGATCGGTGCCGCGCAATTTTATCGGCGAAGGCGTCCATAGTGCGGCCCACACTTAAGGCGGCCTTCGATGGGTTTCCCGCATCTTACGCATGAATTCCACAAACTCGGGGTTACGATCATCAACCTTTTGCTTTTTAGCCCGTGGAGTCACGGCCTTCTCCTTGGCGGAGCCAAAGGTCTGGCTTTGGACTTCGCATCGGTGATTTGGCTGTGCCTCTTCCCCCTTTCCTCGCTATCATCTACATGCACCACACTCCGTGCGGCCCTGTCCGCGCTCGGGCTGGGTGCCGGTTTGCCCCGCGGCTTGACTAGCAAGCGAGTGTGCGGAGCTCGTTGGGAGAACCTTTGTGACCCTTGAGGGGAGCTGTAGCCCTCCATTGGCCTCTATTTCAAATATTTCCATCTCCGCGTCGTTGATGGCCATGGCTTCCGCGACCGGTTTGGATTCTGGAGGCTAGGATTTCCTTCCTTCTCGGGATGCGTTGCAGGGAAAGTGGGGTGAGTCGGATTGGTGTTTTTATGCGAGAGCTTGGGGAGTTTGGGCTAGTGTTTAGTAGGGCTTGGGCTTTCCGGCCACGTGCTTCCTCGGTTAACGGTGGAGAGCTCGTTGGTAGGGATTTTGAGGCCGAGAATGGGCCCCCTGATCGTCTGAAAAGACAGAGTTTGGTTTGCCTTTCCTATTGTTATTGGAGGGTTCGGCCACGGTTTTCCTCCTCTGTGGTTAAATGGCCGGCATTTTTCAGGAATTTGAGACATGTCACGTAAAGGTGAAGATAAGCGAAAGAAGTGTCTTTTGACGGTTAGTTGTTTAGACTACAAAGGTGTGTCGAAAACAAAAGTTTTAAATGGGAAAAACTTAGTGACGTAAAATAGAAGAGCCTTTCGGCGGCTGAATTTGTTTAGGACACGCGTGAGGTGCCTTGAAAACAAAAGATTTATAACGAGAAACGAAAAGAAAGTCGGATTCTACAATGGAACCCAGATGACGCCACGGCTTTTCGGGGTCAGGAGCGGTTCAAGGATATCCGGGCTAGGATATATTTGGTGGCTTTGTGTACCTAGATCACAACACAAACAAGCAGATTAAGGTCAGTTGGATGTTACTCCAACTCGGGCCCTCGGGTGTGAGAGTAAGAATACCGAGTAATAAGGCTTTGAATACCTTTGGAGTGTGTGTGTGTTTTGGTTTAGAGAGTAAAAGAGCTTACTCAATTGTATATGGAACTTACCTTTGCCCGAGGGGTAAAGGCCTTCTATTTATAGGCAATGCCATGGTGCTTGTTGAGGTAAGCAATGAGATCAGCCTAGGGGGCACTTGGTATTAGACCAGCTACACGTGTCCGCAGCTAATTGGTCTGTCGGGGAGGGAACGAGGGGCATCGTCCGGGGACATGGTGAAAGGGACATGAGCCGTGTAGCTCGACTTATGGCATTAAATGGAATAGTAGGCGCCGGGACTGGAGCCGCATTGAATGCGTGATGGGGAGCCGGCAAGTGGCTGTCAGAGCCAGTAAGCTAACTTGCTCGGTAAGGCTTGACATTTAACCGGAAACCGGCTGTGCAGCCCGGTTCAACGTTGTGCTCGCGGTCAAGATATATAATGACGCGAGCACGGTTGATGCGGGCAGACTCCTGCGGGCACGGATCAGCGAGCGGGGTTCCAAGGGTCCTCGACGGGGACGGGACCGAGGGAGGGACACGGTCTTGACCACAAGGGCCTATGTTGTCCGCGGTCTTCCCTCACTGGCCAAATGTTCTAGGAACTGCTACGTCACTGGTTCCTTGGACTAGACCGAGCGCGGGCCCGGTCCAGTAGATCCGGGCTCATCAACTTGTCTCTAACATATAAGAATCCTGGGCTACTCCCCTTAACACCAATTGGTTTTAAGGTGGAACCTCAGACTTTAACATGGTATCAAAGCTGGTCCATTACACGTGCAGGCCCAACGGCCCACGATGAACCCTTCGCGTCACCCATCATCCCGTCCACGTTGTAAGCCTTTGGCAAAGCCCTAAGCTACACGTGAGGGGGCGTGTAAGAGAACATTATCCCACAGCGGGAATAAACAAGACTTGTCTCTAACATATAAGAATCCTGGGCTACTCCCCTTAACACCAATTGATTTTAAGGTGGAACCTCAGACTTTAACATGGTATCGTAGCGGAGTCCTCGCACTGCGCAGTCTGAGCCCAGCGGCACGATGTTACTCGCGCCACCCGGTTGATAAGTCCACGTTGTAAGCTTTGGCAAAGCCCGCTACACGTGAGGGCGTGTTAGAGATATTATCCCACATTGGGGAATTAACAAACTCTTGCTATAATATATAAAGATCCCTGGCTACTCCCCTTATCACCAATTGATTTTAAGGTGGAACCTCGGACTTTAAGATGGTATCGAGCTAGGTCCGTTACACGTGCAGGGCCTAACGGCCACGATGTTGCTTCCCGTGCCACCCGTTGATAAGTCCACGTTGCAAGCCTTTAGCCCGCATGCACGCGTGAGGGGGCGTGTTAGAGATATTATCCCACATTGGGAATAAACGTGACTTGTGCCTAATATATAAAGATCATGGGCTACTCCCCTTAACACCAATTGGTTTTAAGGTGGAACATCAGACTTTATCATGGTAGCTCGGGCCCATTACACGCGGGCCAACGGCCACGACATGAACCCTCCGCGCCACCACCATCCTGCCCACGTTGTGGCGCCAGCTCTGGCAGCTACACGTGAGGGGGCGTGTAAGAGAACATTATCCCACATCGGGAATAAACAAGACTTGTCTCTAACATATAAGAATCCCGGGCTACTCCCCTTAACACCAATTGATTTTAAGGTGGAACCTCAGACTTTAACAGTTCAATCAATCAAATGAAAGAATATCATTATGCAATATAAATCAAATAGCTTTTATTCAAATGATATCTGTAAAAAAAAAATCTTACCAAATGGATAATTCGTGTTGCTGGACGTGTTTTTGTTTAAAATATTTTAAAAATTGCTAAGAAATTATATTTATATCATATTGACAATAAATAGTAAAGAAATATACAAAATTGGGAAGACACGGATCGAAAATAAAAGATCACAAGACCAATAACTACTTTCGTGACACGTAACATCCGAATATTTCCCGCTACTCGAGCATTGTGATCCACGCTCAATATTCGTAGGAACAAGCTTGAACCATTGCCTTTGAGGATTATATATCCTCACACTTAGCTACATCATTCAATCCATTATCTAAACATAAACACTCTTTAGTAACAATTCTTGTGTAATTATAATCCAAAAAAAAAAAAAACATGTAAAATGGAAAATTACAAAAAATTATTATTTTTTTAATCAGTTTTGATTAAACAACTGATAATTTCAGTTATCAGTTGTTCAAACAAGTGATAATTTCAGTTATCAGTTGTTTACAACTGATAACTGAAATTATCAGTTGTTTGAAACAATTGTCACTGTCAAACAATCGATAATTTCAGCTTTATCAATTGTAAATAAGTGATAACTGAAATTATCAGTTGTTTGAACAACTGATAACTGAAATTATCAGCTGTTTGACCAAATCTGATAAATAAAAAAACCGATTTTTTTTTTTTTTTGTAATTTCGAGTTATGTGTTTTTTTTTTTTTTTGTAATTTTCATCTTTCTAAATTTCTAAAGTTGTTTTTTGTAAATGCCTCTAAATTATTCCCTTGTTCATCTTTGACTACCAAATGGTTCTTGGACCTTGAAGCAATAGTCCATAAACATTTTGGACCCGTGAAGTCTTGTCCAGTTACTGTAGGTGATAGATTTGGGCACATTGACTTTAAGCATTTATTGGAAAGGGTTAATGGTGTTTTGGTTAATGAAATTGGGCTTGGATTTGTTCCATTTTTGTTGTAGGCCCATTTACTTGCACATTGACAACTTGTTGGAAATATGGATCCACTGATTTCTTTTATGCATTTCCCAGTTTAGTTTGTGGATGGTAGATTAAATATGACCACGAATCAATAAGATTTCGATCCGCTAAAAAGGGAAAATGTCAAGTAATCAACTTTTCTAAAATTAGATGATATAGAGGGCATCCACCATGTATATCAAGCCTTAATACTTTCCCTTACGTGTGATCCGATCATACTAGGTAGAGTCGGTATGTGCAATTGTGCACAATTTAATTCATCTAAACAAATGCAATCGAGACTATTTGAACCCTTGACCTTATCCAAACAAGAGCTCTGACATCAGGTAGGTCAAGTTATCAGTTGATTAAAATCTTTAACTGTTAAATCATGACTCAAAAAATTATATCAAAATTTCATAGAAAAAGGAACACTTGAGAATTGAGATTTATTTTATTTTCACAAAATCTTGTGAAATATTTTTTTTCTAAACAATAGAAAATACTGGTTTTATTACTTTAAAAATTATACGTATGTAAGACTCCATTTGTTTGGGGGAAAACATTTTTCGAAAAATATTTTTCCCAATTTTCAGTGTTTGGTAAATACCAAAAAATGAAGTCAACGGAAATTTTTTTTTGGGTCAATGGAAAATGAGCTTGATTCTAAGGAAAATGACTTCCTTACCTTTACCTAAGGAAGTTTTTTGGAAAATATTTTCCTCATTTTCCTTTGTATTGATTTTACCTTTAGAAAGTTACTTTAATGAAACTACCAAAAATCGGAAAATGTTTTTTTAAGATTCACCAAACATCGGAAAATGTTTTCCGGAAAGCATTTTCATTTTTCGAAATATATTTTTCAAAAAATCATTTTTGGAAGGTTATTTTTCGTGAAATAAACGGAGCCTAAGTTAGAATTGCCAGTTTTATTATATGTTTAAAATGTAAAGTGAAAACATGTTGAAAGTAAAACTGTTAGTTTTTCTATTAAAATTGTCGATTTGTTAGTTATTTTGTTTTTGATTTGACAAATATTGAACTGACCACTACAAATAACGATCTGATTATTTTAATAGTAAAACTGATAGTACTGAATCCTTAAATCTCATTTTTTTCATGCTAAGAAAAAACCGATTCTCTTTTAACACTTGCTCCAATTTTAGTTCAAAAACAGAAAAGAAAACACTTACTCTACATATATTTTTTATATATTTTTTACATTCCATCTGTTTTATCTATAGTATAAATGGCACCCCTTCTTGCTACAGTACAATGAACAGTTTCAAGTGTCAAATTTTCCATTTTGCCCTCACTGAGTTGTCCCTTTTCCATTTTGCCCTTTAATTTTTTTTTTTAATTAAAAAAAAAATACATATCCTTGGACACGGGCTTTTACTAGTATTATAATAAAATAGACTAAAATTATTTCTATATTTAAAAATACAACTATTGAAACAAACTTGTAGAGGAGAATTGCATACCATGATTTTTCATTTGTATTGGCTGCAACCTCTGAAGAAATGATGAATTTCTAACTCTAATCTAATCAAAATCATACACTTCCTCCATATCCAGTACACCTTCCCGTAGCATATAACTCCTTTTCAAAACCCACAAAGCCCAATCCAAATCATACTTATTTTCCCTCTCATTCTCACCCCTTTGATCAACCACAAATTCACTCAACAACAAAGAACTGAATTTCCCCCTTGGTTGAACAAAAGCCCAACATTGTCCATAAATGATTTTGTTACAGTGGCACAATAGTCAGTTGTACGGTACAACCAGTTGTTTAGGCCCTTTAGGGCTTGTCCAAATGAATACCAATGTGCCTCGTAAACTAACTTATTGTTTAGATTTATCGTGTTAAAGGCAGATTCTTCAAGAATTTGAGATCCGGTGTTTAAGCCGAATAAGATGATTAGGAGATCGGGGTTTTGATTTTGGATTGCGGTTGCACCTTGTTGCATGTATTTGTACCAATAGTTTGAGATATCCTCCATTCCACATCGAAAATATGTGAAAATTTAGTGTGATATATAGAAGACTCATACACTACTACTAAGTATCAAATCATCCATTGGACATTTGGAGATCTGTGTTGGGCTGTGGTTGACCCAAATGAGGAGATCTTGAGTGGGCGGGTTGTGGTGCTCACGTACGGAGTCGAGCCGAGCGAGTCGTTATATAGTTTGTGTTAGACCTTGGACCGCCTAACTTGTTTCGCATACTCATTGCCACTACCTGAGATAAGTGCACTGATTGAAAAACTGTCGATGGTCTGTCAGATAAAATCGACAATTTTGCCGCTACCAATTATATTGACCAACTGACAATAGTTTTAATTGTGAAACTGAGAATTCAAAAGCTCTGAAAACACTATTTTCACACAAGATAAGAAGTGCAAAACTCGTGTTAACAAATACTCAATCCCATAATAAACCATAATAAATACTCCCCCGTCCCCTAAAACCTTACCCATTTTGCTATTTTGCACGTCCCACTTTAAAGTCTCACTTTTCTAAAAAAAGAACCTTTTTATTACTTTTTTATTCATGGACCAACTTGTCATACTCACAACAACTATCCACTTACTATTCTCTACCTCATTTTCTCTCTTCTACCCACTCACAACTCCTACTTTAATAACATTATATATATTCACTCCTTATTTTCCGTTCTCAACAGTAAACGAGTAAGGTAATGTGGGACGGAGGGAGTATCACATTTTTCTTTTTGTCTCCATAAAAATGATTTCATTTTCAATTAAGAAAATAGTCTTAATAATGCAATTTTAGTATGGTATAAGCAAATATGATTATCAGTCATGAAACTAGTTTAATGCAAACTTAATGTAATAAATTTCAGCTTTATAATTAATAGATGGGTTAATGACAATTTAGGGCCTGTAGTATAGGGGCATTACCACATTGGGGCCCGAAGTTCAAAAACTATCAATTTAGGGCCTTAATTTACAATTTTGATCAAATTGGGGCTTTTTGACGGAAAACGTTAAAAAATCCCGTTAAGTGACCATGTGCGAGACATGTGACATTCAGTGAGGGCATTTTGGTCATTTCGCGTTCAGCCCAGACTTCAGGCCCTAAATTGACATTTTTCCTATAAAATAATAAATAAAAATATTTAGTTTTTTTTTACAAAAATTAATAATAAAAAAATAATAATAAAAAATAATAATAATAACTAATTTATTTCCAAATTAATTTATTTTTTAATTTATTATGTTTGAATATTAATTTTTGAGAGGAGGAAATATAGAATATTATTTCCAAATTAATTTATTTTTTAATTTATTATTTTTGAATATTCATTTTTGAGACGGAGGAAATATCAAATATTATTTCCAAATTAATAACTACATTATTAATTCTTATATTAATAATACAAATACACTAACCAAAAAAATTCAAATATTCATGAAAAAAAAATAAAATAACACCACACCTGTTTATACTCATTCCCAGACACATCCACCATCCAACAACCCACCGCTGCCACTGTCATCAACACCACCACTGCCGCCACCATCACCATGATGACTACACCACCTCAATTCCACCCCAATTTTGCTGCGTTACACAAAGTAAAACAAACACAAATTCATTTCATAACTCTTGGCCGATGCAATTCAAACAACACAACAATAAACCAAAAAAAAAACACACTCCTCTTCAATAATTATACAATTCAAACTCTCATGGAAGAATTTCTACAATCATCCGAGTTTAGGTTTCTTGAAAAGTAACAATTAATCAGACCACAAGTAAAAGCTCAATCTGGGCAAACTTAATAAATGGGTTTTCAATTCTACAGACGATCATCCAAGTATTTGCATTTGCAGATTTGGTTTTGTGGAAGTGTGGGATGCGTTTACAAATCTACAGATTTGGGGGGTTAGGGCGGCGTTGGGGGTGAAGAAGATGAAGCTAGAGAGAAGGATTTTTTTCCTGGGCTAGAAGATTTAGATCTAGATTTTTGGGTAGGTCACGGGGTGACATCGTGGGAGACGGCGTGGGGTGGGGGAGGAGGAGGTTCAATTGGGGTGGGTCAATGACTTACCGGAGGTGAGGTGTGGCCGTGTGGGTGGCGGTGGCCATGGCCATGAGGTGAGTGGGTGGAGGAGGGAGAAGACGGAGGAACATTGTTTTTAGTTTTGGGTTTTTTTTTTTTTTTTTTTTTAAGGTTAATGTAAGGATGATGGGTGTAAATAATAATAATAATAATAATAATTTTATTATTATTATTATTATTATTATTACTATTATTATTATTATTATTATTATTATTATTATTATTATTATTTTTGTAAAAAAAAACTAAATATTTTTATTTATTATTTTATAGGAAAAATGTCAATTTAGGGCCCGAAGTCTAGGCTGAACGAGAAATGACCAAAATGCCCTAATGAATGTCACATGCCTCGCACATGGTCACTTAACGGGGTTTTTTAACGTTTTCCGTCAAAAAGCCTCAAATTGATCAAAATTATAAATTAAGGCCCTAAATTGATAGTTTTTGGACTTCGGACCCCAATATGATAATGCCCCTATACTACAGGCCCTAAATTGTCATTAACCCTTAATAGATCTCCAAATCAAATAATCAATCTTCACCACTCACTAATCTCAGGTGGCAGGAACAAGCTTAAACCACTGCCTTTGAGGATTATCCTCACACCTATCAACATCTTTCAACTCATCATCTAAACATAAACACTTATTTGTCACGAACCTTGAATTACTTGAATCCCAATCCAAGCATAAATAATTTTTCCCTTTATTTTTTTGTATAGCCAAATGATTTTTCGACCTTGAAGCAGCGGTCCATAAACTCCCAATGCTCGAGCAGTCTTCTTCGGCCAGTTCTAGCCCGGGGCCTAGTGCAGATAAACAACGACCGGAATCGCTTAACGAGATTGGGCCGGCGTTTATTCCGGTTATGGTGTAGGTCCATTTGCTTGCATTTTGGCAAGGTGTTGGAAAAATTGTTCCACTGCTTGCTTCCATACATTTGCCAGACTGTGGATGGTAGATTATGTATAGTGTTGGATCGTTTGGCTCTGGATCTGCATTGAAGAGAATAAAGAGATTTTAGTTTTCTTGGTTTCATATGTAAATAATTATTTGTACACATATACTGGATATGTATGGAAAATAGAAAAAAAAAAAAAAAAAAAAAAACAAAATCTTACAAACCCCCCCTACTTTTTCGACTAAAACAAATTGATTTTTTAGGGCTTTAAACTGTCAATTCAGTTAAAAGTCTCAGTTCATTAGTTAAAATCGTCGGTTCAACTGCCATCCGACCGAAAGTTTTTAGTTGCGGGCAGCGGCGTAACTAGGATTTAGAGTGAGGGTGTAAAAAAAAAAATAGGGTGCAAACTGTAATTTTCGAAAGAAGAGGGATGTAAAGTGTAAATATGTGAAAGTTAGATAAAGTTTTATCTAACTTTCACATATTTACACTTTGCATCCCTCTTCTTTCGAAAATTACAATTTGCACCTTATATTTTTTTTTTATAAATACTCGATATTTTTTTCAAAATGTCAAGTGCGTCATTTGCCCTTTCTGGCACCATTTCACGAGTTAAAATTGCAAGATTGCGCGCGCACACACACCCACACACACAACCAACCCCCCCCCCCCCTTTCGAACTAACAATTTTAAGCTTTACATTTGTCAGTTTAAAATAAAAGCCCTTAAAAACTTATTTTTCCTAATTTTAGTACCACTTACTCTAAAACAATAAACCTTGAAATGAATTTGTCATAATGGAGAAAAGAGATTATTACCTTGAAACTTGACTTGTATAGGCCTCAAGCTCTCAAGAAATGTCATATTTCTAATTTGATCCCAATCTTTATCATAAATTGCATAAAAATCCTCCACATCCATTTTCCCTTCTCTAAGCATAAAACTCCCTGCCAAATGCCACAAAGCCCAATCCAAATCATAATTAGCCAATGCCCCCAATATGCAATTAAAATACCTATTATCCCTTTCATTCAAACCACTTTGATCAATCCCAAATTCACTCAAGAAAAGAGGGACTGAATTTTCACCCCTATTGAACAAAAACCCAGAATTGCCCATGAACCATTGATTCACAGTGGCACAATATTCATTTGTTTGGTGCATCCATTTGTCTACTGACTCCCCAAATGAGTACCAATGCGCCTCGAAGACTAACTTCTGGTGTAAATTTAATGTTAAGGGCCTGTTCTTCAAGAATGTGAGATCCTTATCGGTTCTTAAACCCGAAAAGATGATTAGCAAATCGGGATTTTCATCGTGGATTGCTTTTGCACCCTCTTGCATGTACTTGTACCAATCGTTTATGTTTTGTCTAGCCCCGCGTAACTCATTTCGCATACTCATTGCCACCACCTAAAATTTTAGAAAAATGTATCATAAAATTTCATTCACATCAAAAGAGTTCAATTAAAACAATTAATAATAAGGTTCCGTTTGTTTCTACGTAAAATGTTTTTCGGAAAATAATTTTCTGTAAAATATTTTTCGAAAAATGAAGATGTTTTTCAAAAAATGAGATAAATATGTTTTCGACTGTTTGGTAAGGAAAATATTTTCCGAAAAATATTTTCATGTGTTTAATGAAAATATTTTTCGATAAAAATACAATTTGAGATAAGTTGAAGAGATAGAGTTGGGAGTTGTTAAAAATAAGTTTAAAATGATTATTTTTTTTTATCCAACCGGGGGAGGGGGGGGGGGCATGGGGTGGTGGGGTGGGGAGTAAGTCATTTTATTATTTAGAAAGGGCGTAAAATGTTTTCCAGAAAACGTTTTCTCTATTTTTCGGAAAACAACCAAAACACCGGAAAATGGGGAAAATATTTTCCGGAAAACAACCAAACACCGGAAAATGGGGAAAACGTTTTCCGGAAAACAACCAAACACCGTAAAACGAGTTATATTACGGAAAACATTTTTCGAAAAACGTTTTACGTCGAAACAAACGGAGCCTAAGTTACAATTTAAGTTTAAGGGTTAAAGAGTATTTTGAATGTTTTTATCAAAAAATAACAATTATTTTGTACAAATTTTTTTATATAAAAAACAACAACAGTCATTTTGAATATTAAGGAGTGTTGAGTAACGTACCGTGGGGTTGCCCTTATACCGCCTTGCCACAGCGGCTAAACCTTGCACCCACTCCGCCGGATCAAAATATTCGTCACCAAAAAATCCATTTCCGTCATTAAAACCACAGCACCACTTGGGCAGACTAACATGATTATCTAAAACCACCATCACATTAAACGCCCCAAGCTCATCAATGACACTCTTTTGAGCATCCCAAACACTAATTCCCAAGATGTCGGGATTATTTTTCCCGACACCTTCCTTAGCTCCAGCCAAATTCCACCGATCAAGAGATTGCGCGACAGTAATGTTGGCGTTCTCAGGCCGTGTGTACATGTGTGTGGCCCACGTGAGACGCACGCAATTAAATCCCATTGAGGAAATATCCGCCACAATTTTCTTCATCGGTTTCTTGTTTAGACCTTCGGGGATCATCGCGTGGAGGTGACCTGGCCAGTTTACGCAAGCTAGCTTTACGCGGTTGCCTGAGTTTTTGTCGATAATCCATCTTGAGCTTGTAGAGAGAGGAAATGAATGAGAGAGATATGAAAAGAGAAGAAAGCAAACTAAGGCAAGAATGGTTGATGAGGCCATGTTTGACATTGAACAATCTAATTTACATTAGATTTCAAGAAATACATGCATACACACACACACACATATATATCTATATGTATATATGTGTGTAATTTTCCTAGAGGCTTTGACAATGACTTGGGCTTTAGTATCTGTGAAGCAACATCATATATCTAGCTAGGTAGGTTCATTGAAGAAGTAGTTTTCAGCTTCTTAAAGATGTTTTTGTCCAAAAAAAAAAAAAACAGGAATAAAATTTTAAAGTGTTTGGTTGTACATAATTCTAACTACCTAAATATAAATATAGGTAAACTGTTTAATGAGCAAGTATTAGTTACAGGGTAAATGTTGTTAGCACCCTACCTATCAATCAACAAACTTCATTAATGATACTATCTTCCCTCTTCAAGAGTCCTATTTTTCTGGTCCATCTCACACTAAGAGTCCTATTTTATAAATGACAAATTTTGAACAGTGTTTCGGACATTTATATCCTTATAATGTAAATATATTTACAAAAAAACAATTCATTATACCCTTATAATAATGTTAACATATTTAAAAAAAACAATCAAAAAGAGGTTTTATCATAAATGTTTTAACTTTTATATTCTCTCTTCTCTAATCTTCTACTCACTTGCAATTTTTTATTCATTTTTTTTAAAAAATCTTAATAATCGTGAAATACTACCCAAAAAACCCTTGAAGAGGGACGGATGAGGTATATTTTACTTCATGTATTGTATGCAAATAAGAGGGAGATATTTCTTTTTATCACGTACGAAAACAATTATTTTGTATCAGAAGGAATTATTTAATTAGAAAGAGTCGTGTTAACAAATGTTTGCGGTTACAAAAATAAAAATTATGTACCCAAAAAAAAAAGTTACGGAAAAAAATGAGTAGCAACCGACACATATATAAGAAAAAAAATCAATTTTTTAAATACAATTGAACTGACATTTGAATTAAATAAAACAAGTTTCAATTTAAAAATAAAAAACATATTTAAATGCTTTTAAATAAAAAATGACAATTATTTTATTTCAAAAATTTAATTAAAAATGACAGTTATTTTAAGACAGATTAATAGAATGGGTTTATTGGGAAAGTAAAATGGGTAAAGATGATGACAATATATCGAAACTCGATAGTTGTAACCATTACTACGTACGCCCACGGTTTTGGCAGTAAAATTTGTTTGTATGCAGAAAAGGTAAGAAAAAGTAAAGTAAACGTAATTGGAATTGGAAGTTGTTACTCACGGGACTTAATGTCAACGTAATAGTTAATGTACAGCTATCATTTAAAAAAAAAAAAAAAAAAAAAAAAGGATCTTTAAAAGAGTATGAAAATACTTCTTTATTTTTTCAAATATCTTTGTGTTTCGAATATTTAAGTTAAATATACCTTTTGTTAATAAACTAGTACTTCCTACCCGTGCCAATGACACAGTAACAGTACGACATAAATATAATGTATTTGAGATCATGACCCTCAAAATGCAGTAAGTCTAGTATCTATCATCACACTGTAAATTATCAAACAACAAAAGAATGGCAAATCTACTAAACTCTTAAAATTTTCATTTGATTGAAAGAACAACAATATTTATGATCCCTTACATAAATAATACTTCCTAATTGCAATTGAACATTTTCATAATAAATCTGTCTCTTAGGTATTTGTTACAGAGAAAGGCAAAAATAGAAAGTAAAATCGTCTTCCACAATATAGCCAAAATAAAATTGTCATAAAAAATTCTGAAAAAAAAAAGTAATGTAATTATTGTAATATATAGGTATTGGAGAACAAAAATCAAAATTTGAATATAGAAAAAAAAATCTACTACAGAATGTATTGAATGCATCATGTCCAACTATATTTCATCGTCCCCCTTGCTTCGTAGCTTCTTCACTGCCGCCTTTCTAAAGTAAACAACCATTGGATAATTATCAACATATTAGCATATTTCAAATAACCTCAATATTTCTTATTTTAGTTCCATTTAACTTTTACATCCCCATTGAGAATTCATTCAATTGCTTAGAGAAGACAACCCAAAAAGTAAGCTAAGAAAAGGAAGAGTCGGGCGAATTGGGCCTATTGCAAGTAACAAATAGAGCATCCTTCCCACAAAATAAAGATCTCAAATTTATCAAAATTCAACTTGTGACAAACTGAAAAAATCCAAAATTAAGCCAAATTCGACCCGAAACCCAATTTCTTAGCTAAAATCAAATCGAGCAATGCCAAAATCAGATCGATTTAAAAAAAAAATCAAATCTAATATGTAAAAAATAAGCATAAAATATTATTTAAAATTACGATAAAAAAAGGTATAAAATATGTGACAATAAAAATAATTATAAATGTCGAGGGGTCGTGCTATTTTTATTTAAAAAATGAAGTCTTGGTTGTGGGATAAATAGATTACTCCCTTCATTTCATATAAAACACGGGTGAAGACACAACTGGGTTATCCAAAAATCAAGCCACACCCTACCCGAAACCCAATAACTTAGTTAAAATCAAATTGTGCAATACCAAAATCAGATCCAATCAAAAAAAAAAATCAAATGTTAGGAGAGAGAAAGGGGAGACGGACGCTGAACAACACCGGCAATGGATGATTTATGTGTCGAGGCTTTGAGTTTAAATTGCATTCATGGATAGCAGCCGGAGTTTTGCTGATGACGCTCTCTGTCCGAATAGGGCTGGAGATGAGGAATTGGTGGATATGGAGGAAGGAGTTGAGAAAGCGAGAGAGAGAGAGAGAGAGAGAGAGAGAGAGAGCGGAGAAGGGTATATCTGAGAAGAGAAGGGATGGCCTGAGGGAGGGGGAAGGGATGGGTAACCCAACAATGGTGGAGGAAGAAGCAAGGGAGGAGTTGGGAACGGCAGTGGTGGCCAGCGGATTGCGGACGGATTGGGGGCGATCTGCGGCCGGATCTTCGCGGATTGAGGGCGGATTCTGCACGAACTGGCTCCTCCGCCTCCGGCCGTCCCCGAATTTCAAGCTTCACGCCGTTATGAAGAGGGAGACATGTAAAGAAATGTTTTTGACAAAATTCTTTACTTTGTACACGAATATCAATTTCTGAATTTCTTCGCGCACACTATAGTATTGGGATTGAACCACCTATTCTTCATGAAGAGCCACAATATTTAATGGTATATTATGCTGTGGTAATTTCTGAATTTCTTTCCCACATCCATTCTATTCAACAGTTTTACATATATTTGAAGATATGGGGTGGGGAGAAAACAATAAACAGAGAAGCAAAGTTACATAAACTTACAGTTTAAGAGAGAGATCGGCAATCCAAAGTCAAACGGGTGTGCACCTTAAAGATCAGGAGAGAAAAAGAAAGAGAGTATGAAAACAACTATCGTGATTACTGTTTGCGCATCTGTGAGTGAACTGTGTGGGTTAAGGGAGGTAACGTAACAACTGTCGTGAGAGTGGGAATAACTGCCGTGAGAGGGGGGAAAGAAATTAACCGTCATTAAATCTCAGCCATTGAATCAGATTTCCAAGATTGAATCTCAGCCACCACTTATGGGTAGGCTAAGAGGCGGTTACGACCAACCTGTATTGTATTATAGATAGATTAGAAATAATTGTGAATTTTTTTTTCTAACAATTAAGTGGTATTGTTTAGTTAGTGTTTGAGTTGTTTTATGTACTCTATCAATGATGGACTGATTGAGAAGATAAATGATGGCACCTAGGATTTCGGATGTCAAGGAATGATTGACTCCTTGTCAAACTAGGAGTCAAAGGCTTATAAAAGGAAGACGGCTTCTCCTTCAGTTACAAGACTTTCAATTGGTATCAGAGCCTACTCTCGACTCAACTGAGATCGATCCTTGAAAGTAGCCAAGATAGACTGTCAACATAATCGTAATAAACCGCCAACTCTGAATGGGTCTAACTATACCATTTGGAAATCGAAAATGATTATGCATATAAAGTACATTGATCATTGTGCGTGGGTAAGTCTTGTTAATGGCTATACTGCACCCGTAATTGAACTTACCCCATCCACATCTGACGGCAAGGAAGAGAAAAACTATGGTCCTAAACCCATAGATACCTGGACTCTTGAGGAAATCGCACTGGCCAATTATAATGCTAAGGCAATGGAAGCAATCTCAGACCATGTGGATCCTCATATGTACAGTTTGTTCTCAACTCAAACGGTTGCCAAAATCGCATGAGACATACTTCAACTTCATTGTGAAGGACCGGCTAGTGTTAGGAAAACTAAGTTAAGAACTTTGATGTCTAAATTTGAAACTTTAAGGATGGGAGAAAATGAAACAATAAAAGAGGACTCTGCTAAGCTATTGGACATCTCTAACGAATCTTTTTCATTGAGTGAATCTATATCCAATTCGAGACTTGTTAGCAAAATACTCAGAACCCTCCCTGAAAAGTTTAACATGAAAATTTCTGTGATTGAGGAGACTCAGGATGTCCAAACTGTTGGACTTGATATCATCCTGGGTATTTTGACAAATTTTGAATTGAATCTTGGGGTACAAGAGGCTAGCAGAGCAAACTCAATGGCTCTTGTGAGTGCTTTCAAGGTATCTCAGGACCTTGTGCAATTGTCCAAAGACATTGATGAATCGAACCTAGGAGATGATGAGTGTGCTTTGATCACCCAAAAGTTCAATAGCATGTTGAAAAAGAAACGATTTACTAAGTTTCCAAATTCTGCACACTCTACTCCACTCACGGCTGATTCATCAAAGAAGGAATTTGTTCCTAAAAAGCCTACATCTGAAGGTAAAAAAACCCATTGATTCTATTTAATGCAGGGCCTGCAAAGGATTTGGACATTACGCCAATGAGTGTGCTAATACACTCAAAAAGCGTGGAATGAGTTTCTCAGGGACCTTAAGTGACTCTGACGATGATGAACAGACTGCAAATATGTCTATATGGCATTCGTCTCAGGTCACTCTGTCGGATAGTGATTCTGATGAGGAATGTTGTGCAACATGCTGATTACACAACTTACCTCACAACTGACTACACAACTGAAAACAGTGTGTACACCTGTTTGAACTCCTCTAAAAGCGTGGAATGAGTTTCTCAGCGACCTTAAGTGACTCTGACGATAATGAACAGACTGCAAATATGTCTATATGGCATTCGTCTCAGGTCACTCTGTCGGATAGTGATTCTGATGAGGAAGTTGTGCAACATGCTGATTACACAACTTACCTCTCGACTACACAATGAAAGCAGTGTACACTGTTTGAACTCCTCTACTGCTGATGAAAATAAAAATGATCCATCAGAAGAGGAGTGTGCCACCTATTAGGATTTGCACAATACTTATGTTGAGCTCCACTCAGAATGGTCTAAACGAATGAAGCAACTCAAAGTATTTAAACAGGTAAACGAGAAGTTAACGGCTGAAAATATCAAATTAAAATCAGAAGTTGAGAGTTTATCAAAAGAATGCGACTCTCAATAGGACTCCATAGCCAAGTTAGAAGTTTTACTCACAAAGAAAGATATGGAATGTTAAACTTTTAAAACAAATCTTGAAAAAGAAACTGAAACCCTAACAAGGCTAAACTCTAGTAAAGCCAAGTTAGATGAAGTTTTGAAAATGGGAAATCAAGGAAAAGTAGGAATTGGCTATGGAGATTCTGGTTTTGTGAAAGAAGGGGCAAGCACATCGAAGTTTAAAAGGCATAAACGTATCCCTCTGGTAAATATGTTCATAATGCTGCAAGCAAACAAAACAGTAAGAGGAGGTATGTATGTCACCATTGCTTCGCTCCAGGTCACATTCGACCGTACTGTTACAAATTGAAACATGAACTATTTTGGAAATGTGCGGGGTCACATGGGCAGACAGTTGTGTGCACAACCCAACACACAACAACACTCACAGCCCAAAACTGGGAGGAAAACTGCCTGGGTAAGAAAGGATACTATGAATTGTCAGGTTGCCTTCACCTCTCTTAAGAGCAGTGTGGAAGGGTCCTGGTACTTTGACAGTGGCTGTTCTCGCCACATGACAGGAACTCGTGAAAACTTCGACGAGTACACACCATTCAAAGGTGGAAAGGTAAATTTTGGTGGAGGAGCTCAAGGTAAAGTGATTGGCAAAGGTGCGTTGAATGTATCAGGTTTGCCTCATCTCCACAATATCCTTCATGTTGAAGGACTCGAGGCAAATTTGATAAGCATAAGTCAATTGTGTGATGACGACTTATTTGTTAAATTCGACAAGTCCAGTTGTGAAGTCTTTGATAATAAAAATGTGTGCATTCTAACTGGTATTCGATCCTCTGATAACTGCTACAAAGTTGATAGTATTGTGTCATGTTTTTCCACTAAAATTGATGAGACTACTATCTGGCACCAAAAGCTTGGTCATGCCAGTGAAAGAAAAATCAGAGATTTAATCAATTTTGGGGCTGCAAAAGATTTGCCCAAACTGGACTTGAAAAATTTAAGTGTGTGTGGGTCTTGTCAAAAAGGGAAACAAACCAAGACAAGTCATAAAAAGGTTCAACACTGTGAAACCTCAAGATGTCTTGAATTGATCCACACTGACCTTATGGGTCCAATAGAGGTTGAAAGTTTATCTCGGAAAAAATACTGTTTTGTGTGTGTGGACGATTTTTCTAGATATACTTGGGTCATTTTTTTGAGGAAAAAGTCCAACACCATTGATGAATTTAAGATTTGGTACAAAAGGGTCAAAAACTTATATGGTTTAAAAGCCATTAGAGTCAGATCAGATCATGGTACTGAATTTGAAAATGCCACTTTTTCAGCTTTTTGCGATTCAAAGGGGATTACTCATGAGTTCTCAGCCCCCAAAACCCCTCAACAAAATGGGGTGGCGAAAAGGAAAAATCGTACATTACAAGAAATGGCTAGAGTAATATTGAGCTCTAAAAATCTGTTCAAGAAGTTTTGGGCAGAAGCTGTAAACACAGCATGTCATGTGGGGAATCGTGTCTTTCTAAGAATTAGAAGTACCGTGACTCCCTATGAGGTTCTTCTTGGGAAAAAAACCCACGGTAAAATATTTTCACGTCTTTGGGTGTATTTGTTACATCTTAAATGACCGTGAGTATCTTTCTAAGTTTGACTCTAAAAAACAGTAGGGCATTTAGAGTGTATAATCTCAAAACCAAGACGGTCATGAAATCCATAAATGTTGTTTTTGATGATGCTACTGATCTTAATGTCAAAACTGTGGAGGATGATATTACAGGTTGTACCTGGGAGCCAGAACCAGTTAATGTTGAATGCGAACCGGTAGAAGTGAATGAAAGCTACGCTTTGTTGTGCAAACGGTTATACGGCCGGTTGTTCACACTGGCCCGACAACACAAGTGGTCAAACGGTGATGACCAACGTTCGGATTCTGGCTGAAGAAGAAGATGTGAGCAGAGAAGGTGACATATCCTCCAAAATACAGGGTAATCATCCTACTTCCCAGGTCATTGGGGGAGTGGATGAAGGAATGAAAACACGAGGGAAAAAGGTCAATTACCGTGAACTTGCAGGTTTGTTAAGTGTACAATCTGTGTACACTCAGGTAAGATCTTGTTGTTTTGTCGCTAATTGTGAGCCTAAGAATGTCATGGAAGCCTTGAAAGATGAAAACTGAATTAATGCAATGCAAGAGGAACTAATTCAGTTTGAAAAAAAATGACGTTTGGTTCTTAGTTCCTAGGCCTTCTCACGTCAATGTGATTGGGACAAAATGGATATTTAAGAATAAATCTGATGAACAAGGCAATATAATAAGGAACAAAGCACGTTTGGTAGCTCAGGGCTACACTCAAATGGAAGGGGTGAACTTTGATGAAACATTTGCCCCCGTAGCTCGCATTGAGTCCATCAGATTGTTGCTAGCTATTTCATGCTACTTGAAAATCACTCTACATCAGATGGATGTCAAGAGTACGTTCCTAAATGGTGTTTTGAATGAGGAAGCTTTTGTTGAGCAACCTAAAGGGTTTGAGGAGCCTTCCAAACCCAATCATGTGTATAAGTTGAAAAAGTCACTCTATGGTCTTAAACAAGCCCCATGAGCTTGGTATGGTAGACTAACGGAGCACCTAATTCAACTTGGTTTTAAAAGAGGAGAGGTTGATAAGACTTTGTTTGTTTTGAAAAATAAAAAGGGTATGCTTGTTGCTCAAATCTATGTGGATGACATCATTTTTGGTGCTACTACTAATGACTTACTTGAAATGTTTGTTAAAAGTATGACATCTACATTCGAAATGAGCATGGTTGGGGAACTGAAATTCTTTCTTGATCTCCAAATTTCTCAAACAAAAGAAGGAATGTCAGTTTCACAATCAAAGTATGCCAAAAATTTGGTAAAAAAGTTTGGGCTTGAAAATGCCTCACACCTGAAAACTCCTATGGGATCATTCCAAAAGCTTTGTAAAGATGAAGAGGGTGAAAGTGTTGATCACACCCTCTACAGGAGTATGTTCGGGAGCTTGCTGCACCTTACAGCTAGCAGACCTGATATAATGTTTAGTGTGTGTATTTGTGCTAGGTATCAAGCTGACCCCAAAGTATTCCACCTGAAGGCTGTGAAACGTATCATAAGGTATGTTGGGGGTACCACTCATTTGAGGTTAAGCTACACAAAAGATACCAACACAAACTTGGTGAAATTCAGTGATTCCGACTGGGCTGGCAATACAGATGATAGGAAGAGCACTACGGGAGGGTGCTTCTACCTAGGGAATAATCTTGTGTCTTGGTTCAGTAAGAAACAAAACTGTGTTTCTTTGTCTACTGCTGAGTCAGAATATGTGGCAGTAGGTAGTTGTTGTACCCAATTGTTGTGGATGAACCAAATGATAAAGGATTATGGATTGAAAAGTGAAACCCTAACTGTTTTTTTGTGATAACATGAGTGCCAAGGATATTGCTAAGAATCCTGTTCAACACTCTCGTACAAAGCACATAGACATTAGGCACCGCTTCATAAGAGATCTTATTGAACAAAGAATTATTACTCTTGAACATGTTGGTACAAGAGATCAACTTGCTGTTATATTTACCAAGGCTTTGGATTTTTGAGAGATTCTCTTTTCTTAAGAATTCTCTCGGATTGTGTGATCACAGGTGACTGAACAACTGTGTAGTCAACTGACTGCATCTCTGTATAATTGTATATTACAGAAAATACAAAAAAAAAGGTCGTATTCCTGCATTCATTCATTGCACGATTATCTCTTGTGATCACTTGATTAGTTGTCTATTTTGACTCTTCTTGACTCTTGAAAGTGAGACCCCTCTTAACTTGGTGATAATTATCCCTTGTTAAAAATTCTCGTTTGATACCTATCATGGAGTGGGTGTCTAATTTAAGGTCACTGAGAAAAGGAACAAGATGCCTCCATTCATTTTGAAGCTTTCACTCATGTGCTCAATGCCAATGACTTATTGTGCATCACTTGGGAAAAAATATGGGCAAGCACTATGGTGTGAGTGTGAATAGCTCCTTCTCTATGACTGGTTCAATGCCTAAAAATGGAGACATTCTAGAGGCTACATGATTGAGGGTGTTTTTCTCATCGATTTATTGGTGTTCACGATTTATCAATATATTCTCTAATCATACGATGTTGCAATTTATTGAGATTAAAATCTTCACTGCGTGTGCATGCTCTCTCATTCTAGGCATATATCTCATTTAGGTCATTCGAAATCCTTGGCAAATATATGATCAAATTTTTGTTTGGCTCGTATGTTGTTGACCTAATGCTTCTATTGTGTTTGATAATTCTCGTGTGACATGGTGTTTGAATTGTTCTTGTTGTCAAAGGTGACAGTATGGGAGATTGAGCAATCAAAGGAAAGTTTCCATTTTCATTTATGGAATCACAAAAAAATTGGTAAGGTATTCAATTTTTAATTAATAGTCCATTATTTATTTTTGGAATATCAAAAGGGACAATCAACTTCAAGCAACACACGGTTGTTCTTTCCATCTTTATCTGGCTTTCCTAGTTCCAAGGTGGTGATCATTGCTTCCTATTAAATGTGGGTATTAATTGGTGTTTAAACAAGTCAAATCACAACTACTCTCACAACTCTCATCTCTCTCTCTCTCTCTCTCTTCTGTCTCTCTCTCTAACCGGTTGATTTCAGAAAAATCCATGGCGACCTCTTCTTCTACTCCAGCAAAATCTCGGTTAAATGCCACCGCTGCTGACCATGCTAATGAGCCTCAATCTGTTCGGCCAATCGATGTTGGCTCTCTGGGCACTCAGTCAACGGCCATTGATGTTGACAATCAAGAAGTAATCACTGCTGTTCAGGTGGCCCATCTCCCTCCATTGCTTGGCTCTCGTCGCTCTCACCGATTGATTGACTCCGGGAAGTCGGCATTATTTCGAAGGGCGAAACTCACCGCTGCTCCTAAAAAGAATGCTAGGGTTTCGAATCCTCCCAAATCAACGGCCGTCGGTGGAAGGCGAAAACTTGTTCTGCATGACTCCTCTGATGAGGAGGATCTCCCTCAAGATACATCTCCAACCGCTGGGTTCAATGAAGATGATCAGCCGCTCATCAGGCTGATAAAAAAGAAATCCCAGGCGAAAAAGAAACCTCCGGCTAGGGTTCAGGCCAAATCTCCGTCTAGGGTTCCGGTGGCTCCTACGGCTAGTTTTCAGGGGGAGATAATTTCGAAGAGAGTAACAAGAAGCTCCTCAAGGGTTGAAGCTATGACTGGTATGGCTGAGGAAGGTTCATCATCTCAGCCTGATGATTCAAGTGATGTAACTGCATCCATAGGATGGGAAGATACTCTCAGTAACTCTGAGAATTGCAGCCACAAGAAACCAAGAAAATCCTCTCCTGTGCAACCGGCTGCACTAACAGTTGTGCACACAACTGTGCACACAACTGATCACTTAAGTGGCAGCAGATCCATCTCAAAATCAGTTGCCAGAAAACGTAAGTCCTCTGTTCATGTTCTGAATTCTCCTTATGACCCGAATGCTAAATACAGTTCACTGTTTTATTCATCTGAGGCTGAGAGCAGGTTTTCGATAAACTTTCATAGGGGGTTTGTAATTGAAAAATCCAGGAATATGGAGGTGTTTGAATCTCTTGGGATAGTTTATTTCTTTACAAAGAGATATTTGGATAATTCCTTAGACTTCTATGCTCCCTATTCTAAGTCTCTTGTGTTAGAGTTTTATGCAAACCTAACCCGAGACATTGCTCTTGAGAGATCCCCTAACTTTGGGAGAGTGTTTGTAAGGGATGTTGTGGCTGATTTTAGTCCTACTAGGATTAATGCTTTTCTGTGTACCCCGGATTACCCTCTTGAGGAACTTCCTACCAATATAGATGAGGCCGTGAGAACTGTTACTAGGAGAAAAATATCAAAGTGGACTGCTGGGTTTAGGACTGCCCTGCTGTCCAATTTTTTTGTGTTCTTGCATCATGTTTTGCGAACAAATTGGTTGCCTACTTCAAACTCCTCTTCTGTTACTAAGGATTAGATACTGTTTTTGTTTAGGGTTGGTGAGGATAAATTTAATTTGGGGCAGGATATCTTTGATACTGTGTTAAGCTTTGCAGAGAACATCAACACATCCTACTCACTCCCACACCCTAGCTTAATCTATGGGATGTTAAAGGATTAAGGAGTGGAGGATATCCCGGGGAAAAACCTTTCTATTATCTCTGAACAGTTTAAAATCCCCAGGACCATGAATGACCCTTCCAGGGTTGATGATCTGGCCAAATTTGGTATTATCCAGCCTCCTTCTTCTGCTGTGCAATCTTCTGTGCCTCCTGCTGTGCACACAACTGGGCACACAGCCTCTGTCTCTCCTGTTGCTCCTTCGAATTCCAATGCAATCCGTGAACAAATTGCTCTGTTCAGGGCTCAGATCTCATCCCACAAAGCTGATATTGCCAACAAACAGATCCTCATATCTATTCTAGAAAAGAGCATTGCTGAATTGGAATCTGCTCTTCGTGGTTCCTCTCAAAAAGGGGGAGATGATGCGGATGCAGGGGGAGTTTCTGCTGCTGTACATGGTGATGATGATTTACAGTTTGATATAGAGGAAGATGTTGAAGACTCAGTGAACTCTACTGCTCGTTTAGACTTTGAGTTGGACACGGTCGGAGAAGATACTTTTGGTGGTATTTGAAAACATTTGGTTTACTGTTTTTGGTTTGTAATAACTTTTAAACTCTGAATTTCTTAGTGGTAAAATATTGGGAATTTTTCTTTTGAATTGTAGTATTAACCATTTGTTTTGCAGGTTTTGATCTGAACCACAAAGGTAGGGGGAGATTGAAAGAGTATGAAAATACTCCTTGGTTTTTCCTAGTATCTTTGTGTTTCAGATATTTAAGTTAAATATATCTTTTGTAAATAAATAGATTAGGAATAATTGTGAATATTTTTCTAACAATTAACGTGGTATTGTTTAGTTAGTGTTTGAGTTATTTTAGGTAGTCTATCAATGATGGACTGATTGAGAAGATAAAGGATGGCACCTAGGATTTCGGATGTCAAGGAATGATTGACTCATTGCCAAACTAGGAGTCAAAGGCTTATAAAAGGAAGACGGCTTCTCCTTCAGTCTTCACCATTTTTTCAAGATACCACACCAAGTTTATTTGAGAGATTTATCTTTGAGTGAACTGTGTTTGTTCCTTGAAAAACCGAGAGTGTTTTATTCAATGTTGTTTAGTGTTTGATAGGGTTCATAGTTTTGAACCTAGTTTGATATTTTGTATTTCGTTTCCTTTTCATTGTATGTGTTTGTTATACAACTTGTATTCAAAACAAGTTGTAGTTTTATGAAAAGTTTCCAGCAAGAAGTTTTTTGTTGAAGTTTTAATTCCGCTGCAATTTACATTCTGTTATTTTCATTTACAATTTCTGGAAATTAGTTGTTAAGTCTGTTGTGTTGACACTTCTGTGTGCACAATCAGTACACACAAGTCTCTGCTCACAACCGTGAACAAATTCTAGCTACAAGACTTTCATCTTTCTTTCGGAGTAGCACTTATTGGTGTATTTCAGTGGCTCTTTCACGATCATACATGAACAACTTCTTTGAGAAAGAAAGAAAGGGAGTAAAAATTTAGACATTGGAATCTTGAAATTGTCAATGGCATGTTTGCGAGTGTTATAAAAAAGGTTGATAACACAACTGATAATACTTACGGTAATACACATAACAGAGTTTAAAAACAGTTTGAAAAAAATAAGTTTTGCAGCAAAAACAAACAAAATAAATAGTTTTTACTCAAGTTATATAAATAAATATAACTTGAGTGTGCCGCTTATGCGAGATCTTCTATTCACATTATAATATTAGTAAAAGAACGAATGTTCCCTATCTATATAACAATGAATAACTAGGAACTAATAAGATTTCATACGAAATTCTATCTTATCCACGACACAATCAAGTCCAGTGACTTTGAAGGTGGAAAACAAATTGTGGGATGACGAATCTAATAAAGCTGAGTAGTACTTGATCTTCTCTAGTGCAAGTTGTATGTGATTTCTCGACATATTGTTGTTGTCTACACACTTGCCTATTTATAGCATTCAAATGCTTGTAGGCTACTTCTTTTAACAACTTGGAGCTGATTCGGATAAGTAGGATGAGTGGTTAAGCATATGGCGTTAAAGAAATGATCAATCCCTTGAATATAGCAACCGTATTTCTTTGAGCCCAAGTCCCAACTTCAATCTCTTGTACCCACGTGATCTTCTGCGTTTTTACTCTTCTACGTTTGTACTCTTTTTTGTTCATCAAATTCATCTTTTAACAAGTATTCCCACGTGATTGTTTCATTTACACAAGTTATACATAAATCTCTATTTATGCGTAACTTTCCTTGACTCAATCTTACGTGCTTGTAGCTTATCTCCATATTGTTATAACCTGTATTTTATAATAACAACAAGCATATATTTTCATGTATATTTATATATTAGTACAATATAACATATGAAAGAAATGTTCAACTATCATTTAGACAGTTTTTGATAACAATGTAAAAGTGCTAACAGCACTTGTGATAACTTATTCGTCTGGTAACAATTAGAGCGTGTTAGCACTACTTGTGGTAACACCAATACATTGTACTTACAAACTTCCCATTAGTTGTATATTTCTTGCATTTCTTTACAAACACCAAAGTGCTCGTACCTGCAAAAATTTGTTAGTCAAATAACAATTCCAATCAAACATCAATAATTAACTCCCCCTTAATTAATGAGCTAACTACAGTTGATCAAACTTAAACTAATTATTCAAACCAGAAATATGATCAAAATTAAATTCTAACCACTAGTTTAAAATATTTAATACAAACTACCAAAAAATTATCCCAAGATAAATCAATACAAAAATAAAAAATCAACCATGTCAAAGTTTAAATAATCCATAGAAACTTTAAAAATAAAATTGTTTTAACACCAACATAAAGAGAATTGTTTTGAGAACACACCAACCACCAAAAAATGGTTCCACCTGCAATACCACATCATTCTTCTTCTTCCTCTTCTTCCTCAGCTTGATCTCCTTGAGTATCATCAGACCCAGCACCTTCAGCAGCACCTGCATCAGCACTTGTTCCAGCTCCCCCTGTTTGTGAAGAAAGCTGATAAATGAACTCCAGAATATCTGTCTACACTTGTAGCCAGCCATTAATGTTTCTTTCAACTACATGCATCAAATTGTGCAGAATTGGAGAACCATAGTCTTTCGAACTTTCGAACAATGGTGGAAGAAGTGCTACCAGAAGTGTTAACCACACTTTCAGGAACACTTGCAGATGCTATACCTGGATTGGTTGCAGTGGTTTGGATAGGAACAGAGTCTGATCCACTGGCAATTTGAGGTTGTACCCAAAGAAGATCACAATGCCTGTTTCCCTTTTTCAGTTGATAATCAATCGAATAAAATTATGTCCTAGAAAAGAACACATCTGAAGCCTCAACTGGAAGGGATTGGAATTTGAGGACATTAAAAATGAGGGAATGATAAGGGAAGTAGGAAGTGTCTTTCTTTTTTGGTCAGGAAGCTAAATGTTTGAACACTAATCTCCCTAAATTTATCCTTTGCCTTTTGCCTATCTTATATAAAACTCCAGCTTACTACATGGTAAGATATTGCTCATTTTTTATAGGGAGACAATTGAATATTCACAACTTGTGCAACACGAAAAATAGAGAGGTAAGCCTAGAGGCATGAAACTTCACCTTGGGGAATTGACCACTTATCAACCTTGTTGTTTGTAAGAAATTTAGCTATAACATCCCTATTTGCACAAAATCTCTCATCATCTACGTTTGGAAATTCTAAGGCCTTGTTGATCATAGCAGAAGTAAACAAGTACACTCTACCCCTAACAAACACCTTTCCAAATTCAGGAGAGCCCTCATTGTCCAAATTTATGCTTAGGTTGGCATAAAAATTTCTAACTACACTTTCAACAAAAGAGCATGCATGGGTGTTTGGGACAAAAAAACCTATCAACAAGGAACTAATACACTCCACTAAGTTTTAAATCCTCCACGTCTATGTTATTTTCTTCCAAAAGAGGTTTTTTATTGTGGGTCAACCAATAAAACATGTTTGATTCCCTATGAAACTCTGGGGTTAAATATGGGACACTACCAGAAAAAGGTCGTTTAGCGACGGAAATTTCCGTCGCTAAAATTAAAATTCCGTCGCTAAAAATAATCAGCGACGGAAAAATTCCGTCGGTGGTCCGCCGCTACCAGCCCGTCGCAGTGCTCCGGCGGGTCAATTTCCGCCGCTATTTTTTTCTTTTACCGACGGAATTTAATTCCGCCGGTGAATTAATGGTTACAGCGACGGAAATTTCCGCCGCTATATTAATTTAATTTAATTAAATATTCATTTCAGCGGCGGAAATTTCCGTCATTGTAATAAAAATTAATTTAATTAAATTAATTTCGGCGAAATTTCCGTCATTGTAATAAAATTTAAATTGAAATTAAATTATTTCGGCGGCGGAAAATACCGTCATTGAAATTATTTAATTTTAATTTAAATTTTATTACGGCGACGGAATTTTCCGCCGAAATCAAAAATTAAATAAAAATTAAATGATTATAGCGTCGGAAATTCCGTCGAAATTAATTTAATTAAATTAATTTTTATTACAGCGACGGAAATTTCCGCCGTGAAATTAATTTATTTAATTAATTTTTCTTTCGGCATTAATTTCGGCGACGGAAAATTCCGTCGGCGATTACGAAATAAATTAAAAAAATATTTTAAAATATCAAAAAACCAAAATTTTTGTACCCGATATAACATTTCAATTTCTAAAACTAAAACTATAAAAACTAAAATTCAAATACCAAATAAGTACTCAAATAAAAACTAAATACCACCGTACCAATTCGGGAGGGGAGAGGGGAGGGGGATAGGGGGATAGGGGGAGAGGGGGGGGGAGAGGGGGGGGGGGGGGGTGGAGCGGGGGAGGGGAGAGGCGGGGAGGGGCTCCGCGGGTACCAAATGTCTCAAATGTTTACAAACAAGTATAAATTAATACAACAATGTCTAAAAAAGTCCGCAATCAACCTGGGGGACGCTGGGAATTATCCTGGGAGTCCGGGCCGAGACGAGCCATCAACAGCGCCAATTGTCTTTGAGTCTCTGCATGACGTCGATCGTTCTCCTCCTGCATCTGCGTCGGCCCCGAACCGCCAAAGCATCCGCAAGCTTTGCCCGCTCGCGTCTCTCCTCCTCCAACGCAGCTCTCCAGAGTGTCGACCCTCGGATCATGAAACATGGGGTGGGCAACATTTCTCAGACGGCCGGTCGACGTCGACGGGCATTGCCGCCCGTAATCCCCATCCCTAACACTCGGGCTCCTCTCCTTGGATGTCCCCGAGAGGTGACCTCCCGCCAAACATCGAGCACGAAGGGGACGGAGCTCGCCGGGAGGCGTTCCTTCGGGAACAACGGCGGCTTGATATGCAGCCTGAAAAATAAAACAAACAATTATAATCATATACACAATGTAAGGTACATAAATAAATTTACATATTCAAAATCAAGTCATTTAATGGTAGTTTTACTTACAAAGGCGTGCAGATCGATCGTCAACCCATTGCGGAGGTTGATCGGGCGCTGTAGAATTCCGAATATGGGTGCTAGCGTAAACATCCACAAAAGTGATATTCGGACCATACTCCCTTTCCTATAAATAAAATAAGCGAGATTATTACTTTGAAATTGTATATATAAATGCAACATTTAAACTGATTTAAAAGCATGCATACACTACATTTACACTAAAACTATGGATTTCATAGCATCAACATTGGCTCCCAGCTAACATACGTACATAAACCTATTTAAAAGCATCCATACACTACTACATTTAAATTAACATACATACCATGCGGTCGTGATGCTCGACGACCGAGCGTCCCCCCGTATGCAACGCCGCCGACCCCGAGGAGCCCGCTCATTGGCCTCTGGGCCTCGTTCGGATCTGACCTTCGCCGCAGGCGACCCCCAATATTCGCAAAATTGAGCAAACACCTCATCGGTCATATAAGTAGGACACAAGGGCTGTTGTCCCGCCGCGAGCCGAGCAGTATAATAATTTTTCTTCGTGGTACCTATAAAAAATATGAATATCTTGTAAACATATAATGATGACATTATAAAATTAAAAGAGTATAATCATTGTTAATTAAACTAATTAAGGATAGATAAATATGTTACAAATAAAATCCTTAAACAGCTTGTGAGCCTGCTCAAAGAAAACATATCTAGCCGTCGCCTCGCTGATGTCTGGATCCCAATAATATTTAGCCTACAACATATAATGATAACATTACAAAACTAAAAGAGTATAATCATTATTAATTATAACATTTTAATAACAAACTAACATTTAAGTTTTAAATAAAAACCATTAACACATTACCCTAAACTCATCCCACGCATCCTCCTTCTGCCTCTGTGGCAATTTTTTCCAGTTGGGCCAAAACTCGGTCATTTTCCGAGACCGCCGATGTGCCGATCTTAGTGCCGGTGGTGGGGTATCCACCTACCCACCGCCAAGTATATTTATACAATAACATTTTAACTTAAATAATGAATTATATATAAAGCAAAAAGGAACCAACTTATATCAAATTAATGAAGAGTTACTTACTGGTCATAAAGTCTTTGAGATCCGGACATATATCCTCCCCTCAGAATCTACGGTAGTCCGAGTACCGGCCCCGAGGTGGAGCTAGTACTACTGCGAGTGAGGGGTCAACACCATCGCTCTGGGATCGGGACGGTTGCGTCCCAAGAATCAAAGTGTAAATGGGCTTGGTCCTCTTACCCTTGCCCTTTCTACTAGAACTCATCGTACTACGGTAAAAATATTAAAATATACAACTTTAACAATAGGAAACAATATATTCACAATACATCTAAAACTTTAAAGTTCTAATAATCTAAAGCATTCACAATACATATAAAACTTTAAACTATTAATAATATAAAGCATTCACAATACATATAAAACTTTAAAGTTCTAATAATCTAAAGCATTCACAATATATATAAAACGACGGATATTAAAAATAATCTAAAGCATTCACAATACATATGAAACTTTAAAGTTCTAATAATCTAAAGAATTCACAATACATATAAAACTTTAAAGTTCTAATAATCTAAAGCATTCACAATACAATTTTAAACTTTAAACTATTATTAATCTTCGTCCCCATCATCATCATTTGGACTCTGAATTACTACAAAACTCGAGTTCTTCATCTTCGTCTTCGGACTACGATGAATCAAACTCGGTTCCTCTTCCTCTTCCTCTTCCTCTTCCTCTTCCTCTTCCGCTTCCTCTGATTCATCAATATCAATGTGCGCGAGATGACCCGAACGAGGCGGGGAGTTGGCAAATTCACTGGTAAGATATCCTCCTCGGGTTCATCAACATTTTGAGGAATATGAGTGACATCATCTAATGGATGATTAGGCGATGAAACGTTAGGTGGCACGGCATTTCATCCTCTTGATAGGGTGCTTCTAATGACGACTCTGTAGTTGTCGACGAGGGTAGGTTGTCAATCATGCTCCTAGCCTTGGTCATCCAAGCGACCCACAATCCGTCGGGTCGCGGACGAGGGTAGGGAGTCATGTATACCTGTTGTGCTTGAGATGCTAAGATGAAGACGTCGTCGCCATTATGTCCGGACGAGTCCTTTACATCGACGAGGTCAAATATGGCGTGCTTCTTAACACCTCGCACGGCATCCCGCCAATCACAATTGAACAAGACAACCTTGTTTCTACCCAAATACTCCACCTCGACTACTTCTTTCGGGACGCCATAATAATCATTCCCTATAAGCTTCACACCGCTATTCCACGTCAATTTAGACAAACCGTAAGCTTTGGTATGAAACACATAGCCATTCACGAAATAACCGTTGTATAAATGAACGTTCAAGTACGGAGATGATGCTAAATGTCTTAACCTCGCGGCTTTGGCATCACCCGGATGTTCGGCTATCTATAAGACAATATTGTAACCAATTTAATACAATTTTAAGATTGAATGTTTAAAGAAGTGTATAGAATAAATTTGAATGAAACGAAATATTTACATATTTCCTTAGCCGCTTGGAAATTCTCTTTCTGTCCTAGTTGCGATGAGTTACGGGAGATAAATCCTGAGCTAAATCTTCAAACATTACGCAATAGGGTTAAACAAGGCATTTCATATGCGGGTAATTAAACATGCATAATTTAATCGACGAGGCGTAAACATAACATCAATGACTTACTTGATATATTCCCCAACCTCGTCGCAGCTTAAGAAGAACATACGTTTCGACCGCGGCAAACTCTTTAGCGGTTAACGTACGCGTACCAACCCGTTTGCCGAGGAACCGACTGAGGATGAAAATACGAGAGATGTTTCCCTTAGACGGAAAACCACCATCGTAATTGCGGCCAACCCTAGTCAATCTCGTATCAACATCGGAGGAAAATATGTTCCGACAAAGGCAACAATCTCATCTATGATAACAAATTCTCTCGAAATCGAGGCCTCGACCACGGCCCTATTGCTCATCTTCCTTTTCAATTGGCCTAGATACCTAAAAGTCATTCGTAGATTAAAACATAAATAATGTTAAAGAAGGTATATTGTTAACGCTCAAATTATTTAGAAATAGAATAAATTCAATTACCTCTCAAATGGATACATCCATCTCGTATTGAACCTGACCACCGACTCTAGCTTCGTATGCCAAGTGGACCGGTAAATGCTCCATAGAATCAAAGAATGAAGGAGGAAATATCTTCTCAAGTTTGCACAAAGTTACTACGATGCTCTCCTCAAGCTTTTTCATGTGATCAACACGCGGTGTGGTCGATGTTAACGCTCGGAAAAACTCACTTAACTCGTTAACGCCACCCGGATATTGTCGGGCAAGAGACCCACGAGAGCAATCGGAAGTAGCCTATCCAAAGCAAAACGTGGCAATCGTGACTCTTGAGCCACTGCACTTTCCCCTCCTCTACATTGACACAGTTACCAATGTTAGACGCGTAACCATCTGGAAGCCTTAACTCCTTGAGCCATTTCGGGAGGAGGAGCCTCTTTTCCTTTGTAAGCACGTATTGAGCCATCGGTCTAACTGGTTTACCATTGACGTCGTATACCAAGTCTAAGGCCGGCCGCCTACATATTTCCTTAAGGTCCTTTCGAGCTTTTTCGTTGTCTTTAGTTGTTCTCTTGAAATCCATCAACGTGTTAAAAACATTATCGAATACATTCTTCTCAATGTGCATCACGTCATGGTTATGTCGAATGAGATTTGTTTTCCAGTATGGGTGCTCCCAAAATATACTCCTCTTGATCCGAGCTTATGGGTAGTCCCAAACCCTTGTATTTTGGTCTTCGAAA
>JAFEMH010000354.1:740000-825007 GCA_022495995.1 Adenophora triphylla var. japonica
ATTTGACGCCAAAATAATTCCGACGCTAAATACTATATTCCGTCGCTAAATAGCGACGGAATCTGTCCGTCGCTGTTATTTCCGTCGCTAAATGACCTGTTTCTGGTAGTGGGAAAGGCCTCATCATTGTCATCATCAATGTGCACAACAAAATCATCACTAGCAGAATCAGATTGGAGAGGAGAGTGAGTAGGTACCTCTTGTGATGGAATACTGACCTGAACATGGGTAGGTGTTACCATGGGTGTTACTTGTGGATGGGTAACACTTTCACCAACACCCTATTTTTCTTTCTTTCTCAACAACTTCACACGGGCAGCAACTAGGGTTTCTCCCTCATCTTCAAGCCACTTCTCTAGGCTATCCTCTGATTAGTCCTTCTCTGCCCAATAGTCTTCGTCTGATACATGTGTCGACGACAAGCTGAGGGAGTCTTCAGAGACATCCACGAGATCAGAGGAGGTGTTGGATTTCCCCTTGTTGTAAGTTGCCCTCAATATGATTGAGGTTCTTTTCGGTGGTCCTTGAGTAGCCATTGGGGTTTTTCTCTTCTTTTTCTTCTCTTTGGTGACTGGGTAGTTGGGAAGGGGCCATGATCGGAGCTTTTTGGGCCATCGAAACAGGTGAAGGTCCGACAACAACAATGGTTAAACTTGGTGATGTCACAGGTGTTACCCTTGGAGAAATTTCCATGGACGAGATAACACGTGAGGTAACACCAGGAGAAATCTCTATTGGAGATGATTCTTGGGGTTTTTTGGAAGGAGTTGACATTGTTGGATTTTGGAGATGATGAAGCGGTGGAGAAGGAGGAATTTCGAAAGATTGAGAAGAGAAGGAGACGTGAGAGAGAGTATAAATAAGAAGATTTATCCAAATTAGGGGGTTGATTTTTGAACAAAAGATGAACTATAATTGATACCTAACTCCCTATTTTTTAGCTAATGACTTCCACATTAAATACACTCATATCCTCATTAAATCATTATCCCGCTTACTCAGCTTTTAATAATATGACGAAAATAAGAGATAAATTTAAATTAGTTAAATATCTCCCTTATATTTCGAATTGGAGATTTCATCCAATTTTTTTAGGTATATCATTTACATAATTTGATTTATCAAGGCAAAAAGATTTTGTTAGAAACTTTTTGAAATTCAAGAACTTAATTAAAATTTTGAATTTTCAAAAATTAACTAACATAATTCGAAAATAAGAAAATAAAAATAATATGACATATACAAATGTGTTACTAGCAATAATGGTAACACTAAAATTAACACATGTATCAAAATAACACTTTTGAAATTTTTCTTCATTTTCAAGCACTTGAGGCATAACAAGTCTTATTTTCAATCACTTGAGGCATAATAATTGTTAGTCAAATATATGTTTAGATTTAAAATTGCTTAATCCCAATCATAACAAGCATTAATGTGGACCCCTAATTTAATTAGATCAAATAGAATTTTTCTATGTATGATAGGTTCCCTTAGTGCATGTGCCAGTGCTTTTATTATGTAATTTTCTCAAGCTTTGAAGACTTGAAGACCTGAGAATTTCCATCAGCATGTGAGTTACTTGTTGAAGCTGCCTTACCGGTTGACCTCTCTAACCGGTATTCATGCCTTACCGGCCACCTTACCTAACCGATATCTCCCTCGCCGGTTATATCCTTTCCCTTGCCGGTTAAGGCTTACTCATCAAGCTTCCTAAGTTAGCAGCTAGTCGATGCATTAATTGCTCCCAACTACCCAGCCATCAACTTTAGCTAAAGTTGGTAAAGCAAGCTTTATCTTTGACAAGACATCTCTACAACAAATCGGTACCTTCGTGAAGAATGTCAAAGTAACCGTACTGCGGCGCCCCAACTCTACGGAAATCCTCTCTATCCAATCTCGGGCATTTAATGCAAGGATACTCTCATTTAATGCCTGTCAGTTCAAGTCATCATTACAACCTCTTCAAAGACAACGGCTCCTTTTCAAAGTTCACTATAAATAGTTTCCCCGGAGCATTAAGGTTGGAGCATTTATGATTCTTGAGAGAGAGCTGCTTTGAGCTACCAACCTGCAAATTCCTTAGTTCAAAGCATTCAAAGCAAGTCCCTTTATTCACTAGACATCTCTGTAGGACTTAAACACTGAGCACCTCAATCAATACTGTAGTGTTCCTTCATTAGACTATTTATGGAACACATTGATTGATTCACACACAACACCCTAGAGAAATCAGCTCAACTTGTGAGCACATCTCTAGAAAACACCTGGTCTTTATTGTAGCACGATCCGTTAGTGGTCACCTTTATTTTGGCAGCCTTCAATCATTGGCTTGCAACTTGTAATAGGCAGGATCCATTAATATAGTAGTACACTTTCACAAATTCAAGTTCTGATCAAACTTGGTAGAGGACGTAGCAGTTATTTAACACTGTGGACCTCTTCAAACAATGTGTCATTTCTTTGTGTGTTTGTTTATTTCTTGTTATGCAGTTGTAACTAGTTGATAATCTCTCAACTGGTCACAACCTATTGACTCAACTTACTGCTTAACTTGTTTGTCTTACCTGGAAATAAAACTTGTCATTGTTATTGTTGCATGAGAATTTGACTTACTGGCTTTTAAACTTTACCTTACCGGTGTTACACCTAGCTAACCGAAATCTCCGCTGTGCAAAATTACTCCACCGGTTAGTAAGTGTGTTGCCCACAATCATTTTCAAAGACTAAGAGTTTTTAGCAAAAAGTTTTAAACAGGCTATTCACCCCCCCTCTAGCCTGATTCCTACCATTTGGGACCTAACAACAATCCTCATTTTCAAGCACTTGATTCATAATAAACCTCATTTTAAGCACTTTAGGCATACCAAGCCTTAAGTTTTTATTACTTTATCAACAAGAAAGCATCGTAATAGTGAGTTTCGTGCTCCAAGTTCTTTTGTAGTGTAAAAACTTTAGTGATTTAAACCTTTTAAGTATAATACAATGTAGTAGCGAACTCTATATTCTTAATAATTAGTTCAAACTCACTAGAAACTATTTCCGTTTGGCAAGATAACATCGTCGCAGCGAACGCCGTACCCCGAGTTATTAAATGAATAATAAAAGTACTTTTTGCATTTTATCAAAAAGATTAGTGACTTTGTCACTTTTTAAATTGAAGAGTATTTTGACAAAAACATGTTAACCTAAGTATTAACCTAATAGAACAAAAAGATCAGCATGTATATGCACCAATCAGGGTTTTAACAAACTAAAGAGAATATATATATATATATATATATATATATATATATATATATATATATATATATATATATATATATATATATATATATATATATATATAAATTCTTTTTTTTTTACAATATTACAGTGTTAACAAAAGTGATGACAATACTTGGGGTAGCACCATGAAGCAGATATTTTTTAGAAAATACAAAGGCCAAAAGAGCTTTTCAAATCTGAAAATTTGTCATGGTTAAGGGCATTAGTGAATATGTCAGGAAGTTAATTCTTTGTATCAATGTGTTCTATATTTATCAATCATTTTTCAACTAAGCCCCTAAGAAAATGGCGACGAATGTCAATATGTTTGGTGCGAGAGTTTTGTACAGGGTTTTTAGAAATATTTATAGCACTAATGTTATCACAATACATGGTTAATACATTACTCGTTAGAACATAATCATCTTGCATATATTTTAATCAAATAAGTTGTGAACAACAACTCCCTGCTGCTAAATATTCAGATTCAGTAGTTGAGAGTGAAACACAATTTTGATTATGACTGTAACATGACACACTGAATTGTTTCCCAATTAAAAACATAAGATAATGTTCCTTCCATTGACGGGCAAATGTATAAGAAATGACATGAACCAAATTCATGTCGATGGTAGTATTGGATGAGTAATATTAATCATACCCTAAATCTCTAAGCACATCTAAAATTATATTTTAAGATGTCCAGTAGAACATATAAAAACATGTGTAATGGTAAACGAAATTGCATATAAAGTGAAATCCTTTGTAAATTGGCTGGGAAAATAGGTTCAACTGTTGTATAGGTAAGCGAAATTTCGCTTTTCGGTCGAAGCAGAGTATCGCTCTACGGCAAGTGCGACGTGTGAACTTACATGAATGTGTGGCCTCTTGTTATCCTTTGGGATCACTATCTCAGCTCCTGCGACTCTCTTGTGTGATAGTTAGTCAGCTATTCACATCGAACATAATCATGTTTTTCATTAGCGCACTAAACATATCGATGTTGATTGTCACCTTGTTCGTGACATCATTCAGTCTAGTCTCATCTCTACGAAATATGTTCACACCTCTGCTCAGTTAGCAGATTTCTTACAAATGCGCTTGAGACTCAACAATTCACTATCTTATTTGGCAAGTCGAGCGTTGTGACCTTCACGCTACGACTTGAGGGGGTGTTAGAGGGAGCGCCAGACGCCCTAGGGTGAGCGCCTCTAGGAGAGCCAAAAGGACCACGGAAGAGCTGCAAAGGGCGCGCCAGGAAGAGCCGTATGGGGCGCGCTATTAGAAGCAAATTAAGAGGGAGCGCACGCCTACCTCTTTTCTCTCTTTGTACATATTTTATCCTTACTTATATATATCATGCAGTTAGCGACATTATATGATTGATAGTGTATATCTAAGTAGTTAGCGAAATCATATATATTAATAGGATAATTGTATTGATTGATTTGTATCAGGATTAAATCAAAATCTCTGGTTTGTATATAAAACCAATTAAGAGATTGGAATGGATTGAAAAAATTCTTCCATCTCCTAATCTTGATTTCTAACTTTGCCTAACCACTATTTTACCGATTTGTTTCTAAATATTGGAACCTGTTAGTTCCATTGCTACTGCGCGCTACTTAAACTTGTCCACCCTCCACTATTGTTGTTGATCAACAGCTTGTGTTAATTTAATTTTTATATTATTAATTTAATTTAAAGTGGGTTTTACATGAACAAAATTAATTGTTGCCCCATCATCACGGCACGTGACAAAATTATCTGAGCCATGTGCATAATAAGTGGCCGAAACTAACTCCCGCCAGAAGTTTCAAATTCATCTAGAGTAGGTTTTAGGGGAAACTGTTTTTCTTTAAGTTATAAGAAGTCCACTTTAAAACAGGTCAAAATCTAGGGAGAAACGTGCTCCAAAAGTTATGGAGAAACGGGTATCCAGAACCTTTTGAAAGGATATCCAGAAATTTTGTATTGGCCATGACCTTTTGAAAGGATATCCAGAACCTTTTGAAAGGATATCCAGAACCTTTTGAAAGGATATCCAGAACCTTTTGAAAGGCTTCTGGATATCAATATTAAATGTTCTGGATATCCAGAACTCTTTGAAAGTGATATCTAGAATCTATTTAAGTTGATATCCAGAAAGTTGGTATGTGTTGGTCCCATTCTAACATAACTTCTGGATATCATGACTGATATTCAGAACCTTTGGAAAAACACGTTTCTCCATAACTTATGGAGAAACGCGTTTCTCCGGAGACCTACTCTTAAAACAGTTAGTTTAGGCTTTAAAACACCAAGTTGATATATTTAAAAACAAGACTTTTTGTAACTTATGGAGAAACAGGTTTCCCCCAAAATTTTCTGATTCATCTATATTTGCCGTGTTGAAATTACTTGTACCTAAATTCTAGGATGATATTTATTTGAACAAATATACTCCCTCCTTCCCGTATCTATGTGTACATTTTGACTTTTGCACGTAAATTAAGGAGGGAGTATTATATTGAAAGTGTTGTGAGTGTGAAAGTAAAATAGGAGAGAGAATAAGTGGAGAAAATAGTAAATTATAATGATTTTGTGAGTATAAAAATAATATAGGAGAGAGAATGAGTGGAGGAAATAGTAAAGATTCTTTTTCATTTTAGAAAATGTGCACGTATGTTTGGGACACCCAAAATGGCAAACTGTGCACGTAGGTATGAGAAGAAGGGAGTATATTTTTTAAAAGCAATGCTAGGGTAACAAAAGAAAGTCACAAAATCTTTCTTACAAAATGAGTTGGCGATATCTTATTAGTTGTATCGATAGTGGACCTGCTACATTCTAATTAAAAATATTAATAAAATCATTATATCTATCATTTTGTGAGCAAGTTTTTATAACTATTTTGTGCCTTTTATTCTTTTTTTTTAAAGTTTAACCTGTTAGTGACTTTTTAATTGTGTTGCAAAAATGATTATTATATAGTAGTATGTGTACTCCCTTTTTTTTCTCAGCAACAAAATAAAATATATTAAGAACATGTACTCCCTCTCTCTCTCTCTAAATAAATTACCATTTTTAGAAAAAAAAACTCCAAAACGAATGATCTTTTTACAAAAAAAAAAAAATTCGTCTCCTAAACTTTTTTACCAAAATTTTCATAATTCATTATATATTTGCAAAATTAAGAGTTTAAAAAATTAAATAACAAAGATTTTCATTCACCGTAAATATTAAAATTAAAATTTTTTTTAAAAAAAATTCTATATTTTTTTAAATAAAAAGTGATTGTTTGATGAGTTGGTCTTATAAAAAATGTGTTTTTCCTGGCACTTAGAAAAAACGTGTTTTGTGTTTCCCCGTTTGTGCCAGTGTCAGTTAAACAAAGTGCTAGTGTGACAAAGTGTCAGTGCATGTGTAACAAAGTGCCAGTGAAAAAAGTGTCAGTGTAAACTGGCACTGACACTTTGTTAAACTGACACTAGCGCTTTTTACACGGGCACTTTTATATAATGAACTGGCACTCTTCACACTGGCACTCTGTTACACTAACACTGGCACTTTGTTACACTAACATTTTTGTTGGCTCTCAAAAACACAAGCACTGGCATTCAAAAACACATGCACTGGCATTCAAAAACACATGCACTGACACTCAAAAGTACATACACTGGCACTCAAAAACACTGGTAATCATTTTTGCTGGCTCTCAAAAACACAAGCACTGGCATTCAAAAACACATGGACTGGCATTTGAAAACACATACACTGGCACTCATAAACACATACACTGGCACTCAAATTCCCATCTGATTTGTTCTGCACGACGAGTTGTACCGGCATTCCAAAACTATTGCACTGGCACTCGAATTAAAATGCACTGGCACTCGAATTAAATTTGGTTCGTCGAAACTCATACCTCTGTTCCAAATCACAGGTCAGAATTAGGGTTTGAGAGCAGCGAATCGAGCAAGGAGATTGTCCCATATCCCAAAATTCATCTTCTCCATTCCGATTACGATCTTTTTCCCGAAATCAGAATTCAAGCAAGTACGTCAATGGCTGACCGCCTCTGGGAAAACTGTCGTAGAGAATGGATTTGTGCTTTATACAGTCCCATTTTTGTAACTTTGGCTTCAGGCAAACTTCAAGAATTCACCTATTACAACTTCCTCTCACAAGAGCGCCATTGCATCAAATTCCTCGACCATGTGTATGTAATTCCTCTCAAAATACATTTTCTTTTGTGTATTTCTTTCTTCTTGTTACGTGAATTTTCTTGAGGTTTATCTATATTTGCGATTCTGGGTTTTGTGTTTATAGGTTAGGATTGGCGGAGGAATGCACAGATGAAGATGATGCCAAAATTAGAGATGAACGGGAGTTGAGCGTCGTGAGCGAGACGGAAGAGTCGACGTGTTCTAAAAACACGTTTTTTGTTAACCTTAAAAAAAAAATGCGTTTTTTACAAGTTTTTGGCTTGTTTGATGGAGATCAAAATAGTGATTTATTTAGTTTTAATTTTAATTATTATTATGTATTTTCGGATTTATATTTAGTTTGGTGATAAAGTCATATTTTAGAGTAGATTTATGCGATTTTTTTTTTAAATATTCCTTTTTAAATTCATATTTACCTAAATGACACAAGGGAAAATTTATGTACCAAAATGACCAGTTTTTGAGAAATCGGCATTGGTAGTACCGTTTTTGTCTTAAAGTCGGCACTCCCAATGCCGTTTTTTGGTCGCCAAAAGTCAGCGGATCAAGGCTTAGGATTAATTGATTGTCAAGGCTAATGGTGTATTTTGGATTAAGAGAAGTCGGTATTGCCAATACCGACTTCAACTAGGGTTATAGTGAAGTCGGCATTGGCAATGCCGATTTCAGCCCATCATAAATCCCCTCACAGCCTCTTCTTTCTCATTCTTTCATAACCATTTCTCTTCTCATTCTTTCATTACCATTTCTCCGTCCATTTCAATTTCAGAGCTCAACATTCTTCAATATTTTGTGAATTAAGCATTATTCAAGGTACATTTTATTCTTTTTTATATATTTTGACTGTCGAATGAATTGATATATTTTGATTTGTATAATGTGATTTGTTGCTTTTTTATATATTTTGATTGTTGAATTAATTTGTTTAGGGAAAAATATGAGTGGACTTCCACTTATTTTCATGTGCTACTGGGGAGGAGATGATGAACACCCGTTTGGAGATAGTAATCTTGAACAGGGGCCGAAATTTCCCCTTAGGGCAAAAACTCGTTGGAGTTACAAAAAATTGATTAGGAAGTTATATAAGAAAATTGATATAGATCCAAGGGATATTAAGTTGAAAGTTATTTGTAGATATCCTCATATTATGGGCAATGGGTTTGCAAATTGCATTCCGCTTGAAGTCGAAGATGATATGTGTGTGAAAGTCATGTTTGATGTTTCTGCTCAATTAGGTGGGATTGGTAGCTTGCAGTTGTATATTATCATGGATTTTAGACTTGATAATAATGTGCGTTCTGATGAGGTTGAAACACGTGAGGAGCCGATACAAAATGATAACTACCTTGAGAGAGATGCTTTTGGTTATGAAACACATTGGGAAGAGGAAAGGGAAGTGGAACCGGAAGTGGAAGCAGAAGTGGAAGTGGAAGGGGAAGCGGAAGAGGTAGAGGAACGTGAAAACGATGATGATTCAGATTATGAAAGTCATATCCTTGCAGTAAGTTCTGATGCTGATTCTGGATATGAAGATTGTTCGAGTGCAACTGATAACGAGAATGAGGGTGATGATGGGGAAGGTGGTGATGTAGGAGCACAGATGATTACTTTTCAAGGTGAACCGCAAAATCAAATGTATGGGAGAGGAGACTATCAATTTTACCGTGATATTGGTGAAGGATCAGAGAATTATGATAATACTGAATACAAGTTTGCCGAATGGAATGCGGAGAAGGATGCAATCGCTAAAGGTATTCGCTTCTCGCACAAGATTGATGTGCGGCACGTATAAAGAAGTACCATATTAAGAAGAATCTCGAGGTTCAAGGTGAGAAAGAGCACACCGCAAAAGTGGACTATTGAGTGTTTGGTGAAACAGGTTCCTGCAATTTCTATGTCAATGTGAGTCTGAAGAAGGGTGGGTACTGGGAAGTAACTAAGTACAAGGGTCCACATTCTTGCTTGGCTTCAGATGTTAGCGGCGATCATCCTAATTTAGATGCTAAGTTTATAGGACGAGAAGTTTTCGATCTTGTCAAGGTTGATCCAGAGTACAAGATTAAGCTTATCATGATAAATATAAAATCAGATCACGGTAAGGATGTTTCATATCGGAAGGCATGGTGTGGTAAACAAAAAGTCATCGCTCAAGCATATGGGGACTGGGAAGAATCTTATAGAAAGTTGCCACGTTTGTTAGCAGCTATTCAAAAGTGGAACCCTTCAACCATTGTGGAGTTTTCTAATCGTCCTGAAGCTGGTCCTCCAGGTTCGTTTGACCGTGTGTTCTGGACATTTGGCCCTTGTTTGGAAGCATTCTCTCATTATATTTTAAAAACGTGAGTATGAATAACGTTTTTAGGATTTTGATTAAATCTTGGTTGGCTTATGAAATCTTGGTTTGGTTGTCAATGGCTGAGAGATAGAGAGAAGATGAGAGAAGAGAAGATGGGAATGAAGGGATGAAGGGAAGGGGGAGGGGTCTGCACAGCCTTGGAATCTATAAAGGGGAAAACGGCACTACCAATGCATCTTAATGAATAACCTAACTAACATGTATGTATTAAGGAAACTAAACAAAAATTAACAAAAATTATATAAATAAATATAATTAAAACACAAATTGTAGAAAAAAAAAATCAACAAATACTAACCTTATATTTTAAAAACGTGAGTATGAATAACGTTTTTAGGATTTTGATTAAATCTTGGTTGGCTTATGAAATCTTGGTTTGGTTGTCAATGGCTGAGAGATAGAGAGAAGATGAGAGAAGAGAAGATGGGAATGAAGGGATGAAGGGAAGGGGGAGGGGTCTGCACAGCCTTGGAATCTGTAAAGGGGAAAACGGCACTACCAATGCCGACTTTACCCACTTTTCCAGAAAACGGCATTGGTAATGCCGACTTCACTGTAACCCTAATTGAAGTCGGTATTACCAATGCCGACTTTACTTAAAATTAATTAAAACTCCCTAATTAATGCAATTAATCCTCCCATTTAAACCTCCCAATTAATCCTCCGATGGTTGACTTTTGACAGACCAAAAACGGCATTGGTAGTGCCGACTTTAAGCCAAAAACGGTACTACCAATGCCGATTTCTCAAAAACTGGTCATTTTGGTACATAAATTTTCCCCTGTGTCATTTAGGTAAATATGAATTTAAAATGGAATATTTTTTTAAAAAAAATCAGATTTATGCAATATTGTGAGATTTTATAATTTATTTAGCTTTGATTAATAAAATTTGATATTGAGTGTTTACTCTTTATTTCCTATAAGTGATTAAATTTCTTTTGGATGTCAATTTTTCGATAATCGTGCGCGATTCAACGAGAATTGAAGATTCATTACTGGTAATCGTGTGTAATTCAACAGTAATTGATTTATCATTAAGTCTTCCGATACATAATAAATTGAAAATAAATTAGATATTCAAGCAAAAGCCATCACTAAATTTATTAAAAAAACTATGAATCCCAAACCAAAAATCTATTATGGTTTGAAGAAAACTAATATCTAATTTATAAACCCTAACTCAAGCAAATTCAACTAAAATCTATCACATAAACCCTAATTCAAAAGCAAAACCTCTATTTTGCATTAGTTGAAAGCAATTGAAACCACTGGCTCTGAGGATTGTCAAGGCAATTAGAATCATCTTCATCGGCACAAATGCACTTATTCGTCAAGATTTTCGAAGAATAATTTGGATCCCAATCCAAGCACAAATTGTTTCCGTTAGCAATCTGAAACAAGCCATCCGATACCATCTTCCATGTGGTTTGCTCACTGGTACAACTATCCGAGAGGGTCACCGGAAAACCCTCTCCCGATGACTTCAAACACATATTACTACCCACAAGCTTGATCGGAGTTCTATCTCCGGTATGGCTCCATCTTTCCGAGCCCAAGCAATCACTTGGATAAACTTGATCCTTGTGAACCCTAACACATCGACCACTCAATGGGTGAAACAGTATCTTGTTGATCGATTCTTTTTCATTAGGATCTGCATATGTCAAAAAAAAAAGAATCATGTATATTGCTTAAACATGAAAAATAAGGGAAATATTATACAAAAATAATTAAAAAAAAAAAAACCTTGTGTCATTTGTTGAATCTGTTGTAAGCGCTCATGGAATTCAGGGCTACGGAGTTGGGTCCAATTGCCATTAAATATCCCATAAGTTTCTTCAAGATCTTCTTTCCCATCTCTATAATAATAACCTCCCTGCATTGCCCATAAGACCCAATCCATATCTGTATCGGCCAAATAAGCAAGATAACAACTCATGAACAAATTGTCAGAAGTATTATTCAATCTTTCGTCGATGCCAAATTCCGTAATGATCAATGGAGCTGGATCTGATCCCTCGCGCAAGAACCCGGTTTTGTTATGAACCTCCTCAATAACATCTTTACAAACCTTATTTATTGGTTCATGTAACCATTTAGCACTTTGGCCTTCAGTGAAGGAATACCTGTGAGTCTCATAAACTAACTTCTGGTGCAAGTGTAACCCTAAGCGCGTAGTCTTCAATGGAGTAAAATCAAGGTCGTAGTCTAACCCCGATACAATTACTAACACATTGGGATTTGTCTTGTGGATCGTTAGGGCACCCTTGCGAACATAATGATACCAATCTTTGTGGTTTTGGCGAGGGCCTCGTAGTTCATTTCGTAAGCTCATTCCGACCACCTAGGTTCAACAACAAAAGTATGCATTAATAAAAGGACATACTAAACATGAATGAAAGCAGCATCAGATATTTCAGTACATGCATGTCTACATATAATCATCGTGCGTCGCACGAGTTTGCTGCTAATATAATAAACATGAAAGAACATAGAGAAATAAAGTTATTAGCTTACATTAGATGTATCCTTGTACCTCCTTGCTACAATAGCCAACCCCTTTTCCCATTCTTTTGTCTCAAAGTACTTATCTCCAAAGAAGCCATTACCATCATCATTGCCACAACACCACATAGGCTTGCCCACTTGGTTATCGAGAATGACCATGACACCATTGATGCCAAGAGCTTCGATCACAGCTTTTTGGGCATCAGCAAGAGTCATATCCAAAATGTCGGGATTATTTTTCTTTAGACCTTCAATGGCTTTGTCATGGCCCAAATTCTTGAAATTTTGCAAGACGGTAAGGTATCGATGACGAGTGAACATATATGTTGCCCATGTAAGACGGACGCAATTGAAACCCATCAACGAGGCGTGCCTTGCGATCGAAGGCAAGGGTCTCTTATGGAGGCCTTCGGGCAACATGGATTCCATATGACCTGCCCAATTGGCACATTTTAGTTTCACTCTCTCCCCACTTGAAGAATCAACAATCCACTTTGATTTTGTGGAGAGGGGAACGGATTGAGATACAATGGCAAATAGAGAAAGGAGAAGGAAGAGTATTTTCATCATTTTGATGGGTGATTAATTTGATCAATTTAATTTAATTGTATAACAATGGTATATAATTAGCTGTATTTATAATGTGTGACACTCCTTTTCAGATTTGATTAAAAGAGGACTTAATTTAATCCAAATAAAAAACAAGATTTATGCTTATCTCACTATCCATTTGTTAATATTGATTAGGATTGTGAGTGTTAATTAAATCTTATGTATTATTTTCTCTTTATCACTACTAATTTTGTTATCAATTTGTTAATATTAATTGTTTGTGATTGTGAGGAGTCTAAATCTTCTATAATACTGTATTTTATTTTATTTTGTGTTTATCAATAAAAAATTCACTTATCACATCAAAGAGTTTTCGTTTTAGTCAAACAATATTGTTTTATCCTATCTTAATTTTTTACTGGATTTTACTTTCAGTGTTTGTTACGATAAAACAGTGTTTGTTAGGATTTAGGTTTTTTTTTTTTTTTTTTTTTTTTTTTTTTTAAGGTTTTAAAAAATGTTTTTTTTTAAATAAATATCATGGTTCTTTGTTTCATTAAGAAGAGTCCAAGTTTCATTTTGAGACGTTTGCACAAATTAAAAATAAATAAATTATTATTATAATTTATTTTAGCTGCATATGTTAAATCTGTCTCTATATTAGAGACAGATACAAAATTTGTTGGGAATTTGCCCCATAAATTTCTTTTGGAACAAATCACTTTCCACTAAGCTCCTCAATGTATTAAAATGCCCCATAAGTTCTCATGTTGCATTATGTATAATACAACATTTAGTTATGCAGTAGTTTAAAATGCCCCATAAGTTCTCATGTTGTATATTATGTATAGTCCCAAATTTGTTACTAAATTAGAGAAGGAAATGTGTCTCTAAATTAGAGACGGATTAAATTCTGTCTCTGATTTAGAGACAATTCAACATCTATCTCCAAAGTTTAGAGACAAATTTTGTATCCGTCTCTAAATTAGAGACAGGTACAAAATATGTCTCTAAATTAGAGACAAATTCAAAATTCGTCTCTAAATTGGAGACGGATTCCAAATCCGTCTCTAAATTGGAGACAAATTCAAAATCCGTCTCTAAATTAGAGACAAATTTTGAACATGTCTCTAATTTTTTGGTGTGTCTCTAATCTGTCTCCAAATTAGCTACAGACTCCGTCTGTTTCTAATTTTCCGTCTCTATTTTCTTTTCCTTGTAATTAATTATACAAACTCAACATATTTTATATATTCTTTCTCCTATATTAATTCAATTAATAAAGTGAAATAAATTTAATGAAAGAATAAAAGAGGAATTTAAATGATTTTTTTAATAATTATTTTGGATAGAAACCTTATCAAAAAAGAACATCTATTACGAGTATTTTGGACCTGTGAAAGTATAATTATGTGCACATATATTTATAATTACGCTGTATATACCGAGCTCTGCATGCATCTCCCAACTCAAACCAATAGAAATTAAATTAAGGAGTTGTTTGGAATTATAGAGTATTAGGGATTCATGGTTTTCTTTTTAATTATATCTCTTATTTTTTTACTAGATAATCCGTCGATACTTGACGAGCATGTTGAACTGAAGTCAGCTAATTAAAAATTATATAACTGAAAATACATATTTATAGCGCATTTAAATTATTTAAAAAATATCAAAAATATGTTCATATACTTGGGGATTTGGAAAATACATATTTATAGCGCATTTAAATTATTTAAAAAATATCAAAAATATGTTCATATACTTGGGGATTTGGAATTACATACAGTTATGTTTTACAGTCAATATAATCAAAACTACATCTTAAGACGTGAAATTAACAATTCTACCTCCTAATCCTACTTTTAAAATAAATTAACCATATAATCCTTTAGTCTAATTATAATGTCTTAAAATGAAATAACTGCACCCCCTCCCCTCCCTTCTAAGTTTTTCTCTCTACTCCATCTCTCCTTTAGTCTAATTATCGTGTTCTTAGTAGTTTAGTTGACAACTGAGAGCTTACTGATAAATTCTTAATTGTTTGATCGCCGGAGTTGGTCACGTGCCGGAGTTAGTCGTGTTCTTAGTAGTTGACAATTGAGAACGATTGTTCTCAGTTGTTTGTCGCCGGAGTTGATCGTGTTGTTAGTAGTTGACAACTGAGAACTTACTAATAAGTTCTCAGTTGTTTGGTCGCCAGAGTTGATCGTATTCTTAATAGTTTAGTTGACAACTGAGAACTTATGATAAGTTAAGTTCTTCGTTGTTTGGTCGTCGGAGTTGGTGGTCACCGGAGTTAATCGTGTTTTTAGTAGTTTAGTTGACAAATGATAACTTACTGATAAGTTAAGTTCTCAGTTGTTTGATCGCCTGAGAGGTCGCCGGAGTTAATCTTGTTCTTAGTAGTTTAGTTGACAACTGAGAACTTACTGATCGGTTCTCAGTTCTTTGGTCGCCGGAGTTGATCGTGTTATTAGTAGTTTAGTTGACAACTGAGAATTTACTGATAAGTTCTCAATTGTTTGGTCACCGGAGAGGTCGTCGGAGTTGATCATGTTCTTAGTAGTTTAGTTGATAACTGAGAACTTACTGATAAGTTAAGTTCTCAGTTGTTTGGTCGCCGGAGTTGATGGTCGTCGGAGTTAATTGTGTTCTTAGTAGTTTAGTTGACAACTGAGAACTTACTGATAAGTTAGGTTCTCAGTTGTTTGGACGACGGAGAGGTCGCCGGCGTAAAAAAAAAAAGTTGTCGGAGTTTATCGCCGGAGTTGGTCGCCGGAGTTAATGGTTGTCGGATGTGTTGACTGGAGAAGATGAGGAGGGGGTGACCTAAGGTGATGGTGGTTGGAGAGAAATTAAATTGATAAAGAGAGTGGACTTAGTAAAATGATAGGAGGGTGAACTTAGTAAAATGCTGGGAGGGTGTACTTATTAAGCTAGGAATTATATGGTTAAGCAAAATACAACTTGTCCTAAGAGGTAGTACACTACCAGAAAAACAGGTTTTAGCGACGGAAATTTCCGTCGCTAAATACAAAATTCCGTCGCTAAAATTAAACACCGACGGAAAATTTCCGCCGGTGGTCCGCCGCTATTGTCCCGCCGCTGAGCTCCGACTGGTCAAATTCCGCCGGTATATTTCGATTTTACCGACGGAATTATTTCCGCCGGTGTTTTTTTACTACAGCGACGGAAATTTCCGCCGTTAAATCAATTTAATTTAATTAAATTTTCATTTCAGCGGCGAAAATTTCCGTCGCTGTAATAAAAATTAATTAAATTAAATTAATTTCAGCGGCGGAAATTTTCGTCGCTGAAATTAATTTATTTTATTTTAATTTTTATTCCAGCGACAGAAATTTCCGCCACTAAAAAAAAAAATTAAATTAAAATTAATTGCTATAGCGGCGGAAATTTTCGTCGTTGAAATTAATTAATTTTAATTTAATTTTTATTTCAGCGACGAAAATTTCCGACGCTGAAAACATAAATTTAATTAAAATTAATTGATATAGCAGCGAAAATTTTCGTCGCTGGAATTAAAATGAAATATTTTCACGAACGAAAATTTCCGTCGCTGATACTGAAATAAATTAAAAAAAAATAATTTAAAATATCAATTAACCAAAAATTTTAGTACCTGATATAACAATTTAATTTTTAAAACTAAAATTATAAAACTAAAAATCAATATCAGCGTACCAAACTAAAGACTAAATATCACCGTACCAAATCGGGAGGGGGGAGGGGAGAGAGGGGGGGATAGGGGGAGAGGGGGGGAGGGGCTCCCGCGGGTTCCAAATATCTCAAATGTTTACAAACAAGTATAAAATAGTACAAACAAGTCTAAAATAGTCCGTAATCAACTCGGGGGAGGCTGGAAATTACCCTGGTCCATACGAGCCAACAACATCGCAAATTTGGCATCAGTCTCTGCATGACGCCGAGCATTCTCCTCCTGCATCTGCGCCTGAGCCGCCAAAGCCTCCTGCATCTGCGCCTGAGCCGCCAAAGCCTCCGCAAGCTTTGCCCTCTCCTCAGCCAACTCAGCCTGCAGAGTGTCGACCCTCGGATCATGATACGTGGGCGGGGCAACATTTGGCCGACGACCGGTCGACGTCGATGGGCATTGCCGCCCGTGATCCCCCATCCCTAACACTCGGGCTCCTCTCTTTGGATGTCCCTCAGAGGTGATCGAGCGCCAAACATCAGGCACGAAGGGAACGGGCTCGCCGGGAGGCGTTCCTTCGGGAACAACGGCGGCTTGATATGCACTCTGTCAAAATAAAACAAACAATTATAATCATATACACAATGTAAGGTACATAAATAAATTTACATATTCAAAATCAAGTCATTTAATGATAGTTTACTTACAAAGGCATTAGCAGAGCGATCGTCAACCCATTGCGGAGGTTGATCGGGCGCTGTAGGAGTCCGAACATGGGTGCTAGCGTAAACATCCAAAAAAATGACATTCGGACCATGATCCCTCTCCTATAAATAAAATAAGCGAGATTATTACTTTGAAATTGTATAAATGCAACATTTAAACTGATTTAAAAGCATGCATACACTACATTTACACTAAAACCATGGATTTCATAGCATCAGCTTGAATCCCAGCTAACATACGTATATAAACCTATTTAAAAGCATGCATACACTACTACATTTAAACTAACATACATACCGTGCGGTAGTGATGCTCGCCGACCGGGATCGTCCCCATGGTATGCTTCGTCGCCGACCCCAAGGAGCCTGCTCTATTTGCCTTAGCCTGTGCGGCCTTAGCTTTCGCCGCATCCGACGCCTAATATTCGCAAAATTGAAGAAACACCTCCTCGGTCATCCAAGTAGGTGTCAAGGGCTGTTGTTTCTCCTCGAGCCGCTTAGTATAAAATTGTTTCTTCGTGTTACCTATAAAAAATATGAATATCTCGTAAACATGTAATGATAACATTATAAAATTAAAAGAGTATAATCATTGTTAATTAAAATAATTAAAGATAGATAAATATGTTACAAGTATGATCCGTAAATAGCTTGTGAGCCTGTTTATCGAAAAAAAATCTAGCCATCGCCTCGTCGATTTTCGGCGCCCAACAATATTTCCCTTACAACATATAATGATAACATTACAAAACTAAAAGAGTATAATCATTATTAATTATAACATTTTAATAACAAACTAACATTTAAGTTTTAAATAAAAACCATTAACACATTACCTTAAACTCCTCCCACGCATCCTCCTTCTGCCGCAGTGGCAATGATTTCCAGTTGGGCCAAAACTCTGTCATGAGCCTAGACCGCCTATACTGCCCGATCTTAGTCCCTGGGGTAGGGTATCCACCTACAAACCTGCCAAGTATATTTATACAATAACATTTTAACTTAAATAATGAATTATATATAAAACAAAAAGGAACCAACTTATATCAAATTAATGAAGAGTTACTTACTGGTCATAAAGTGACGGTATATGGACAAATAGCCTCCCCTCAAAATCGACAGCAGTATGAGTATCGGTCCCAGAGGTGGAGCTAGTACTACTGCGTGTAGGGTCGGCATCGGCATCATCAGTACTGGATCGGGACGGTTGCGTCCCAGTAATAGATGTATAGATGGGTCGTGTCTTCCTATACCCTATACACTATACGCTATACACTATACCCTATACACTATACCCTATACACTATACACTATATCATATACACTATACCCTATACCCTATACCCTGTACACTATACCCTATACCCTATACACTATACCCTATACCCTATACACTATACCCTATACACTATACCCTATATACTATACCCTATACCCTATACCCTATACACTATACCTTATACACTATACCCTATACCATATACCCTATACACTATACCCTATATACTATACCCTATACCTTATACCCTATACCATATACCCTATACACTATACCCTATACCATATACACTATACCTTATACACTATACCCTATACACTATACACTATACCCTATACACTATACCCTATACCCTATACCCTATACCCTATACACTATACACTATACACTATACACTATACCCTATACCCTATACCCTATACACTATACCCTATACCCTATACCCTATACCCTATACACTATACCCTATACACTATACCCTATACACTATACCCTATACCCTATACCCTATACCCTATACACTATACCCTATACCCTATAGACTATACACTATACCCTATACACTATACCCTATACCATATACCCTATACCATATATCTTATACATTATACCCTATACACTATACCCTATATCATATACCCTATATATTATATCCTATACCCTATACACTATACCCTATACCCTATACACTATACCCTATACCCTATACCATATACCCTATACACTATACCCAATACACTATACCCTATACCCTATACCCTATACACTATACACTATACCATATACCCTATACACTATACCCTATACACTATACCCACACTATACCCTATACCATATACCCTATACATTATACCCTATACACTATACCCTATACCCTATACCCTATATCATATACCCTATATATTATATCCTATACCCTATACACTATACCCTATACCCTATACACTATACCCTATACCCTATACCATATACCCTATACACTATACCCAATACACTATACCCTATACCCTATACCCTATACACTATACACTATACCATATACCCTATACACTATACACTAGACACTATACCCTATACACTATACCCTATACCCTATACCCTATACACTATACCCTATACACTATACCCTATACACTATACCCTATACCCTATACATCATACCCTATACACTATACCCTATACCCTATACCCTATACCTTATACCCTATACACTATACACTATACCCTATACACTATACCCTATACCCTATATCATATATCCTATACATTATATCCTATACATTATACCCTATACCCTATACCCTATATCATATACCCTATACACTATACACTATACCCTATACACTATACACTATATCCTATACACTATACACTATACCCTATACCCTATACCATATACCCTATACACTATACCCAATACACTATACCCTATACCTTATACCCTATACACTATACACTATACCATATACCCTATACACTATACACTATACCCTATACACTATACCCTATACCATATACCCTATACCCTATACACTTACCCTATACCCTATACCATATACACTATACCCTATACATTATACCCTATACCTTATACCATATACCCTATACACTATACCCTATACACTATACCCTATACCCTATACACTATACCCTATACCCTATACCCTATACACTATACCCTATACCCTATACCCTATAAAATATACCCTATACCCTATACCCTATACCCTATACCCTATACACTATACCCTATACACTATACACTATACCTTATACCCTATACCCTATACACTATACCTTATACACTATACCCTATAGACTATACCCTATACACTATATCCTATATACTATACCCTATACCATATACCCTATACCCTATACCTTATACACTATATCCTATACACTATACCCTATAGCCTATACACTATACACTATAGGGTTTCGGGGTTTAGTGGATTGTGGCTTAGGTTGTGGCTTGGTTAGGTTAGGTTGTGGTTGTTTGTAGTTAGTGGTTAGGGTTGTTGTAGGGGTTAGGTTGGGTTAGGGTTTAGGGTTAGGGGTTAGGGTTATATGTTAGAGGTTGTGGTTTAGGAGTTGTGGTTTAGTGGTTGTGGTTAGGGTTTAGTTTAGGGTTTAAGTGGTTTATGCGGTTGTGGTTAGGGTGTAGTTAAATATTTTAATATTTTTTAGTTTGTTATTATTTAATTAGTTCTAAAAATAATCAAAAATTACATTTTATTATCAGCGACGGAATATTCCGTCGCTAATAAATTAAAAAAAATTAATTTATCAGCGGCGGAAATATTCCGTCGGTGTTTAATTTAAAAAAAAATAAAAAAACATTTAATTTCAGCGTCGGAATATTTCCGACGCTGGTAAATTAAAAAAAAATTAATTATTCAGCGGCGGAAATTTTCCGTCGGTGTAATATTTCGAAAAAAAAATAAAAAATATTTTATTTTCGCTGATAAATTAATTTTTTTAAATTAGTTACGTCGGAAATATTCCGTCGGTGTATTAAAAAAAATTTATTTTCACCGTCGGAATATATCCGACGCTGATAAATAAAAAACTAAAAAAATATTAACTTTTCACCGACGGAATTATTCCGTCGCTGATAAAGACCTAGCGACGGAATATTTCGTCGGTAAATTTTGCGCCAAAATAGTGGCGGTAATAAAACGAATATTCGTGGAATATTCGTTTTAGCGACGGAATATAGCGGCGGAATTTAATTTCGCTGGTAAATTTGACGCCAAAATCTTTCTGTCGCTAAAGCTGAATTTTCGTCGCTAAATAGCGACGAAATGTGTCTGTCGCTGTTAATTTCGTCGCTAAATCACCAGTTTCTTATAGTGGTATTGCTCTGTTTGTTAGAGAGATTATATGATAAATGCCTTTTTTTTATAACTATGGCCTAAACCATGTTTAGGATTAAATGACATTTAACTTCTTAAGTTTTGGAATCAAAGACTAATTATTTATCTTATTACATGAGAATAATCAATTTCATTAAATTTTTGACATTTGTTAGAACCTAGGGTGGAAAATGAGATGATTCTAACACGAAGCACCATTTCGGGACAAATTTCGCTTAGGAGTACTGCAAAGTCGAATACTTTGGGTTTGGAAAGTAGGTCAGCTTAGAACGCGCTTTCTCCATGCTTATTGAGAAACGCGTTTCCAAACGTTCACGGATATCGCTTTCAAAGGTTCCTGATATCCGGAAACTTACAAAATGATATCCGTAAACTTACAAAACGATATTCGAAACTTACAAAATGATATCCGTAAATTACAAAACGATATCCCGTAAACTTACAAAATGATATCCAGAACTTACAAATGATATTCGAAATATTTAATAAATTTCTGATATCCTTTCAAAGGTGCCTGGCTTTATATCCAGAACAGATATCCAGAATTTCAACAAAACTTTCAAAACAACGACCCAACCCCCTCTAAATTGCCTCATGCTCTCTCTCCTCGAACGACACTGACGCAGGGAGTCAAGCTCTACACAGGACAATACGTTTTCGTTTCAGTACAATTCGAATATTTGTGTTTATGTATGGATGCATATTAGAGAATGAATAAAAGTTACCTTGAGAGTATCAGAAGCATCGCCGGACCAAGCATTAGGTAAGGATTCATTGAAAAATCCGGTTGAGATATCAAATTCGTCATCGGAGCTGTCTCTTTTCCATCTCCTTCAAATCACCATCATCTTTCCAAACCCAGTTTTAATCTTGGATTAAAAAGCCTATGTCGCGAACTGGGTCCTCGCGCTTGCATTTCTTGAGGTCCTTGAATTTGCGAAGGTCATCTACGGGAACGACGACAGAGAAGCGGCGATTGGGTGAGGGCTAGGTGCGATTAGAGAGAGAGGGAGTGAAAAGCGTTTAGAGAGAGAAAGGGTGTGAGCGTGTCCCACTCCATAAATTATGGAGAAACTTTCTCCCTAGATTTTGCCTTGGGTTTGTGGGTGGCTGAATGAACTTGGTTATTTTTCAAACTCAATCAATCTTATTCATTCTTTGTATTTTTCTGAGATTGAATCCTAGCCACTTTTTATGTGATGGTTATTCTCCACCTTCAATGTAATATAAATTAGTATTTTTTAGCCCGTACCAATGGCACGATAACAGTGTAAATGGTGGCAGTATAAAAATGATCGATCTTATAAAAATTGCGACGTACTCTGCGATTAAGATATTAAAGAAAGTTATATATAAATGTGTTATGTTATCGATATTAGGTCCCGCCATTTAGTTAGTTAGTTAATTAATTTGTTAGTTATCCTTCTCATTATGAATCTCTTAACTTTATTTTTTTAGTTAATTTAATTGAAATTTAACAAAAAAGTTACTAAAATTCATTTATTCATAAAATTTTAAATATTATTATTAATACAACAATATTTTAAATTTTATAAAAATTATTTTTAATATTATATACTTTCGTTCATAGAAAATGAGACTTAACAATAAGACGCTCTAGATGACAAAGTGGGTAAGATTATTCGAAATAAAAGTTGAGGGAGTACTGCGTTAAATTAAGGTCAAAATATGCATTTTGGCTAACAGAAGTTAGTCATGAAACTAACTCCGGGTAATATGTCATGTGAAATGATCAAATTGTCCATTAAAAAAAGATGTCCATGATATATGACTTGGAAATATAACATCATATTTTTTTATTTGCAACAGATTATAAAAATAAATACTCCCTCCGTCTCGAAAAATTTAGATCACTTTAACTTTAATGGTCAACTCAATCGAATTTTGATTGAGTTGATTCTGCGAAATAAAGGGAGCGATCGGATCTACACACTTTTATTTTTAAAAAGTATATTATAAAAGTAACCAAAATTCATGCCAATTAAATTGTAAATTGTGAGAAAGTCAGACAGTCGGTATGTGAGGACCCCGATCCGGAACCTACACGTGTCCCGACCTGGAGCGTCCTCAAACTAACCCAAATTACCTAAACTTTTAAAAACTTTTATTTAACTTTCACATAAACACAACCATTTCAAAATAACTCTACTCCTTCCCACATTGGCGGAAGAGTTGACCAACCTTGAAAGTAATAAACGATTTTAGTTACAAAAAGATGTCGAATATAAAATAGAATTTGAGTTTATGAATACAACCCTTTAAAAGAATTATACCAACATACACTTTCTACACCAACTTATACATAACCCGACAATTCCCAAAATACCACTTCTAAACTCCTTTCCGCTCTTACTTGGTCGGTCCACCTGTCTCGGGATCTAAAACATTAAAGGGAGAGGGGTGAGAATAAATCTCAGCAAGCTATTATGAATGCAAAGAATATGCCATATAAGATGCAACACATAACAAGTTGCATATAACACATTGGAAAAGTCAGAACACCTTACATTACCTTCGTTTACATTTTTCCGTCTCGAACATTAGTCGTACAACATTGGGTATAATAATACTCCAATCTTACAAACAGCCGCTTAAGCAATACTCACATCTTATAAGACCCGTTTTTCGTGAGAACCAAATAAGATAGTAGCAACTCAGAAGGCTTTTCGCTCACTACGATGCTATAACCCCAACCTCGCCACAGTGAGGGGACGGCCACTGTATAACATAATCCGATCACATTAGGTCACACTTCCATAATTGATTGTATTATGTTATACCCCCAATATCAGCTGATTAACACATTATCAAGCACATAATAGTTACTTGAAATATAATCCACAACCGGGATAAGCAATATAGCCACATGGTAAAATATACTCATGTTCAACAAATCTCATAGCCGTAACATTTATTTAAAACACTATGCATAAATAAGCAATATAGCCACATGGTAAAATATACTCATGTTCAACCAATAATCATAGTGCAACATTTAAGTACTACACTAAGCATAATACAATCCATGAGTATGTACTCAAATAAGACAATGAGATATCATCAGCCCATCTTATTTAGTCATTATACTACAATATATGATCTCAATAAGGATCCACGTTAACTCTACCAAGTTAGAGTCACACTTAATAAACTGCCAAATGATTTCTAAGTCGGAGATAGAATGCTTCAGTATTTCCATTTAAACCCAATTAAGGTGCCATTAAATGTTCTAATTATAACTTAAGTTAAAAGGACTAATTCATATCCGGTTGGGATTAGCTTCCACTACCTTATCATGGTTAGGGATCATTCCAAGTGATTACTAGTAAAAATTAGCAAGAAAGAAGACTTAAGAAGTTCCGCACTACGGGCGACCGCCCATGCCACTTCGGGCGACCGCCCAAGCGGTTTTCAAAGGACTCAAGCTACTGCCCTCTTGGGCGACCGTCACTACCTCGGGCGACCGCCCAAGAGGAAATTCCAAGGCAAGCACTTACCGACAACATGGGCGGCCGCTCAAGCCCCCACGGGCGACCGCCCAAGTACCTTTCCACCATTCTCGCATTTCCAAAACCCCTTTTTCTTATTTTCTTTTCCTTTTACCCAACCTCATATCCATAAATGCCAAAGGATTTCTATCTTCAAAATCCTCATCCTATATCATTTAACTCAAAGTAACCTAACCTAAATCTAGATCATTTATCAATTGATTTTCCACCCATTTTCTCTACCACATTTTAAGTTAAATCCTTTGAACTAACTTCACCCATTTAACTAACCCAATTCAAGTTTTCATTCTCTAAATCTAACTCCACCCATTTCTTTCATTCTTTAACACTTCCAAGAACAACAACATCCTTCCGTAACTTAAACCAATTCCTCCATTCTAAGAAGGTTTCCAAGCATCAACAATCATTTAACAAAATAACATTCATAGATTATGAACATTTAAAGAAGGAAAAGTCATAATAACTCACCTTAGGTTTTTAGAATAGAATGTTGATCTTCTTAGCTTGATTTGTTCCTCTAGATGATCCAAACTCAAAAATGCTCTTGGACTTGAAAATGGTGTAGAAATGAACTAGCTACAAGGCTTGGAATGGAGAGGCTTTCAATGGAAGTTCCATGGAGGAAATGTAAGAAGAAGATGAAGAATGATGAAGGAGGGGGTTAGAGGGGTATGGGGGAAGTAAGAGAGTATGGTGGTGGAATGGGGGGTTTGACAAATGGGTACAAGGAGGATGAGTAAATTAAGGGGAGGCATGGCCCCCCATGCCACCCAACTCAAGGCTTTCACATTTTAATAATTAACCCATCCCAAAATCATTTATCTACCCAATTTAACCTCCTTCTACTATTTATTCATTTCCTATTATTATATTTTTCTTTAGAACATTATTTTATTTCCCAAACATTTCATCCTAATATAAGAATTTAAAGATATAAAGTAAACATATAAAGTTAACATTAATATTAAAAGCATATAATGTAATATTAAAATTGCGTTTGTGGTTGTGGTCGTTACACTCACTCCCCCTTAAAGAAATTTCGTCCCGAATTTGACGGTCACTTACCTAACTGATCAACTCGCCTCGGTTACATGTATACCTCAGATTTCAATTCCCAATTAGTCTCTTCAATGTTGTGATTCTTTTCCACGATTTCTAATTCCATTAATAATACGATATTACAACTCAATGTTCCAAGAATACCACACAGATATCACTAACCCGAATTTTCACGACCTTAATAAAAATACAAATAAATAAAAGTATTACAACTTATGTCTCCAAATACATTACGATGTTACCTTTAAAACTCCAAATACTCTATAAGCTGCTCCAAGCCAGTCTCTAAGTCAAATCACCAACCCTTTCTAAAACTTCAAATGGATTAACAAACTTTGACGCCAATTTACCTTAGGCCTTGCTTCACTAACCTCACCCCAACAAATTAGAGATCGATATTTTCTTCCCGAACCACACCTCATAAGGTTTTATTTCAATGTTAGAATGATAACTGATATTATACATACCCAACCACTGGTAACCATATTTCCTATCGGCTACTAACATCCATTGTACATGCCCGTATCATATCCTCACAATAAGTAACGATTCCGCCAATTTTTTTTTACAAGGTTAAACTTAATAGCATTCATTCATTCCAAAAGGATCTTCCCAAATGATATCTACCCAATCCATTCATTAATATGGGGTTTATACAATCAAACTATCTCCTAACATACAAGGACTTGATCAATGAATCTCATCAATATAAATATATATATAATAAGTAGAAAATACCATCAACTTCCTATAAGCAAAACGACATACTCCTTTTACTTCTAAGATAACCCAATCACAAAATTCATCTTGATAATACTCTCAGTTCAATCTAGAACTCTAAATATTTTAATAAATCTTCTAACGTCAATATTCTATTCTCACAATTGTGACCAAACCGCTTTATGTCTGACTCACTTGAAATGAGTTAGTTCAATTATCTTATCCGCAGTTCTCATAATACAACTCTAAACAATTGCCCAAGGAATAATAAATATGGACATGCTAATAAGACCCTGATTCCACGAACGAAATATTAATTGACCATATTTCACAATTCAAAGTTCCAATTATGTTCAGGTCCAGTGACATATCAATATTCAAATCAAATGGTTGGCCGCCCACAACGGAGCTGGTCCAACTCCAACACAAAAACCGAGTCTACTGCGACCTCCACATTAATAACTCCACAATTTATCCAATCATTTCTCGGATCAAAACTTTAATACAATTAATCACTATAGGGGAACTAGGTTGCCTTTCTACTTGCTTCCGCACAAATTATATCTTTAGAATACCAAGTCTTTCTAAAAATTACAACATCTTTCAGAAATTCAAAGGATAGATAAAAGAGATCCAATGAGACTTGAATGGTTTATTTATTTAAAACTGTCCCATACCAGTTTTAATTAACTAAACCACTCAAAATTTTAAGAAATTTTTCAAAAGATTGATAAGTTAACAAAAATAACTCGAGTGATTTAATTATCTACAACCGTCCCATACCAGTTGTAGATAATTAAATTACTCACAGATTTTAATGTACACAAAAACGACTTACTGACCTTATTAAATCAACTGTCCCAGAAGGGCACAATTGCTCATACCGAAGTTCAATATATAATCCAAAATTTTAGAGCACATTTAAACCAATCCTAACATAATATTCTTGTTTGACTTCTATTTATAGTGTAGCCACCACTCATAATATTTATACTTAGTTAAATTCTCTATAAGAAAACACAATCTCGCAATACTATTACTTTCTTCGATAAATCACACCGAAACATTCATTAAGATAATAAACTAGGTAAATCATCCTCAATTCATTAATTCCTCAAGTTGAATATTCAACACTTTTACTTAATGTGAGTCATCTATTCCTTACCTTTGATATTGGTATTGTACTTAGTAACAACGCATTGCATACCTCCAGTTTCTGATCAATTACCATGATCTCCTAATAATAAAAAAAAATATAATTGGAACTCACATAGATCAATCATCCCCAAATTGCAAATAAACATTAACAGTGTAAACTAACTTACCTCTCGATAACCATCAACAAACTCAAAATCCGCGTAACGCCAATATCTCCCAAGCATCACACTAATCCCTCATATGAGTCACGCAACTACATCGACCTATAGGGTGAAATCATCCTAAAGTATCCTTTCTTCCCATAAGATTCATCCTCATTTTATTTTCTCAACTAATGATAATCGTCTCTCAAAACAACCATATACATATATTATCAATTCCTGAAGTTGATCTTATAATTCACCAATAATTACATCTATTATACTTCTTCGCATTTACCCTATTTACCTCTCCATAACTAATACCCAATCCACAAATCAAAACGGTCATACTAGATATAAATGTTGTCTTAAGTATATCCTTAAAGCAAATTTTCACTGTAATTGTAACACTCCGAAAAATTCAACTAATAACCATTGAGTATCCTACTAGTTTCTAAAATCGGTCATACAAATCATCAACAAGTGATAACGAATACTTATTCTTCACAGTTACTAATTTGAGATCTCCATAATCTATAATTAACCACCAAGTATCATCTTTTCTAATATAGTACTAATTTATCCTTACGGAGATTCGCCAAGCTAATTATCTTCTTTATCCAATAATTTCCCAAGATGAATCATCAATTCCATCATCCCAATTAGTGTCCTCTATCTAGGAATCCTAATACCAAAATAGTACCTTATAGCAACTCAAAACCTCAATATCCTGGTATGATACCTGATGAAAACCCATTTTGAAACTCACATGGAAAACACCACTTAGTCAACTTATAGGGTGATATCACCTACAATAATATCTGATTCCTTATTCAAATTAGTAGCAAGAATACGATCAATCCCTCATTAGAGAATATACTTATAGCACATAAGGCAAAGATATATCAGTTCCATAAGATTTCATACTCGCGATACTTTATAACTCATATAATCCCACTTAGACTATCACTTTCAATACTAGTCTCATATATCTAGTCTCCACCACGAGACACCAAGGTATAAATACTCACGCAAGTTATCCAACCATAAACCATTCTTAATTAGGCTATACACCTAACCTTAACTAAGAGTTCACCAATTTATTTACCACCGGTACCTGAGATAATTCAAGTGTCTTTTAAATCAAATATAACACACAATCCAAATAACCTTTACATTCCTTAGGCCATACTTCCGACATTTACGCATATATGACATAATATCAATTACTAATTTATCCGCCTCAATTACACACGAAGACAACTCAAACATAGATAAGGAGACTCGCTTCTTGCGACAGTCCTCCCAAATCACAACCACCATGATAAACAAGAATGATTCGAGGTACTCCTCCAGCACATAAGGCAACTTTTAGGCCAATTATGCAAATAAAAGCGAAATGTAATGCCACATGAGAACGAAATGAACGGAATTTAGAAAAGTATGAACCCTAACTCCGGAGACAGGTAATATACCTCAAATGATTGTGGAGGAATCTATCTCTCCATAACTCACCTTTCCTTGATTCCTTGGTTGGTCAATATCATTTTCTGTCATTGAACAAATTCCTGCATTAAACTCTCGACGTCAGTTATCGCACACTCTCACTCAAACTAGACTCTACCCGTGAACTCTAAACCGAGCTCTGATACCAACTGTGAGGACCCCGATCCGGAACCTACACGTGTCCCGAGCTGGAGCGTCCTCAAACTAACCCAAATTACCTAAACTTTTAAAAACTTTTATTTAACTTTCACATAAACACAACCATTTCAAAATAACTCTACTCCTTCCCACATTGGCGGAAGAGTTGACCAACCTTGAAAGTAATAAACGATTTTAGTTACAAAAAGATGTCGAATATAAAATAGAATTTGAGTTTATGAATACAACCCTTTAAAAGAATTATACCAACATACACTTTCTACACCAACTTATACATAACCCGACAATTCCCAAAATACCACTTCTAAACTCCTTTCCGCCCTTACTTGGTCGGTCCACCTGTCTCGGGATCTAAAACATTAAAGGGAGAGGGGTGAGAATAAATCTCAGCAAGCTATTATGAATGCAACAATATGCCATATAAGATGCAACACATAACAAGTTGCATATAACACATTGGAAAAGCTGTAAACACCTTACATTACCTTGGTTTACATTTTTCCGTCTGAACATTAGTCGTACAACATTGGGTATAATAATACTCCAATCTTACAGTGAGCTGCTTAAGCAATACTCACATCTTATAAGACCCGTTTTTCAGGGAACCAAATAAGATAGTAGCAACTCTGTAAGGCTTTTGGCTCACTACAGATGCTATAACCCCAACCCGCGGCCACAGAGGGGATTTGCCACAGTATAACATAATCCGATCACATTAGGTCACACTTCCATAATTGATCGTATTATGTTATACCCCAATATCACTCGATTAACACATTATCAAGCACATAATAGTTACTTGAAATATAATCCACAACCGGGATAAGCAATATAGCCACATGGTAAAATATACTCATGTTCAACAAATCTCATAGTGTAACATTTATTTAAAACACTATGCATAAATAAGCAATATAGCCACATGGTAAAATATACTCATGTTCAACCAATAATCATAGTGCAACATTTAAGTACTACACTAAGCATAATACAATCCATGAGTATGTACTCAAATAAGACAATGAGATATCATCAGCCCATCTTATTTAGTCATTATACTACAATATATGATCTCAATAAGGATCCACGTTAACTCTACCAAGTTAGAGTCACACTTAATAAACTGCCAAATGATTTCTAAGTCGGAGATAGAATGCTTCAGTATTTCCATTTAAACCCAATTAAGGTGCCATTAAATGTTCTAATTATAACTTAAGTTAAAAGGACTAATTCATATCCGGTTGGGATTAGCTTCCACTACCTTATCATGGTTAGGGATCATTCCAAGTGATTACTAGTAAAAATTAGCAAGAAAGAAGACTTAAGAAGTTCTGGCACCATGGGCGACCGCCCATACCACTTGGGCGACCGCCCAAGTGGTTTTCAAAGGACTCAAGCTACTGCCCTCTTGGGCGACCGCTCACTACCTCTTGGGCGACCGCCCAAGAGGAAATTCCAAGGCAAGCACTTACTGACAACATGGGCGGCCGCTCAAGCCCCCATGGGCGACCGCCCAAGTACCTTTCCAGCCATTCTCAGATTTCCAAAACCCCTTTTTCTTATTTTCTTTTCCTTTTACCCAACCTCATATCCATAAATGCCAAAGGATTTCTATCTTCAAAATCCTCATCCTATATCATTTAACTCAAAGTAACCTAACCTAAATCTAGATCATTTATCAATTGATTTTCCACCCATTTTCTCTACCACATTTTAAGTTAAATCCTTTGAACTAACTTCACCCATTTAACTAACCCAATTCAAGTTTTCATTCTCTAAATCTAACTCCACCCATTTCTTTCATTCTTTAACACTTCCAAGAACAACAACATCCTTCTGTAACTTAAACCAATTTCTCCATTCTAAGAAGGTTTCCAAGCATCAACAATCATTTAACAAAATAACATTCATAGATTATGAACATTTAAAGAAGGGAAAGTCATAATAACTCACCTTAGGTTTTTAGAATAGAATGTTGATCTTCTTAGCTTGATTTGTTCCTCTAGATGATCCAAACTCAAAAATGCTCTTGGACTTGAAAATGGTGTAGAAATGGACTAGCTACAAGGCTTGGAATGGAGAGGCTTTCAATGGAAGTTCCATGGAGGAAATGTAAGAAGAAGATGAAGAATGATGAAGGAGGGGGTTAGAGGGGTATGGGGGAAGTAAGAGAGTATGGTGGTGGAGTGGGGGGTTTGACAAATGGGTACAAGGAGGATGAGTAAATTAAGGGGAGGCATGGCCCCCCATGCCACCCAACTCAAGGCTTTCACATTTTAATAATTAACCCATCCCAAAATCATTTATCTACCCAATTTAACCTCCTTCTACTATTTATTCATTTCCTATTATTATATTTTCCTTTAGAACATTATTTTATTTCCCAAACATTTCATCCTAATATAAGAATTTAAAGATATAAAGTAAACATTAATATTAAAAGCATATAATGTAATATTAAAATTGTGCCTAGGGTTAGGGTCGTTACACGGTACACACAATCAGACCACTTTCTTGTTTTCTTTCCATTTACATTTGAATTGAAAATTTTGGTATACCAATTTTCAAATAATAGTTATGTATACTATTACTACATTATTATACTCCCGTCCCGTCCCACGTGAATGAAAATTTTTAGTCAATTAATGTAACTTTGAACAATAATTTAAATAAAAAATAGTGATTCTAATAAAAATCTAATTTTTTTTATTATAACACAATTAATAATATTTTCAATAATAATTTTTAGATTTTTATAAGATTTTTTTTAAATTAATAGTTAAAATTATTGCAATTTGACTAAAAGTTTCGTGATGGGTGAGTATGTATTGAAATAGAAATCGCCAATCTACAGCCGTAGGATCAGACAAATTGAAAAGAAATTCAACGGTTGAAAATTAAAAAAGTTAAAACTGATTAATAGTAGCCCTAGAATTGGAGTAGTTATGAATCGATCCGAGCCTTTTTTTTGTCTAAAGTCAATAGACGGTTATGAACCGAAGATTATTGTATACTCTCTCCGTCCCACGATAATCTGCAAAAAGACTCCCGTTTGGACGTCTCACAATAATCTGCACTTTTCTAAAATGGAAATGGGACTCACTTCTCTCTACTCACAACCATTATCCACTTATTCCACTTTCTCTCTCCTACCCAATCATCTACACTCACAACACATCACCTTTTTCACCTTTTACCTTAATTTTCGCACCCTTTCAAAAAGTGCATATTTATCGGGGACGAAGGGAGTATTAGATTTTAGCTAAGTGTCACGTTTTTTTATTTATATCAAAATAAATACTATATTTTAAATAAATTGATAGTCTGCATATCATTCACTATTGTATAAATAAGAAAATTTATTTTTATAAATTAAAAAAATTAACTACGCATTCAATATTAAATATGGAATCACTCTAATAATCTTGTGGGTCCAATTCCACTATGTATATTCTTATCTTAGGTGGCATCCTCCTAATGGCTGAGATACCCCCATAAATCTCTAATTTTTTTTTATTTTTTTTTATACCTAGGTTTTTCAGCTTCGCCGAACTATGTCCTGAATCATCAGCCACCGATCCCTCAATAACTGGTGGAGGTAAACTGCGGGATATGTCCGAATAGTCAGAGTGGCAACACCCCTTATACTCCTTGCCCAAGAAAATCTCCACTTTCTTACTATCGAAGGTTTAGATTTTATAAAATTAATTGCTGACCATTTCTCTTCATACACATTTCTTTTGGTTTGTTTATTCTATTAACTACTGTTTAATTTATTCCAATTTTTTCTTAATAGCTAAGAGTTGAAATATCTTAAATATAAATCTTCTAGAAACATCTATCATAAATTGTACCCTGCAATCTTTACGAAAAAAAAATAAAAAAAAATAAGAGGTTCAAGTCGGTCGACCACACACGTGTTAATAATTTTGGTAAAATAACATGGCAGCTGCTGAACTCAACTTAATTTGTTATATAAAAATGATTACCCTATAAATATAATAAAGCGTGACTAACAATTATAAATTGATCTTGCTTATAAATTATGTCTTTGTTTCAACTTAATATACATATTTATCTGTATCGTTGATATGAATGTCTATTTTTAAGTCCAACACGATTACTTAAATTTGTTCAACGAAATATGTGTTTATGATTTTGGTAAAACTAGATTGACTCCCGTGCGATGCACGGGGCATTATTGTATATTCAAAAGAAAAAAATTGAACTAAAATAAATCAAATAATTAATTCGTTTATACATTATGAAATAATTTATTAACGACTACATTGTCAATACATAAAAATTAGAAAACAATAAAATAGGAATAAAACAAAAATCATTAAGAATATGCATTTCTCCATATACAATTCTGTAGTATTTTATCATTTAAAAAAGTAAATAAAACACATGAATCACATATGAAATAAGTTATTGAAATTAGTAAAAAAATGTGAAGATTGGAAATCTAGTTAAAAGAAGATGATATTTTATTTCTTTTTGATAAACATAATTTTTTAAATAAAAACAAAAGATTTGTTCATACCAAAACAATAGTACAGTTATCTAATAAAAATTAATGTCTTTCTTTTTCAACAATTGTGTTAAAAGGAAAAAATTTCCCCAAACCCTCCACTCCCTCATCAAACCCAATCAAACCCACTTCTTCCTCACCCTATTTTAAAATACCAATTTATACTATCTATATTCTTAGAATATTGACATGCACTTCAATAAAAAAATTTAAAAATGAAGACTATCTTTCCCGATATTCGCCTTTATTAATAATTTATTTACTATGCTTCAATTTTTTTAAATAAAATAAATCAATTGTTTGATGTATCGAATTAAAATAAACCTAATAACCATATTACCCCTTCCAACTCATTATCCTATACCCCATCACTTTTATTTTATTTTATATTATTTATTTTTATAATTAGTAAAATTAATATTATTATGATTATCATTTATAATTAAAAAAACTACTTCACACTTAAATAATTTTGACTCAAAACATATTGAAAAATGAGAAGGGATAATTAAGAAATTTATATTTTAAAAAAAATGATTTTTTTTCTGAGTCCAAATGAAATGAAAATAGTCTCCAAAGAGGAAAAAAAATTATGAATTTTGGTGTAAAAAAAAAAATTCAATTTAGTATAAAATAATTTAGGTAAAAGAAATGGGAAAGAAATTCAAATTCAACCAGCCAATAGGAGAACGCCAAGTGGCCAAAAAAAAAACAAATTCGTCGCCCGCACGCGACATTGTCGTCGCGTGAAGTAAACGCGCCGTGAAATGACCAAAACGCCCTTCACCACACGGATGACACATGTCCAAATTTACCAAAAAAAAAAAAATTAAAAAAATTACCAACCCAATCACAACTTGCCACGGGTCATTTCAGTCGTTTTTTTTTTGCAAGTTCGCCATGGCTGAAAAAGACCAAAATGCCCCTCAAACCCCCTTTAATTACCACAATCTTCCTTTTATATATAGAGAGATATATATATACATATACATATAGATTCCCCAAACCCTCCACTCCCTCATCAAACCCAACCCCCTTCTTTCTATCCCTCTTTTAAAATATCAATTTATATTATCTTTATTTCTTATAATATTGACATACACTTCAATCAAAATTATAAAAATGATGGTCATCTTGCCCGATATTCATTTTTATTAATACACAATTTTTTGAGAGGGATAGAAAATTAGAAAAATTTATTAATACTTTATTTACTATGCTTCAAAGTTAAAAAAAAAAAATTGAAATAAATTGTTTAATGTGTCGAACTAAAATAAACCCAATAACCATATTACCCCATCCAACTAATCATCCTATACCCCACCAGTTTTTATTAATGTTATATTCTTTATTTTTATGATTAGTAAAATTATTAATATTATTATAATTTACATTAAAAAAAATACTTCACACTTAATTACTTTTCACAAAAAGATATTGAAAAATAAAAAAGTTTTTTTTTCTGTGTCCAAATCAAATGAAAATAGTCTCTATTTATAGAGAATTTTTTAAATGAATTTTGGTGTAAAAAAATTAATTTATTATAAAACAATTGAGGTCAAAGAAATGGAAAAAAAAATAGAAATTCAAGAAGCCAATGAAACGCCGCCAAGGGTCCCAAAAAAAAAAAGGAAAATATCTCTGCGTAAATGTGCCTCGCCGACGCGAATACGACACGCGCCAAATTTTCACCCTATCCCTAAGCATGCCACGACAAATTTGCTTCAACTATTTTTAGTTATGCCACAATATGAAATGACTTACACTTCAATCAAAATTTTAAAAATGATGGCCATCTTTTCCGATATTCTCTTTTATAAATACACAAATTTTTTAGACGGATAGATATTCAAGAAATTTATAAATAGTTTATTTTCTATGCTTCAAATTTTTTTTTTAAAAAAAATTAAATATATTGTTTGATCTATCGAAATAAAATAAACCCAATAACCATATTATCCCATCCAACTAATCATCCTATACCCCACCAGTTTTATTTAATTTTATATTATTTATTTTCAAAATTAGTAAAATTATTAATATTAACATCATTTATAATTAAATAAAATATTTCACACTTACTTACTTTTCACTAAAAATAAATAAAAAAATTAGAAAGGAAAATTAACAAATGATAATTAAGAAAATTATATTTAAAAAAGATGGTTTTTTTTCTGTGACCAAATCAAATGAAAGAAGTCTCTATTTAAAGAGGAAAAAAAATTATGAATTTTGTTGTAAATTTTTTTTTAAAAAAAATTATTTTATTATAAAATGATTGAGGTAAAAGAAAGAGGAGTTTTTTTTTTTAATTTGAATTCTCCAGCCAATAAAAAGGCGACACATGGCAAAATTAAAAAAAAAAAAAAAAAAAAAAGAAACAAACCGCATTAACGTGCGTTGGTCGGCGATTGTGCCACACGCGCCTAAGAAATGTCTGAATTGCCCCTCCTCATTCATCCGACATGTGTCCAAATTGGTTTAAAAAAAAAAAAACAGCCAATTAAAAAGTGCCACATGGCATTTTGCCCTTCTTATTTGCCAATTTGCCACCATATGAAAGGACTAAAATGCCCCTCAATGGCTCAAAAATTACCAAGATCTTGTTATTATATATGTATAGATATAGATTGAATGACCATTATTGTCTCAAAATAAATGTTCTTTTAAATTTTATGATTTAATTTTTTTTCATAATTCATTATATTTTTACAAATGTTAAATTTTGAAAATGAATTAAAAGAATGTTTATTATATTTTCTAGATTAAAATTAAATTTTGTAAAATGATTATTAAATTTTGAAAAAAATCATGCATTTTAGGATGGAGAGAATAATACAATTTAAACAAATTAAATTTAATCCAATAAAATAAAATAAACTAATCTAATAATCTAAAATCTAATATGGGGGATAATGATAAGAGAAATCAGTGCATGCTCCAAAACAATATTTCTACTTTCTACCACCATCACATTCTTTCGGATGAAGTAGTTGAACCGCTGTAGTTTGAATTTATTACATTTAAAAATATTTTGTTTGGATTTAAAAGCTAAAATTTGTATTTAAATCAAAATCTAAAATAAAACTCTTCATTGAATGTGACACATGGCGGCTAATAATTGGTGAACATAGAGCTGACTTGGAATTCCACGTGGCGAGCTGTATGGTCTTGAAATGTTTCTGCTTTTATATATTATATAGATTAAGTTCTAGGAGTATTACTTCCAAAAGACTTTCATTAGATGACAATTTTCAAATTTTAAATTTAAACTATTTAAATATACTGATTTGATAAGCTGAAAATAATAAATATAATCAGATAATATGATTTGGAAATCTTACTTAAAAAGACTTACAAAAATGATAATTTCAAAATTTTAAATTCAGCTAATAAAATATACTAATATGATAATCTGATATGGGGATAATGAATAATGATACTTCCTCTATCTCTAATTGAATGAACATTATTGTCTCAAAATAAATGTTCTTTTAATTTTTTGATTTAATTTTTTTTCATAATTTATTATATGTTTACAAATTTAAAATTTTGAAAATGAATTTAAAGAATGTTTATTATTTTTTCTAGATTAAAATTAAATTTTGTAAAATGATTATTAAATTTTGAAAAAAAAATCATTCATTTTAGGATGGAGAGAATAATACAATTTAAACAAATTAAATTTAATCCAATAAAATAAAATAAACTAATCTAATCTAATATTCTAAAATCTAATATGGGGGATAATGATAAGAGAAATCAGTGCATGCTCCAAAACAATATTTCTACTTTCTACCACCATCACATTCTTTCGAATGAAGTAGTTGAACCGCTGTAGTTTGAATTTATTACATTTAAAAATATTTTGTTTGGATTTAAAAGCTAAAATTTGTATTTAAATCAAAATCTAAAATAAAACTCTTCATTGAATGTGACACATGGCGGCAAATAATTGGTGAACATAGAGCTGACTTGGAATTCCATGTGGCGAGCTGTATGGTCTTGAAATGTTTCTGCTTTTATATATTATATAGATTAAGTTCTAGGACTATTACTTCCAAAAGACTTTCATTAGATGACAATTTTCAAATTTTAAATTTAAACTATTTAAATATACTGATTTGATAAGCTGAAAATAATAAATATAATCAGGAAATATGATTTGGGAATCTTACTTAAAAAGACATACAAAAATGATAATTTCAAAATTTTAAATTCAACTAATAAAATATACTAATATGATAATCTGATATGGGGATAATGGATAATGATACTTCCTCTATCTCTAATTGAATGAACATTATTGTCTCAAAATAAATGTTCTTTTAAATTTTTTGATTTAATTTTTTTTCATAATTCATTATATGTTTACAGATGTAAAATTTTGAAAATGAATTAAAAGAATGTTTATTATTTTTTCTAGATTAAAATTAAATTTTGTAAAATGATTATTAAATTTTGAAAAAAATCATTCATTTTAGGATGGAGAGAATAATACAATTTAAACAAATTAAATTTAATCCAATAAAATAAAATAAACTAATCTAATAATCTAAAATCTAATATGGGGGATAATGATAAGAGAAATCAGTGCATGCTCCAAGACAATATTTCTACTTTCTACCACCATCACATTCTTTCGGATGAAGTAGTTGAACCCCTGTAGTTTGAATTTATTATGTTTAAAAATATTTTATTTGGATTTAAAAGCTAAAATTTGTGTTTAAATCAAAATCTAAAATAAAACTCTTCATTGATTGTGACACATGGCGGCTAATAATTGGTGAACATAGAGCTGACTTGGAATTCCACGTGGCGAGCTGTATGGTCTTGAAATATTTCTGCTTTTATATATTATATAGATTGAATGACCATTATTGTCTCAAAATAAATGTTCTTTTAAATTTTATGATTTAATTTTTTTTCATAATTCATTATATTTTTACAAATGTTAAATTTTGAAAATGAATTAAAAGAATGTTAATTATTTTTTCTAGATTAAAATTAAATTTTGTAAAATGATTATTAAATTTTGAAAAAAATCATGCATTTTAGGATGGAGAGAATAATACAATTTAAACAAATTAAATTTAATCCAATAAAATAAAATGAACTAATCTAATAATCTAAAATCTAATATGGGAGATAATGATAACATAAATCAGTGCATGCTCCAAAACAATATTTCTACTTTCTACCACCATCACATTCTTTCGGATGAAGTAGTTGAACCGCTGTAGTTTGAATTTATTACATTTAAAAATATTTTTTTGGATTTAAAAGCTAAAATTTGTATTTAAATCAAAATCTAAAATAAAACTCTTCATTGAATGTGACACATGGCGGCTAATAATTGGTGAACATAGAGCTGACTTGGAATTTCACGTGGCGAGCTGTATGGTCTTGAAATGTTTCTGCTTTTATATATTATATAGATTAAGTTCTAGGACTATTACTTCCAAAAGACTTTCATTAGATGACAATTTTCAAATTTTAAATTTAAACTATTTAAATATACTGATTTGATAAGCTGAAAATAATAAATATAATCAGATAATATGATTTGGGAATCTTACTTAAAAAGACTTACAAAAATGATAATTTCAAAATTTTAAATTCAGCTAATAAAATATACTAATATGATAATCTGATATGGGGATAATGGATAATGATACTTCCTCTATCTCTAATTGAATGAACATTATTGTCTCAAAATAAATGTTCTTTTAATTTTTTGATTTAATTTTTTTCATAATTTATTATATGTTTACAAATGTAAAATTTTGAAAATGAATTAAAAGAATGTTTATTATTTTTTCTAGATTAAAATTAAATTTTGTAAAATGATTATTAAATTTTGAAAAAAAATCATTCATTTTAGGATGGAGAGAATAATACAATTTAAACAAATTAAATTTAATCCAATAAAATAAAATTAACTAATCTAATAATCTAAAATCTAATATGGGGGATAATGATAAGAGAAATCAGTGCATGCTCCAAGAAATATTTCTACTTTCTACCACCATCACATTCTTTCGGATGAAGTAGTTGAACCGCTGTAGTTTGAATTTATTACGTTTAAAAATATTTTGTTTGGATTTAGAAGCTAAAACTTGTGTTTAAATCAAAATCTAAAATAAAACTCTTCATTGAATGTGACACATGACGGCTAATAATTGGTGAACATAGAGCTGACTTGGAATTCCACGTGGCGAGCTGTATGGTCTTGAAATGTTTCTGCTTTTATATATTATATAGATTGAATGACCATTATTGTCTCAAAATAAATGTTCTTTTAAATTTTTTGATTTAATTTTTTTTCATAATTCATTATATTTTTACAAATGTAAAATTTTGAAAATGAATTAAAAGAATGTTTATTATTATTTCTAGATTAAAATTAAATTTTGTAAAATGATTATTAAATTTTGAAAAAAATCATTCATTTTAGGATGGAGAGAATAATACAATTTAAACAAATTAAATTTAATCCAATAAAATGAAATAAACTAATCTAATAATCTAAAATCTAATATGGGGGATAATGATAAGAGAAATCAGTGCATGCTCCAAGACAATATTTCTACTTTCTACCACCATCACATTCTTTCGGATGAAGTAGTTGAACCGCTGTAGTTTGAATTTATTACGTTTAAAAATATTTTGTTTGGATTTAAAACCTAAAATTTGTGTTTAAATCAAAATCTAAAATAAAACTCTTCATTGAATGTGACACATGGCGGCTAATAATTGGTGAACATAGAGCTGACTTGGAATTCCACGTGGCGAGCTGTATGGTCTTGAAATGTTTCTGCTTTTATATATTATATAGATAACATGGCAGTTCCGTCTCATCCGATTTCCGATTTGATAATTTGTCATTTTGAACATTTCATTCGACTTATAATTATAACATATCAAAATGATAAATTTATATTATTTTTATATTCAATGGGATAGGCTTGTCATACCCACAACAACAATCTTTTTACTATTATTTCCACTCGTTTTCTATCATATTTTACTTTTCATACTTATAACATATTTTGCACTTATTCTTTCTTTTCTTATTATAATAATATTTTTTTAATTGACGTGTCAAAGAGAGAGAAAATTATAAATTGGGTGAAATGGAGCGAGTGTATAACAATTTTTTTAGCTAAGATGAATTTAGTTAAGTGAGACTAACAATTATGAATTGATCTCGTGACATTACCAACTCTTCACATAAACAGTTTTCAGCCACTCATTACTCCACGTGTCTTACATCTAGTAGAATGATGACCCTAAATGGTCCCCACTACCTGCTAATAACGTACGTTCACGGCCTGTTAATGCCGACACGTACAATAATTGAGTTAACGCCTTCTCTTCTCAACGGAGCCTTCTTCCATTTCCTCACTCACTTAAACGCTCGTTAACCTCAAAGATACGAATTGGCCAAACAACTACGCTCTCCATCTTTAAATACTCCCTCCATCCCGCAACAATACTTTTTTTTTTTTTTTTCAAATTGAATAAATATTGGGTAACAATTTTGAATTTATTTTAATTATTATAATATAAATTTAAATTTATTGATATACAATTATAAATATTAGTAACAATTATTTTAGATTTTAATTAAATTATTAATTAGATTAAAATTATTATTCATAACAAATTAACCACAACAAAAGTAGAAACCTTATTTCGGAATTAAAATGGTAATTCTTATAAATTAATTAAGCATTTTTAATTAAATTATTACTTTAAAGAGCCACATTTATAAAGAAAGAATAGTTTAGTGCATTTTTAATATTATAAATAAATTAAATTCCTAAATATTTTGAATTAATATATGTGAATCTTTGAGTATCAATTATCCTTTGTTGAGTACAAGTTTTGTTATGCCTCCTTTTAAAATGAATATCCAAATGTGCTTTAGATTAAAAATAATTTAGACATTCGTATTGAGAAATGAGACAGAGATAGCGCTATTAATTGGTTAAAAAAGTAGCTTTTACTAAACATATACTCCTTCCGTCCCGCCCGAAATTTCACCTTTTACTCAAATGAGTATTTCGGTAAAAAATGAGTATTTCGGTAAAAGCTTCACATTTCCTAAAATAGTAATAAATACTCCCTTCGTCCCGCTAAAAGTGTCACTTTTTACCCAAAATGGCGTCCCGTTTGAAGCGTCACCTTTCCTAAAAAGGAAATGTTTTATTAATATTCTATTATCCCATCCACTATTTCCTCCACTAATTCTCTCTCCTCTACACTCACAACACTTTTTAAATTCACTATTTCCTCCACTAATTCTCTCTCCTCTACACTCACAACACTTTTTAAATTCACTATTTCTTCCACTAATTCTCTCTCCTATTTTCAAATTACACTCACAACATTTTTTCTTTCCACCTATTTTCTTAATTTGCGTGCCGGGCTAAAAATGATGACGCTTCTGCCGAGACGGAGGGAGTATGGCTTAATTTGTCAACCCCACTCACTTTTTACTTAAAATATGGGCCCACTTGTTATATCCACTAACTTTTTCTCTCTTACATATTTAAATTGTGAGCCCCACTTGTTATATTCTTTCACATCCCTTCTTTCAATTATCACTTTTCTTAATTTACGTGTTTCACCAAAATAGTGAAGCATTAAACGGGACGTAGGAAGTAGGGAGTATTTTGCTAAAATACAGCTTTACATCTAAATGGGATAGGGTAAATTAATTGAAAACATGTTTTTTATACTCCCTCCATCCCACGATAATATGCAAAAAAAAATATTTTTGAACGTCCCACAATAATCTGCATTTTTTTAAAATGGAAATGAGACCCACTTCTCTCTACTCACAATCATTATCCACTTACTCCACTTTTTCTCTCTTACCCAACTATCTATACTCACAACACATTACCTTTTTCATTTTTTATCTTAATTCCCGCACCACCACAAAAAATGCGTATATTCCTGAAACGGAGGGAGTATTTTACAGTAGGGAAGCTCTATCTTAGTCGCTAATAAAACTTAAAAGTGTTAATGTTAAGTTTTATTAGCGAAAAGGGGCTAAATGTGATTTCCCAAACTAGATGGATCTACAAAAAAATTAGCAAACACGCGCTTAGCTGTTCCGTTACATAACCCCCTATATATATATACACGCGCGTATACATACCGAGAAGGAAGCTAGAGAGAGAGAGGGAGAAAATCGATCAGTTGTTTCAGAGAATTCAAGGGGTTTTAGAGAGAGAGAGATATGTCGGATCACGAGGATTCAAAAGATGAATCGTTGATGGAGAAGATAGCTGAGAAAATACATGGTCACGATTCGTCATCGTCGTCTTCTTCTTCTTCGGATTCCGAAGACGAGAGTTCGTCGTTGAAGTCCAAGGTTTATCGGATTTTCGGTAGGGAAAAGCCTGTCCACAAGGTCTTCGGTGGTGGTAAACGTACGCAATTTCACTTCATTTCTTCATCTGTTTAGATTTTGTAGATCTCGATTCGACTGTTGCAAGTAGCATGATCAGTTGATTTGTTTGTTAATCTTAGATTTTCTAGTTTATTTCCTTGCTGTTTGTGCTGTTTTTTTGTGTACAATTAACGTGCGGTTGTCTGTGTATATTGATTTTTAGAGAATTTGATTTGAATCTGATCTTGTAGCATGATATTTTAGTTGTTTACATGTTTTATCTTAGATTTTCTTTCAGAGTGATGTTGGTAGTTTATAGTTCTGTTTTAGTGTGCAATTCATGCCAATTCTCGAAAGCAGTCCGTTCTGTATGTGCATATATTCATGTTTGGAGACGGATGCAATTTCAATTCATTTCTCTCTCTCTCAATGGAGTCTAGATATTGACTTTTGTTGTTATCAATTTGACTGTTTAGAAGCACCTTGAGCAGTTTATGTTTATTATGTGAAATCTGTGCTTCACTGTGTAATTTTTGTGTGTGTGCACGCGTGTTTTCTTGGTTTTGAATATTCTAGAACTTGATTTGCGGTTCCTATAGTAGCATGAATAGATGATGCTTTTATGTGAAATCATTGATATGTGTAGTTAATTTGAGTAGCTGTTTATGCAGTTTTAGTGTATAAATTATGTAAGTTTCCATAGATAAATCCGTTTTGTGTATCATTCAAATAAATTCCATGTCTCATAGATGATAATGCTATGTTGCACCAACCAGAGCAAGTATTGTGTCAATTTTGTTTTATAATGGTGCTACAATGATAACTAGATAGCTGTTCCATCCAGAATTTTATTTGAATCTGCTTAAAATCACATGTCTTGGATATTTTAGTATATTGGATTGAAAATATTGAACTTGTAGTTGTTTTTTGTGGTGAATAAACCACTGATTGTTTTCTCCGTTTAAGATTGTGCTTGGATTTGTAAATAGGATCTGCCTCTTTTATTGTAACTTGAGGTGTTAATTTTGTTTCCTTCGATCTAGATCTGGTAGGTTAAATAAACAGGGTTTATAAATTTGCTTATGGATTTTCGAAGATTAAAGTAAAGGTATGTTCCTATAGTTATTTATGATAGTTGATCTCCAGTTAAGGACATTTGTTTGTTATAGTTAGAGGCTTTTCTCTACTCGTGTTGAAGTTGATACTTGTAAGGAAATTATCCAAAAATTGAGATACTGTTTACACAATAGGCTTTGCTGTTATTATATTGCTGCAAGTGGAGTTCAAAGTTGCTATTGAATGGAATATTTGCTAAACATCGTTGCTTAAATGGACTTTGTCTCTCTCCCCTCCCTCCCCCGACCCCCATCCATATGACTCTCTTCCTCCCTCCCTTCCCCGACCCCCATCCATATGTGTGCACATTGGCAAGTAACTTAAACTTGCAAATAGTGTAGAAATGTTTCTGAGTCATGTCCATATTGAAACTCATTTATGTGCCCAGGCATAATATTTACTCATCTTGATTTCCAGACTACCAGCATACTTTTTTGTATTTCCAAAATTTTGCACAACTAAAACAATTCACCCTTGATTCCTATGCTTACTATGAGTTCTCATACCCTGATCTGTATGTGCAGCGGCTGATATTTTCCTATGGAGGGACAAGAAGCTATCAGCAGGTGTCTTTGGTGGTGTGACAGCTGTTTGGCTTTTGTTTGAAGTGTTGGGATATCATTTGCTAACTCTGGTTTGCCATGGTTTGATTGCTTCACTTGCTATTTTGTTTGTATGGTCCAACGCCTCCAGCTTCATCAACAAGTAAGCAGCCATTCTATCATTAAACCTGAAATACCCCTCAGTCCCAATTGATTGCCAATTTCTCCATTAATAAAATCTACATAAGACATCAAATTACTATTTCACATGCATTTATCTTATCTTAGATTCTAAATTTTCATAATTATAAGAATATAATGAAACTATCAATAACAACTTCTATGAATTTATTAATAGTATTTTTATTAATATATATATTTGGAGAAAGTTTATTCATATTGACCGAAATGGTTAAGATGGGACTTTTTTGGACAAAGGGAGTATCTGTTTACTTAAAATTGTTGCACTGATTAAATTGATCTATGGTGCACTACATCTTTAACGGTTAGGTCTCCACCAAAGATTCCAGAAGTTTCTATTCCTGAGGAGGCAGTTAGGCAGACCGCAGCTGCTCTACGGATTGAGATAAATCATGGCTTCAAGATCCTTAAGGATGTTGCATCAGGAAGAGATCTAAAGAAGTTTCTGACAGTAAGTTTATTTTTCTTCCATATATTAGGTGGTCTATGATTATGATTGTTAATCAGTTAGCAAGCAAATACATCAAATGAATAATTGTACTCCCCGTTCCCAATTCTCGCATTTGACTAGTCAACGTGTTTAAAGAATGTGCTCTACTTGTTTGTACATCAATTGTGCCATGGTATAATTGCTCTATTACTATTTCTATATTCAGAAACTAGACATTTAATTTGGGACAAACAAAAAAGGAATAATTATATGATATCTATTATGGGGGAGGGATTATTTCTCTGTTCAGATGCATATGTTTTGTGTGGGAGGGGAGGTTTTATTTTATGACGAAGAAGGAACTCACGCTATAAATTTGTAAATTGTTCATTATAGACAATGTTTTCTCTTTTCTTCAGATCATAGCTGGCTTGTGGTTTTTCTCTATTCTCGGTGGTTGCTTCAGCTTCTTGACACTATTCTATATAGGTAAAATTCATTGAAATAATTATTTGGCGTTTCTTTCTTGAATTTTTTCCCAAAATGACACATTTTTTAAAAGTATTTCCCAAAATGTCACATTTTTAAAAGTATTGACCAGAATAGCCTAGTTTTTAGAATTCGCGGTTGGCAACTGCGTTTTCGAAGTTGAATTCGCAGTTGCCAACCGCGTTTAAAAAAAAAAAATTGAAAAATTATAAACCCGCGGTTGCCAACTGCGAATTCATTAATGAAAACGCAATTGCTAACCGCGAATTCTAAAAACTAGGCTATTCTGGTCAATACTTTTAAAAGTGTGACATTTTGGGAAATACTTTTAAAAAATGTGTCATTTTGGGAAAAAAAATCTTTCCTTCTTACTCAGATATGGGACTGAGCTTTAAATTCTTGGTGCAGTATTTGTTGCACTCTTCTCAGTTCCAGTGTTCTATGAGAAGTACGAGGACAAGATTGATCCTCTTGCAGAGAAGGCAATGATTGAGATCAAAAAACAATATGCTGTTTTCGATGCGAAAGTTCTAAGTAAGATACCAAAGTCATTGAATCGCAAGAAAAGAGCTTAGAGTGAATGATGAGGGAGATAGCTTGCTTGTAGGTTTTCACAGGTTTGTTTGTTGTGTCGTTTACTTTGTGAAGTTTTGAATTTTACCTGTTATTGGTGTGAATCGTATATCTGTATTTTGTATTTGCGGTCTTGGGGTTCACAATATGGATGCAGATGGACCCTTCCCACCTCATATATTGTGGGTAGTGTCTCAATGGATTTCTATGTTTAGTCATATGCTGACAAAGTATAATTTATAGTGTAAAATGGAGTTTTTTGAGAGTTGTTATAAAGTAGCATTGGTTGTTTTCTTACACGAGTGAGTGATTGATGCGATTTTAGTTCTATGACTATGTTATTGATGCGATTGCTGGTTCCATCATCAAAATGGCAAATAAATCTTCAAGTACGTCCTCCTCTGTCTGTCCCAAATTAAATGATCATTTTTGTAATTTTTTGAAACTTTTTCCTTAATAAACTGTCCCAAATGTTTTTTTATCAATTTTTTTTTTCATACCCTAAATGCTTTTTTACCAAAAAAAATTTAAAAAATTCATTATGTCCTTGATGCTTTGTTACTAAATTTTTTTCATAGTTCATTGTATATTTAGCAAAACTAAAAATTCAAAAATGAATAGCAAAAATATTCATCCACTAAAAATCAAAATTTTCAAAATTTTCCTAATAAAAAAGAATAATAGTTCTTCTCATTTTGGAACTAAGAGAGTATAATTTATTATTTGGGACGGAGGGAGTATAATTTATTATGACATACCAGAGACGCGCACACGTACAAGATGTCAACAGTCCTACTTAACCAGAGTTTATCAGTACCAGATCCAGCTTTGAAACGGCCTTCTACCTTACTAATATTACAGAAACCAAACATTCTACCCTATTTTAGTTACAATAAGTAAAGTGAGTGAAAGTTCTTAATGTAGTATTTTGCCTTATACAGTGTCCCGAGTGGAAAGGTCCAACCAAGAGACAACCAACAAAGTCTTTCCAACGTGATATTTTAATAACTGGGACGTAAGCATGTCGGGAGGGTTATTATCATTGGGGCCAATACCTGACACTTAAAGGAAGTATGTTAATTGTTCCTTTTTCCTTGAACCGCCTTCGCCATACAGGTCATTCCACTGTTTAAGCTCGCTCATTATGGACCCTTCTGCTGCAAAACTAGCTGCAACCTGTAAAGGTATTGATATCAGCATCTGTATAAAGTGTAGCTAATTCTCTACTGTAAATACTTCATAGTCACGTTTAATTATATACTCAAAAGAATCTCTGCAAGGAAATTGCTTTAGCCTTTAGATCATCCCCACTTGAGGCTCACCCCTAGATAAAGCTTGCAAACTTTTGCCAATTGCTTTCATGGGTCCCGACCCTTCCCTACACCCCATGCATAGTAGGATCTCTTGGGATCCAGTACCGCTCATAACCAGCTGTCCAGATTGTGCCACATTTCTCAACTTTTTAATCAATTGTTGTTGATATTAATTTAACAAAAGTAGGTCCCACATACTCCCTCCGTCCCATATTACCTTACCCATTTTTCTATTTTTGGCGTCCCACTTTAAAATCACACTTTCCTAAAAAGGAAACTTTTTAATATTTCTTTATTCATGGGACCCACTTGTCATACTCATAACACTTTTCAAATTTACTATTCTCTCCCCTCATTCTCTTTCCTACCCACTCACAACTCCTACTTTAATAACATTATTCCTTATTTTCCGTTCTCAACAGTAAATGAGTAAGCTATTATGGGACGGAGGGAGTATATCAAATAGGTCCTTGCCATTCCCCCACCAACAAGGGAGTTTGGTGGGGGGCATGGGTAATCAATAGCCGCCGCCGCATGAGCAAATCCACATTTGATCTCTTACAGTACCAGTTTGCCATTTGGTTCTTGTTTGCCAAGTGGCATACTCATGTTTTAGAATAAGTGCAAGAGAGCAAATCCACATTCGATCTCTTACAGTACCAGGTTGCCAAGTGACATGCTCATGTTTTAGAACAAGTGCAAGAGAGAACGAGGGGGATCATCTTACCTGATTCTTGGCCTCCTTAAAGTCGTCCATGTTCAGTGGCCTGATAGTGATAACTTTTTCCTCCTTATCTTCTTGTAAAGCTATAGATCCTTCAGATTTCTGTGCCTCGTCAACTTTCCTCTTCTTCTCCTGCAATTTTCGAAGGATAATCATTATGTCAAAACAGGAGCATTGTTAGATCATAGAGTATAAAACGTAAGAGAAGTGATTGGATAGATTTTAATTGATTGTAAGCTTACCAGATCTTTTAATCTTTCCTGTTGTATCAACTCCCTAACTGGTCGATAAGCAGCAGTTGTGCACAAGTTCTGTTTTTAAAAACCATTGTCGCAGAGTTAAATCTAATGAAATCACAGATTCAGGAAAATCAGTGTCAAAAAATGAAAATGTAACCTTTAAATCACTTCCACTATATCCTTCCGTCATTGTGGCAAGCTCCCTAAAGTCCAATTCTTTGGCAACTTTCTCTTTTGCAAGAAGAGTTTTCAATATCATTTCCCTATTCTCAATGGATGGTAGACCGATCATTATTCTGTTTTTCAAAGAGACATAAATTAGATATTCACTGTCCTTCATAGCATCATAACAGCAGATTATGAGAATCTCTTCAAAAATGTTGAATCTCTTCAAAAATGCCAACGCGTGCTCCCTCCGTCCCAAAATGAATGACAAAAAGTTTTCAAATTTGCTCTTCAGTGCTTTTACTAAACCGAGCCATGGTACTTGTTGGGTCTGACTCCAGCTCAGACGGTTTTTTGAGTCAAGAATAAATGGGCACAGTCCGGCACTGCTTGAATAAGCTCGATAATCATAAATACAAACAACTTCTACGTATTAATCCCTTTGTCCTATAATAATATTCTCATTTTCCATTTTTATTTGTCCCAAAAAGATAGTCCCATTTTCAAAATTGTTAGGTTCAAATCATTGAACTTCCAAAATTGTCAACCAAGAGAGGAGAGGATGAGAGTCAACCAAGAAAGAAGAGGGATGTAATGAAGTAATAACTAAACAAAGGTTAGCGATGGAAATGAAAATAGGTTGTTAAAATGTTTGAATAGTCAAATGGGACTATCATTATTGTTATGGGACAAAGGGAGAATTATGATTTATACTCTTCACTCTGTACCAAACAAAATTATTAAGGAAAATAGATGAACCTCGGACTACCCTTAAGTTCAATTATATCTCGCATATCGGATCAAAAACAGTTGTCTGCAAATTTCTATGCCATCAGGTTTATGCACAGAGTATTGGTAGAATATGTTGTAATGGAAGCAAATAAAAGATTAATTCAAATGCATGTGTATTAAGTTACCTTCTCTCAAACCGTCTGATAATCGCTTCATCAAGATCAAATGGCCTATTAGTTGCAGCAAGAACGAGAATCCTTTCGCCTGACTTAGTCAACAGTCCATCCCAGTGAGTCATGAACTCGTTCTTAATCTTCCTCATGGCTTCATGTTCCCCAGCTCTTGTCCGCTGGCCCAACATACTATCAACCTCATCCACAAAAATAATAGTTGGTGAAACTTTAGCTGCAAGAGTGAATAAGGCCCGGACATTTTTCTCATCTTCACCAAACCATTTAGAAGTAATGGTAGACATGGACACATTAATGAAGCTGGCTCCGGCCTCGTGTGCAATGGCCTTGGCTAACATAGTTTTCCCAGTGCCAGGAGGACCAAATAGTAATATTCCTCTACATGGCTTCAAAAGGCCTCCTTTGAACAGGTCTGGCCTTCTAAGAGGTAGCATTACTAGCTCTTGAAGGGATTCTTTAGTCTCTTCTAAGGCACCAATGTCAGCAAAAGTTACTCCAATTTCATTTGCTGGTATGACTTCTGGCCTTATTCGCTTCTCAAATTCATTGTCGGGAGGAACTTCCTGATACCACGAAGTAAATAGTAATGTTTATTATGAAAATGTATGGTATATATAACACGCTCAGACAAAACAAGGAGCAGATGGCTTTTTATAGGCATATGCAATAGAAGTAGAAGTTTATAACAGCTCAAATCCATCTGATGCACATTCAGAAGTATAGCTAGTAAAACTAGAAGAAGATGGCCAAACTCACAAAAGCAGGTTGGTGTCACACAATATTCCATTTTTTATATATACCAGTACAAATAAATACTCCCTCCGTCCCATAGTAAATGTGGCACTTTCCTTTTTAGTCCATCCCAAGATAAATGTCGCATTTCTAAATAAGGAAACAAGCTTAGTGCATTTTTACCATGTGGTACAATCACTATACAAACATGTAAAGCACGCTCCTTAAAAACTTTGACAAATGCGACATTTATTTTGGGATGGACGGAATATCAGTACATGATCTAAAAAGAATCAAGGAACTTAATAAATCTTTTAATTCAACTTTTACAGAAAGGATCAGAATTAGATAAATAGGATATCAGACTCACAGGAGCTATTGTTGCTGGAGCTACACTATCAACACACTTGGGAGCTGCTGACGCCTCTGCTTCACCTTTCTTCTCAGGAACTGTGCCTTCCGCCTTTGTTTCTGGCTTCATACCACCAGCTTCTTTACTTGGCCCATCCTACATACATACAATGAAACCAAAAGTGGGAACATATAATGAAACTTCTGTGCCGAATCTGTTACTCACATACTTCTCACGCGAAAAAAAGAATACACAAAAAACCTTTGGAACTTCAGCTTTTGCTTCAATCTTCAAGTTGTCTTTTCTAACTGATTTACCTTCCTGGAACAAACTCAACCCATGGGACAGACTGTTTAACGACAAACCCAATAATGAGTCAGCATAACTAAATTAAAAGAAACCATAAAAAAACATCATCCCCTGCAGGTTGTCCCAATCGTATACCCGAGACTTCGTAAAGAGTAAAGTCTCAGATTCAACGCCTTTCATTCAGATAGTAATTATTCCCTCCGTCTCTAAATGAATTTAGGGTCATTCTAAAAATGTTTACTATTTATGCATTTAAATGGCAAAGATGCATAAATATTCTTGTTATTCACTTTCTAAGCATTTAGTTTTGCAAGTATAAAGTGGCTAGTGAAAAAAAAAAATATGATAAAAAACAGTTAGGGACAGTTTTTTAAAAAAAATACATTCATTTCGAGACAAAAAAATCTTGAAAATGGACATTTAGTTAGGGACAGAGGGAATACTATAGTTCTAACCTTGTAGAGGAGATGACTAGTTTTCCATTTCTGTACTCGGGATTTTTAGTCTTCATTAGATGGTAAGAGATTGCTGATACCACAATTTCTTCTATATAGTTACTAAGAAGAATTGTGTCTGCCACACAGATTGAACCCAGATCATCACAGTCGAGGTCATTTGCTGCAAGTACTTCAGTGATATGATTTCTGTTGTCCTGAAACTGCATCATCTTCATATCCTCTTCAAGTTGATTTTTCCAACTGACAAGACGGGTTTCATCTTCTGGAGGTTTTATTTCAATATTGTAAGGGAACACGGAAGTGAGTTGCTCATCGACTTCCCTGAAGTCATTGCCAGCATCCACAATTCGTGAACCAAGGATGAGTACTGCTCCGGACAATCTTTTTAACATTTTCTGGAACAGGATATATGTCCTTGGTGATCTACATAAGAGCTTCTCAACATCTCTAAGATACAGAACTATCGGACTTGTTTTTGATATTGAAACGAGAACCTGCAAGTGGAAGTCAATGTAATACTCCCTCCGTCCCAAAATGAATGTCCAAAAAAATTCTAAATTTGCTCTTGATTAACAGCAAAAAGATATGGACAATGTAAGGAAGGAGAAATGATACTTTGTACAGTGTTTGTATGAACAGCTTATCATCAAAACACCAGCTGCTTGTGCGCTTGAGAGGAGCTGAGAGGCAGACAGTCATAACTCATCTTAAGTAGTTCAAATTCAATTAATTGCATTACACGACATTCTGTATCAAATGAGTCCAAAGTTCAAATATGCTGAATAGGCAAGAAAATGAAAGATAGTTCCTGGAAAAAAAAACTAAGGATAGCTCATCTCAACCAAATGGGAAATAAAGAAAGAACCCGACAATATGTGGACACACATAGGAATTCGATACTAAGTGATCTCAAATGAAAAGTGAGTGAATCTTGTCAATACGGGATGAAATAAATCTTGTTTATTGGGAAAGACTAAAAATTCCATCTCATGGAAAAAGATGAAGAATTTATTATGTCCATTCAATATGAAGTTGCCTGTGAGTACCAGGATTTACTGGAGTGGCATGTGATGCAAGTTCATCCAAATTGGCAGAGGCAGATGCATTTCTTCGAAGCTTTGGTGGGTTTGATAAACCTTCACTCACCCTATAAATAAACAGGGACAAAAGAATAAATAGACAAAAAGTAAGGATAGAGATCCCAACAACACTGTAACACATCATACCTTGCGAGATCAGTACCACTGCTTAGCCGACGCAGTGTGCCTGAAACGGAACACAGATGTGAGATTGTTAAAGAAAACCAAAGACATAAATGTACACACAGACGTAGGTCCTAAGTAAATCAGAATCAGTAAAGGTGGCAAATGATATAATGATTGAACTTCTGACATGCCTTTAGTTTCCTCCCTCGGCTGAAGCATTGAGAATGACCCGAAAAGTTCAGAAACTCGTCCCAGTGTTGTTTCCGAGATCGATCGTTTGAAGGACTAAAAAATAAGATGTTAGCCAGTAAAATAATTTGCATTTACCTTGCGTCATAGTAAGAAATGCGAGTTGTAAAAATTAATTGGAGATTCGTACTGGTTCTTTGTTGGCAGTTCCATATTTACTCTGGATCTGTCAGAAACCATAAACAGGATTATTTTAGTATGGATAGGAATCAAAGAGCACTGAGAATCACAAGCTCACCTTTAGTGAAAAGTTGGTAACATCTAACAGTAGCAACTTGGCTTCAAAATAATGAGCCAAAGCCTTTGCAAGCATTTGCTGGTAAAGTTCTTCAAAAGTGAAAAGAAACAATTAAACTTGCAGAAATGCAAAAATATATAGGTCATATATTCAAAAGTCTGATCAGTGAAACAGTTGTTTTTCAATAACCAACCAGCAGGTCCTGAGAGCAATATAGTTCGGCTAGCTGGAGAAAGGTTCCTTGTATGCTTAGAGACGTCAATATTCTTCAGATGAACAAATGCAGCACTTGTTAACAATACCCGTGTCTGCTCTCTGTTAATGCAGTGACCAAGATAAAATTAGTATGGATATATAACAATGGCTCTAAATAAAACACAATACTTAAAGAGGAGATCCAGTTATTGGAGAAACAAAAAAGTATAAACAAAACTTGAAATTAACGATTCTAAACATCGGAAATGTACCTAATAATTTGTATTTCTAAAAACTTTCTGCTAAATCATAGAAACTTAGCCTGATTATAAAACCAATTCAGCATGGTTTCCTGTTGACATCTTGCAGAACCCCTGATGTCAGATTCATACAGATGAATTTGTGTCAAGATCATCACACTAGTCCGAACCAACAATGCCAAGCATATACATGCTGATCATTTCCTAACATTCAACGTCAGAAAAAGTTGGTGCGACTCTTTTAAGTTTGTAGCAGATATCTTTCCTCAAATATGCAGAAGTGATCCAAGACAAGCTCACAAGCCTCAGTGTTACCCTATTTTGAAAATTAAAACCCAATGCATAAGCTCACCACTTTCTAGAAAAATCCAATATTAACGCTCACATCTCATCTAGTAGTCACTCAAGTAGCACGTAACCAACGCCATCTCAACTACGGATCCCCCAAATAAGCAACTATTTTGAAGCTTAATCTTCCCCCATTCAACTAGCACCCCTCAGCCTTTTCAGTTCAACCAAATAATTGTTAATTTATCATTCTAATAAGCTTATGCAGGGTCATTTATCACTATAACTTCATTTTTGGAATACCAAGTCTTGCATCTTTGTATTGCTTCTCTGATCTCTATATTTATTATGTGAATGATATAGCTCTCTATAGGAAATTGAAACTAAATGATGGTAGTGAGAACATAGTGGAATAACTTATGATTGCGAGGAAATAATGGATTCACAAAAACTTGTTTTAAGCGCAGGCCAAGTACTTGCAATTCCACACTTACTCGTTCTGCCAAGTTTCTACACCACTAGATGAGCTGGTGAAAGTGTGACTATCTCAGTTTTTATGAGCCTAACTTGATTAGGTAACGCAAGCGACCTTTAGCAACCATTTAGAAAGTTCTGTTATTGGTTTAAAATATGTTAGCATATATCATTATAAGCCATCAGAAATGTAACAGTGAAACAGATATGAAATCAACTTTGAGGGTATATTCAAACCAATTTTGAAAAGGCAACTTAAACATGATTATATAAAGATATTTGTTAAACTACACATGTGTCCCCAGATTTTCTTTTTACCCCATTCATAGTAAGACAGACTATTCTATTAAGGAATTAACTACAAACCCAGCCTTGTCATGTTTGACTCATGGGCATAGCAATATGATGATTTGCCCTTAATCATGTCACTGCAAAATCAAGCACATTAAAGCTACTACTCATATCATATACGGGAAGTTGAAACTTACTTTTATAAAAAAAGAAAATAGAAAAAGCATGGTGCAACAAGAGCTCCAACTATGCATAGGTTCAGAAAACTTGCATAAAAACAAATTATAAAATAATATTGAACCATAACCAAAGTAAACAATGCTTCACAATTCAGCAACAGAGATCCACATCCACGTGATGGTCAGAATCAGTGTCAACCTAAACCAATTCCAAGGTTGATATAATGTCCCAACATCAACGTACAAACATTATTCTATACTCCAAGGTCACCAATACCTATTGTATTTAACAGTGACACAAACACTCCAGTAAAGAACATTATCCTTACAATGGAAAGATAAAAATAAAAAATGCTTAGGTTCTAGAAACCTAATGACCTAGTAATGCTATACACAAGCGGTCACATATCTTAAAAGAAAACAAAATTCAATAATCAAAAGATTGATACTCATCAACATTTCTTCTGTGCTTTTTGGATGAACTCATTAACATTTTAGCATCTTATATGATCACCAGTGAGATGAATTTAAATAGCAAAACTTCTATAAATGGAGAATTTTATAAATATCCATTCAATCTAATAGTTTCTGAAATTCATTAGAATTATATTCATTTTTTAGAGGAACAGAGGACTATAATGAGTAATTCACAATAAAACTCAAATTACTACTTCAAGTTCTACACCTAATAAATACTTAAAAAAAAACAGAAAATTACTGTAACATAGAGAGAGTGACCTGAGGTAATAAGGAAATTCGTCGAACGTGACTTTGCTATCTCGGCCATCAACGATCATACTAAGCATTTCTTGCTCCATCGTCAACGGCGTTAGCGTGTTTCCGGCCGTAGTCCCACCGCCGGTCCATCGACTCACCGTTTGACCAGAAGCCAATCCAATTCCAACTCCAACTCCTATTCCCACACTCAAAGCGGACATTAACATCCCCTTATGTTCCATCTCTGGTTGATAATTCACCTGTTTCTCAGCAATAAATTATTCCTCTCTCGGTGCAAATTCCGTCGAATAATTTATCCGTAATACTCAAACTTCATTTTTAATAACCGGCATAAGGCGTTGCATATTGAGCGTGACGAGAGGTCCGATCCAGAGACCATGAAATGAAGCGGCTGTGACTCGAGATTGACGAGAATTTCAGAATCGATATGAGAACATGAGCGAGATTGATTGACGATAACTACCGAGCTTTTATTCGTAGCATGGATGAATTTCAGTCGAGGCAGAACAGACCGTTTACGCTAATAATAAAAATTTCGCGAATACATGTACAAACTGCTTCAAATCTTCTTTTCCGGCAAAAACAAATCAAGTCATTGCTGCTATTTTCTCTCTCTCTCCTTCTCCTATCTCACACACAAACACGCACAGTTCCTTCGTTTCCTTTTCTCTCGCTCTTTCTCACACACACATCACCTTTCTATTCTCTCTCTCTCTCTCTCTCTCCTCTATAGGTCTAGGTCACGCGGTTCGTCTCCTCTCTCTCTCTCACGCACACACTGGCACAGAAACTGATGATGCCACGACCGGGATGACAAAGGTTGCAGGTAAGGCTTCGCACCTCCGGCGAGATCTGCAAAACACAGAAACACGGTGTAATTTTTCACTCTCTCTCCTCTGTTTCTCTCCCTAAACAATCGCGGTTTCGAACCTATAAATAGCCATGGGAGAGTGGTTTTTACTTTCGATAACCTATAATGCTGGTTGGAATTAGTTCCCGCTTTGTCAGGTCTCGTTTCTCGAGATTTTAAACGAGGAAGTGTAGGTGAGTATTGGTGGGACCCTGATTTCAAAGGTGGTCCACGTCGATGATTATCTTAACGGCTGTGATCTAAGTCGGTACTGTGTAGCGACGCTGCAGCTGATTATTGTTAAATGCGCTGGAGGATTGGGATGAGGTGAATTTGGAGGTAATGTACGCTACAAACAAACTTTAATCCTGTAAGCATGTATTACGCCTGATGCGCCACGATTCATATCCAATGGTGTATCAGCATCCAAAATGCGAAGGTGTTTATTTTATTTTTGGCCAAAAGTCAGTCTACCCAAATTACCTACATGCCCCTTATCTACTTCAAACTTTAGTAATGATGAGCCCGGACCTTTTGACACCGGGACTAAGGGACTAAGCTCGATCTGATTCAAGTGTTAAATATGACGTGACATAATCAATACAGCGGTCATCAATGCCACAAGAATTAAGATAGCGATCATGGAAGATCGTCAACAAGATGACCGCGCCAGTCCCGATCGAGATGTCTCATACCATTACCGCGTCAACTATATTGACCGCGGTCTCATACCAGACTCCCGGTGTTACCATTAGACTCCTGGTTAAAGTTAAAGATAGTGAGACAAAGGTCTGTACCTACATTGACGCCAAGAGCCGGCTTGTTCTCATCACATTAAATGGTGGCTCACCAAGAGCCGGCCTGTTCCCATCACATTAAATGGTGGCTCATGCCCCTGCAATGCGCGTAAGACGTCGCACCAACTATCGCCTGCTTCCTCTGTACTTTTCCAATCAAAGACATCCCTTTTTCAGTAAATCTTACTTTATTGTACGAGTCAACAAGACGCGGACACATGTCCTAGATCAAAAGACAAAAATATCCTACATGGCTGACATCATCAACAGCTCTCCCTTACTATAAATAAAACATTTATCTCCATGCACAAGGTAGGTGAAAAACACCATTTTAAACCAAATTATCTAAATTCTAGCATACAACTAACTAACACATTTCAAGTCTTATTCTCAGTTATTAAACCTTAAGAGATCTTACTCTCACACTTGAAAGCATGAGCTGGATTAAACTCCGATTTAATTTCTAACGGTGATTCTTGTACTTGTTTTGTTATATGTACAATCATCTCATACAATCAAGATATCCTAATTCAGTGAAACCCAAAAAAGTCGTGACATAATCCGTTCACCATGTTGATCCCAATCTCTACAAAAGTCAATATAATGAGATTGAAATACTCTCTCCGTTTTGCCTCAAAAAAGTCGTGACATAATCCGTTCACCATGTTGATCCCAATCTCTACAAATGTCAATCAGTCAATATAATGAGATTGAAATACTCTCTCCGTTTTGCCTCTAAATAGAACTATTTGTCATTTTCATCTGTACATCTCAAATCGATTTCACAAATATTTATTATTTTTGTTCGTTCACCTTAAATCGACTTTCGAAAATGACAAAAAAAAATACTATTTTCATGCACTCATTCTTTCTCATATTTTACTTTTATATTTGCAATATTAATCATCTTATTATTCTTCTCACTTATTCGCTCTCCTGTTTTAATTTTCCTATTCACAACACATCTTTTATGCTAATTTACTTTTTCATAATCAGAATGCTAAAAAAGTTAATTCGATTTAATATGGGGCGAATGAAATATAACGTTTAATCAATTATTGTCAATAGTATTTTGGCTCAAATGTTGTAAAATTTGTGATTATCTTAATAAAAATTATAGTATTTTAAAATAGACACTATAATAATTAATACTATTTTATAAAATTTTGGTAAAACATACAGTATCAATTAAGTTGGCGATCAAAATAAATTAAGACTAATTTTCTGGTGGTACTGATAATAGTGGAGTATGAATCAATTTGACCCTAAAAGGATCCATCATTCTTGTAACTTGTGAATTTTATCTACTCCCTTAACTGTCCAAATTCCATTTCGAAAACATTATGTAAATGTGTGTTTTTTATATTTTTTAATGGCAAAGAAACATAAATATTTATTATTCATTTTCTAAATATTTAATTTTACAATAATAAAATAAACAGCAAAAAAAAGTTTGATTAAAAAGCGTTTAAGAACAAAGTTTTTCAGTACAAGTACAAATAGGACTCATTTTTGGACATTTTTGTTTTTTTTGTTTTTAATTTGGACATTCATTTATTTAAAACACAGGGGGCCGTAAGGGGCCGTTTGGTTTAAGAGGCTTAAGACGGGATAACATTCATCAGGATTAAAAATGTTTATTAAGAGGGCGTTTGATTGTAAATTAGGCATCCGGATAATTAAGCCCATTTATTGGGTTTAGGCTTTAATCCCCTCACTAATTATACTGATCTCAGGAAAGTATTATTACTCCCTTCCATAATAATCCCCTCATTCATAATACTGCTAATCCTTATCCGGCAACCAAGCCCCCGGGAGTATTATTTATCAGGTACTACTAGGATAAGAAAACTTTGCTATGAACTCAACCAAGGCATCTTTGGTCAATACCAGAAATCCCAGATTAAGTTCTATATACAAATCTCATTTATTTATTCTTGTAATGCTTGAAGCAACTAAAAAAAACTAGCTAATACTCCACAGATAAATAAGACAACTTGTGACCTTAAAATAGACGAAAATGATGGAGCAAACAAACAGACATCAGCAAACCTTTCCTCCTCGAGAGAAGCAGACAATAAATATGGCTGTGTTTGATGGACTAAACCAACTAGTATGTTGGATTGCTCAGCAGGATAAAGATAAGTGAAGTTGTCCAGCCTATTTGCGACGTCTATTTACAACCAAATCTGGATTACCTTTTCTCATCATGGCTGCAAATTCGTCATAATTTATCCGTCCATCCTGCAAAAGGATAATATAAATGTAACATTAATGTTTAGCCATTAAAAGTAGTAGTACTAGTAACTGAGTTCTAGAATCACAATTGTTCATGAACTGATGTTTTTTATATTCTCGGTACTCAAGAGCGGAAACTGCAGACGTGCATATAGATTTTGATTGATTTTCCTCAAGATGGAGTAATAGCTTTAGTTTTCACCATGAAAATTATACTTGGAGCTATAAACAAGAGGGACTATTGTGTAACTGATTATTCATACCCTCAAACGAAAACTTCCACATTTTTGTTAAGAAAATATTGGAAACGGGTGAAATGTGAGATATATCTTCTTCTTCCTACTTAGTATGTGTGTGTGTGTGTGTGTGTGTGTGAGAGAGAGAGAGAGAGAGAGAGAGAAATCATACATGGTCTGTGTCAACTTCTGCAATAATCTCCTTTACTGTTTTCTCATCACCCATATTATACTTCTTCAAGGCATGCTCCAATTCCTCCACGGTTATGTATCTATATTTTCACAAATGGAGAACAATTATAAAACAAATATGAGAAAATTACAGTTAGGAAGATGCTCCTTTTCCTAATATTTTTATTCCTGTATGCTGATTGGACACAAAGAACTGGAGAGGGAGGCCTACCCGCTCTTGTCCTTGTCGAAATACTCAAAGGCTGTGTACAAGTGGTCTTCTCTTTCCACTCTATTCAAGTGCATTGTTGCAGATATAAATTCAATGTAATCAATTGTTCCATTTCCATCCACATCAGCCTGAGAAACAAAATGACATTAGCACTGTCAAATGAATAAAAAAGATTACAGGGATTATATATTCATTGTAAGCTAGCTTTAAGTAATAATTTATGGATATTTTATATACTTCTGACTTGGGCTCGAATGAAGCTCATTATAAGATTGCTTTGTTTAGTAGTTGAGTCAATTCGAAGATAGGTTACTTGATTTGTAAAGCTTGAGCATGATTAAAATAAAAGAGGCAAGATACTGTATATGTCTATTCAGGAAAAGGGAATAAACAAGAAAATAACTTAATGACAGGGGAGGGGAATAAGATTAAAAAGTACCGCTTCCATCAATTGATGCACTTCTGTTTCCGAAAGCTTGGTACCAAGTTTCGGAAGGCCAGCTTTCAACTCTTCATAAGTGATTGTTCCACTGTTATCTGTGTCCATCGATTTGAACATCTCTTTCAAGCCAATAATTTCTTCCTCAGACAGATTTTCTGCTATAACCTTTTACCAGACAAATGAAAGCCAATAATCAGACATCCAAAAATGATGGAAAATAGGAAGAAACTTGAAACAAGAAGTGGAGGGATAGCAAGAACACATTCTAACCTTTAGAGCTACTTTCTTGAGTTTGTTCATAGCACGGAATTGCCTTATTCTTGTTAACACAGCAATATCAATGGGCTTATCGGGTGCATCACCATCTTCTCTCATCCATGGATGATCTGCGTTCACTTGAATAGTTAGATTTTATTCTTCAATAACCCCTCCGCCCCGCCCCCAAAAAAAATAAAAAAAAAATAAAAAAATCTTAGTCCTGTTTGATTTGTAAAACTTTTTAAGGATGATGCTTACATGGTTTTACATTCTATTGAAATTGCACTTATATTTTGTTATCTTTTTTTTTTAGAAATGAGATTATGTTTTTAAGACAAACCTAAAAGAGAAGTGAGACGATTTTTTGGGAGGGAGTATAAGTTAGCCTTATTCCCTCGAAAATCCAAATATTGTATAAGACACAGGCAATGGTACAAAACAAACACCACTGCGCAGAACATACGTAACTGAAATGATTATCTTCTTTTTGAAAATAGACTTACTCAAGACTTCAGTAGCAGAAAGCCTTTCTTTAGGATCAGCTTGTAGCATCTTCTTAACAAGATCTTTGGCACTACTTGATATGGATGGCCAAGGATCGTCAGAAAAATCAAGATTTCCCCGTAGAATTGCATCAAAGATGCCTTGCTCATTTTCTGGAAATAAAAGGAAGTGAGGGAAGAGAGAAGTTTGCAACTATTAGAGAAAGTTAAGAAACATTAAAAGGCTATATCTCAAATACTATAAATCAAATTATCCAAAGCAGTTGTACTTGATTAATTTTTTAGAGCCCTAATTACTTAAAGGGAACTGCAGTTATATTAGCACTCCAAATGTTAACTATGGCACTCCATCAATTCTTTTTAGCTTGTACTATATGCTTCACGAACTGTACACCTAGTACCACCATTTGATCTTGCAAAAAAAAAAGGGCAAACCCCGGTGCGCCAAGCGGGGGTTGGGAGAGGGAACCATTTGCTAGAGCCTTCCCCTGACAATTGCCAAGAGGCTGTTCGCCAAGGTTCGAACCCGTGGCCTTATGGTCACCAAAGGAGCAACTTAACTGTTGCGCCAAGGCTCGACCTCACCATTTGATCTTGCAGTGCCATAATATTGAGGAACGTGTAACACATACAACAGAAGGAAAAGGTAGAAAGTTAATATAAAGGAGAAAAGGTAGCAACTGAGTAACAAGTTCGGATTTGAGGAATATACAACTTGGCCTCTGTCTACTTATTAGAAAATTAATGTAACAAGGTCAATGTGAAGTAAATAGGAAGCTTCTTTTATTTTTATCTTTGCTTTGTAATCCTTCTTGAAATTAAATCCATTTTAGGTAATAAAAGTTTTAAATTGGTCCCTGATAAGTTTTATACTTAAATAAAACATGTAGTCACGGGACAGGGAGATATATATCATGATTATTTTTAAGGAAATCAAGTGCAACACAGTAATAGTAAGATGGTAATTTTATTCTATATAGGATCCCTCCCCCACCCCAAAAAAAAAAAAAATCTAGTTAAAATTTTCAATAATTCTCCTGAGCCCTTTTCTTCATTATTTAATAACAGTGCAGCAACCTTACTGACTTTATTCCATAAATTGAGATTGAGTTAAAAATATATTCAAATCATAATCTTACTCCACTGAGAAAGAAATAAGTTTCAACAAAATTAGTGCTTGAGAAAGTAGATAAAACGTGTGCTTTCGTGTGGTTAATGCTGAATTATCATTTTCAATTTCTTAATCTCATGGTGCTTTATATAGCCTGTTAGTCCATCTTGACTAACATTTTTGGCATGCCCATGTAAGCAATGCCACACTTAGAGAAAAAAAAAACAGAATGTAACCAAGTATTTAACTGTAGGCCTGTCAGCATATTGGTGACTTGACGTATATGCTTCCAGTTTTTTTCCTTCAAGAGCAGCATTGCTTATAATACAAGCAATCACATAAATATTCTACGGCATTTGGTATTTGAGAATTACTAAACAGAACTTTAATGTGTTTGAAAGAAATTGTAAAGTGAAAATCTATATGGAAACTGTGACGCAGCCATTTGTGGCAAGGGCCCCAGATATGTAACCTTTCAAGACATCATCTCACCACCTAACGTAGAAATACTTATATATAAATCTCGCTCGTGTATGACTTCATCATGGGACAAAAAGTTTACCTCCCCAAAATGGTGGGACCCCACTTAGTAAAATGTAGAGTATCACACCAGCACTCCAAATATCAGCCTCAACCCCATAATTCCGACGCAGAACTTCTGGAGCCACATAATATGCACTTCCCACAAGGTCTCTGAACACATCTCCTGCATCCATAAGTTAACTCCATTATTGAAACAGCACCAGCGAGCCATAGAAATAATAACAGTAAATAATCAAAGAATTGTGTTCTAGACTTCTAGTATCTTGCATTGATTGTCAATGATAAACAAAAATGTCAGCCTGGCCCTGGAAGAAAAAGGCTTTCTCTGGTGTCACCTTTTTTCATGCCCTCAACAACTTCGGCATAAATGCGAACAACAAGACTTTCGTAGAAGAGAAATATGCTCTGTTAACATATGAATCTTGCTCAAATGGGGGTCAACAGTTCTATATACTGTTAAGTTTTTCTATTCCAAAGGAGTTTAAACTGATAGCTTTAACTTTTTTGAAATGAAAATGTCATTTTTACCTTAAGGTAGTAAATTGTCATTTTCCCATGATTAAAAGGGGTCAAATAACCCCCTATACCACAGGGTGGATTCGCCACTAGTGACTAACAAATGTCTAGTGTGCACCAATGGTCAATGCTATACTAAGAATGTGAAACAGAGAGGGTAGAGGGAAGAACAAGGTTTAATCTGGGATTACTTTCTTTAATGTCCAGCTTTCAAAAATATAGACAGCAAAGAATTTGGGAAAGCAATAGGAAATATTTCTTCAAAAATACTGAGCAATATCATCCTCCCCCCTCCAGGAAAGGCAGAAAGAAATTGCGAAAGGGAGGAAGTTCATTCCCTGCTATCAAAAGATTCAAAGCTCTCTAGTAAAAGCTCTGAAATTTGCAGAAGGCAACAAGGCATAAGATAATGGCGTCACATTTCTCTATTGAAATAATTAAAAAAAAAAAAAACAATTTTAGCGTCCACGACTTCTCAAAAACTCTCAATCTGCAAATATTAATGCTAAAAGTAAGAAGGGTAGGAAGAGGATAACAATGAGATTCCTCTGGACAAGACAACTCATCTATGGATACTGCCACAGAAAAGTGACCGACCAGGGCCCTATTGATGAATGAAAGAAAGGCTTTATAAGCCCTAGCCCTGTAAGCCCACACCTGTGTAGAGTGGATCGTTCAATACCTGCGGCACAAACCCCTGTGAATGCTTGAATTTTCTACTGGACTTTCTATAACAACCAACTTGACATCCAATCACCCATAACAATAGTTAGCCCAACTAGCACTCGTATATTGCCAATCAAGATCAATTCAATCTTAGCCAACTCTCTAGTGAGCTGATGATTAACTTATCAGGTGCAGGGGAAACTCAACAACTGGTAATAGTTAGAAATACACATTTTCATCCCAAAGGTAGTTATAAATTTTATCGGGGATATAGCAGCATGAGATTCTCCCTAGACATCTAATCCATGATAAAATATGCATTTTCAGTTCCTATTATAAATTATAGCTATCTATACTTCCTTTAAATCCCACCAACTTATACTGAATTGTTTTGCATGAGTAATATAATAAATTAATAACTACATGATTTTTAAAAGAACAAAAAACAAATCAAATTTATAAGGATATGTAGTTCAAATTTTAGACATGTGAAATGGAAGTTTGAATCTTCTTTAGTGATCGATGGAGAATCGAGCAAAACATTTTTTTTATGATAATCAAATTTGTTATTGAACGATGATCAAATTGGAGCTCAGATTTTCAATACCTGGCTTGAAGAAGACTGAGAGACCAAAGTCAGTAGTTTTCAACGGTGAGTCTTCGTCTGTACTCAACAACAAAAAGTTCTCTGGCTTTAAATCCCTATGCATCACTCCCATCGAATGGCAATGATGCACCACCGTCACCATCTGCCGGCACATAACCGCCGCTGCACGCTCCGAATAATGTCCCTTGGCAATAATCCGATCAAATAGTTCACCGCCGGCGCACAGTTCCATAACTAGGTTAACGGAGTGCCGGTCCTCATATGCGCCTTTCAATTCAACGATGTTCCGGTGACCGGTCAAGTGGTGCATGATCTGGACTTCTCGCCGGACATCCTCGATGTCGTCTTTGATGATGAGCTTCCGCGTGGCGATTGACTTGCACGCGAACTGTTGGCGTGTTGTCTTGTGAGTAACGAGGTATGTCACGCCGAATTGTCCGCGGCCGAGCTCAGGGCCGAAAATGTAGGTGGCGCGGACATCTTCCATCGGTCGGCCTAGGACGCGACCGATGACGGCGGCGGTGGTGGTGGTGGTGGAGGAAGGTGGAGGGGGATGACGTGGCGGTAGGCCGCGACCGATTGCGGCGGCTGTGGTGGTGGTGGTGGAGGAAGGTGGAGGGGGTTGACGTGGCGGTGCAGGTTGAGAGGGAGGGAGAATATTGATTCCATTATTAGTAGGAGGTTGTAGATGAGGTGGTGCGCCGGTGTGGCGTCGGGATTCCGACGAGGGCAATCCGTTGCAGTTACCCATTTGTGTTCAGTTTAGGTGAGGAGTTAAGTCAAAGGATCTTCTCTTCTCATCATATATGACATGTGGAGCGATATAAGCGGTGCTGGTCTTAATAAATTTAAATTAGCCCTACCCCGTGACTTCACTTTTTTTATTTGTTTAATCAATTCCAAATTTTTCATTTATTAATTGTTATCAATTAATGAATACGAAGTTTGGAAATATTTTTTATTTTTTGGATTTGTTTTTTCTTTCTTTTCTTTGAATAAATATGGAATCAATCATCGCCGAGCAATTTATTTTTCGGGAAAATAAATGGATTGAAATTGGTCACCCCCGATATCTCGATATTTCAGGTGCTTAATTTCTTTTTCAATTTGGTAGTTGCTTTTATTTATATTACTTTCTCCGTCCCACTTTAATTTTCTTTTTCAATTTGGTAGTTGCTTTTATTTATATTACTTTCTTCGTCCCATTTTAAGGTTTTTACTTTTTCTTTTGGTCTGTCCCACTTCATTCAAGGTTCCTTTCATAAATAGCAAGTTTTGAATATATTTATATTCTTATAATTTAATATATTTACAAAAAAGTCATTCATTATATCCTTATAAAAAAGTTAACATATTTACAAAAAAACAATCATTAACTACTATTCTCTATCTCACATTTAACTTTTACATTCTCTCTCCTCTAATTTTCTATACACTTTCAAAAAAAACAATCATTAACTAATATTTCATACCTCACATTTAACTTTTACATTCTCTTTCCTCTAATTTTCTACCCACTTACAATTCTTTATTCATTTTTTAAAAAAATTCTTAAAAAACGTGAAATTTCATCCAAAAAACTTTGATCCGGAACGGAGGGAGTACAATAGAATTTCTCTCCTTCGTAGATAGCATTTGGAAATTTATGTTCACCCTACGAGAGAGATGTTTATATTCCAAAACCCAAATAGTAAGATTATTGTGAAACTCGTCGGCACAATTTATTTTGTCAAAAGTCAACCCCAGCTATCATTATATTCTACCATTTTGTCACCATCTCCCAATTTAATTTCAAATATAAGGAGGTAAATTGATTGTTTTTCAAACACAAAAGAATCCAGTTGAAATATATTTACTCATCCAAGCACTCCTATTTCACCATTTGAGCGTACCTATATTATATAGTTGGGCAAGAGAGGGAAAGTAGAGTGAGTAATTGTTGTACAAATGATAAATCATATTTTCATTTTAAAAAAGTTGAAATTTTAAATGAGATGGAGGGAGTACAGTTTCTAACCTCTCAAAACAGCTGGCTCTGGCTGAGCTCGAAAAAGATACAACTGAGGAAAATCCCAATACCCAAACTTCAGCAGTGCCAACAATGACAGAGTCTTGCCATGAAATGATGAGAAACCAAATCAAGAAGACTTTATTCTTGGCCATCTAGAAAAGTGGATGCTTTTGAAGAGGAATGTGGCTTTAACGCCGATATTATCCCGACGATGCAAGTACTGGAGAGCACAGCAGCACTCTCATTTGCTAATTTCACTTCATTGCTTATTGAATTTGTGGCTCGGCTTGATCATTTGGTTGAAGCAGTTGATGAGCTCTCGAAGATGGCTAAATTCAAGCATGAGAGTATATTCCCTCCGTCCCTAAACGAATAAAAGGGCAAGGGCAAACCCCGGTGCGCCAAGCGGGGGTTTGGAGAGGGAACCATTTGCTAGAGCCTTCCCCTGACAATTGTCAAGAGGCTGTTCGCCAATCCTGAATCCAAGATCTTCAGAGTAGATGCTTCACAACATAACAGGTAAGCAGAAGAGTTGATTTGTGAGTTCAATATCTTCCCCAAAATAGCTTCTTTTTTTTCTTCCAGTAAAAAACACTATTATATCATCTTGCTATCACCCAACTTCCATGGGAGAGAGAGAGAGAGAGAGAGAGAATACTTTATTAGCTGGGTACATATTCACCACAAGGAACAAACTGTTTCAGAAACAAACATTTACAAGAAAACACCAAAAACAAGACACTCAAAAGGCTAACTAACTACTTCCACTTTATTGATACACAACTGTGGGCAAAACGAAAGAACAAGGTAAAACATTACCGCCTTACATCCATTTATGAGGTAACATGAAACCTTTTGCATGCTCTGATGGAGCACCAGAATTACGTGCAAGCAAAGCAGCCAGACCTCCGCCATGGACCCTCCTTTCTGAAACTCCAGCTGAAGCTGAAGCTGAAACTGGAACCGGAACTGGCAGTGGGCCATATCCAACTGGAAGTTTATCTTGCTGGAGCCCGAATTGGTTCCAACCAGAACCAATTAAACCAGACGATGTGATATCCATCGTAACATCAACACTCTTGTCTTTCATCATAACAGTCTCTTTCATCTTCTCTGGTTTTTTTGGTTTAGAATCCTGAACAATAGTTCCCAAAGTAGCGCCGCCATGAACCCGTTTATCTTGCACAAGTGCACCATGAGATGTACAAAGCCCACTCTTTCCCCTTGCAAATGAACTACAAAGACCATCACCTACACCGAATTCTGAAGCAGGTTGGCCCCACAAGCACCTCTTCCCACCTCCGTGAGCCTTGCAAAAATCAGTGCTACCTTGAGCGCTTTTCCCACAGCCGTCGGATCTGCACCTCTTCCCCCCTCCATGACGGACACAAAAATCTGTCCGCCCCCGCGCACTCTTGGTACAATCAGCTACAGCACACCTCTTGCCGCCACCATGCGCGACACAAAAAAGAGTCCCACCGTGGACACTTTTCCGGCAAATTCCACCACCTTCAAATGCACATCTTTTCCCTCCCCCGTGTCCCTTACAGTAAGGAGTACTCCCTTCTGCACCCTTGTTGCAACCCTCGAAAGTGCACCGTTTCCCACCACCGTGTGCCTTGCAGAACATGGTGCTCCCTTGGGCCCCTTTGGTGCAGTCAGGATACTGACATCTACGCCCACCTCCATGTGAGATGCAGAGACCCGAGAGGCCTTCGGCACTCTTGGTGCAGTTCTCCATCTGACATCTCTTGCCGCCGCCATGGCGGATGCACAATCCAGATTTCCCCCGGGCAGCTCGAGAGCAACCATCGTGACTACATCTTCGACCACCGCCATGGGCAATGCAGTAATCTGTGCGTCCCTCTGCACTCTTAGTGCACCCCAAGAACTCACATCTTCGACCACCGCCATGGGATTTGCAGTAAGCAGTTCTCCCTTCTGCTCCTTTATGGCAGTTGGGCTTTTGGCATCTCCGACCACCACCATGGGCAATGCAAAGGCCAGAAGCACCTCTTGCTCCTTTCCCACATCCACTGAACTGACATGTCTTTGTACTACCGTTGCGATGTGGTTGGTGTTGTGTTATCCCGGAAGTACTGGTGACTGAACTATTTGGTGTTGTTATTATGCTGGATGAGAGATCGGGAGCGATGGTAGAAGCCTTTATTTCTCTTAGATTCTGATTGGGAAAACGTGTCTTTGTGTTTAATGAACTGATCTGCATTGGAGGAAAAGAGTTTCCAGTTATCCAATGTGATGATGTTGCTCCTTCATCCATAAGAAAGCCTCCACCAACAGTCAGCGGAATCTTAACAGTTTGAGATTGAGTAGAGCTTGGATAAACATTGGTGATATCGGATTCTGCAGGAAAAGATGAGAGACTCAACTCCAGATCAACCTTCTGCTGCATATCATAGTGAGACATATTAGAGCTCATGCATTTCTTGTGGTTAGGCATCTTCTCACTGCCAAGATGGAGAGTAAAGTCCAATTCAAGATCCATTGACGACTCTTCATCTGTTTCTTTGGCAGAAGACGTAGTGGTGCATCCAGTTGCTGAACTTCCCTTACTGTCTGAGGAGCTTGAAGAATGACCAAGCCCAAGAGACAATGGCAACGCAACTTGCCGGTCCATTGGTCCATCAATCAAACTCCATTTCCGTTTGATTCCAGTCGAGGCAGGAAAAAAGGAGTTTGAAGAAACAGGGGAATCAAGCCGCAAGGTAGTATCGGCACCATAACCAGCTCCAGATCCTGCTCCTTCAACACGGGTGGAATTTCTCAGATTTTTGAATGCGTTAGAAGCAGGGTTAGCAGCAAATCCCTGATTATGGAACCTGGCATCCATGAATGATGATGCAATTCTCTCACCTCACCAAAATCCTAATAGAAAAGAACAGTCTTCCTGCCTTCCGGGCTAAATAAATAGTATCCACAAAACTATGGTCCTAAAGTTTCTCAACTACAAAGCTAATGTTAAGTATCTTCAGCTAAAAAACTAGGGTTAGCTCTCTTGAAATGAAGAGCAAGCTGCACCCCCGCTCACAAATCCTGAAGTATCACGGCGATCCATTTGCAATAAATTTAATTCAAATTAGTCAATCAAACGGAATAACTGATGAAATATCTTCAGGCAGCTTGATTCTTCACTGCCCCCTCATGAAAATCATTCATCCTGTTTCACAAGAAATCACATGTAAGTGAGACTAATTCATACAGTTGCAGAGGCAGACAACCACAACAAGAATTACTTCCAATGGTATTTACTGAACCCTTACTCTTAAATATAGCATTATTAAATTCTTCCTCGATTAGAGGTTTTCAAGGAAGCTTTAGAGAATGAAGCATGTTTAGGTTGCCATTCTCTCCAGATATTGGGAGGTGTGTGTGTGTGTGGGGGGGGGGGGGGGGGTTGGAACGACAAAAAGAAAAAGGGATGAACCAAACCTTCCGTAGCAATATATCAAAGCAACACAATTGACTTCTACTATCTTTAATCGGAAAACTGAAGTGAAAATACAATATCTTAACAGAAAGTTAGATGGCAGTTCAGACGAGAAATTTTGCACTTTTAAAACATAATCTATTCGGACAGATGGGGTTAAATATTGCATTCAAATGCAGGGGACTCAACACGCAGATCAACAAAAAGGGAAGTGTGCCCTCAACCCATAGCCTAGTGCATCCTTACTCCAAAGATTCAAATTCAGGTTCTTTGCATGTCCCCAAGCAAACATTGCAATATGTAAAAATAAAAATTTTTAATCTAATTTAACGAACCAATTTCCCTCCATATGTAACTGGCGAAGAAGACCATAGCAAGGAGTGACGGAAGGAAAATGTACCCCCCCCCCAATTGAAAATATACCACAAAGGAAACTTAACCAGGAAAATAATGCATGGAAATAACTCCTTGGGACATAAAATATTATCAATCGCAATTCAGATGGATGAATTAAGACTGCCCCTTCCAGTCTTTCGTCACATGCAAACAGACACTTTTATAGAGGTGATTTGATAAATCAGAAAAATATCACAATACTCATTTTGGAAAAATGAAAAAAAAAAAAAAAAAAAAAAAGAGACCAGTCAATCAAAAAAATACACAGAATTACTAGCATACCTATGGTAAGCAATCACCAATTAGATCCTCTATGTTCAATTTCCCTGAAGCCACTGCAAGAGAAAATATTATTACTTTCCTCCTTTTTCCTCGAGTTTCACCAGCACAAACACACAACCTGAAAAGGATATAGAAATGGGAAAAGGTCAAGTGAATAAACGAGAAATAACGCGATTGAAAATAATAATTGTCATGAGACGCATTAAAATATCAAAATCACTATTTAAAATATACTTTTAAGGAATAAAAATATACAAACAGAAGTAAATTGGGCTAAACAGTGATATCATCGGACCAACTGAAACTGTAATTTTGAAACTTATCTAACACATAGCTACTCAATTCAGTAAAGATGAATACAAAAGATTAAACAAAGCTATGCTTTCAGACCTAATCAAGCGAGTTTACGCACCAATACTGATTTAAGTTGCCTAAAGCAACTAAGACCTGAGATGTGAAATGAAGGCAGAGTAACGGCAAATCAGCTGAACAGAATATGCAAAACCAAAAATCCATATAAAATCGACCAAGATTAGATGATTCAGACATACATACGGTCAGAAAGCAAAACTAAGAATCAAAGATCTAACAAACTCAGAGACTGATTAGAGCACAATTCGACATAAAACGTAATAAAAGCAATTAGACTATATCTAAACATGAGAGTCAAATTAAATACAACAAATCAAAAAATAAAAAATAAAGCCGAAACTGATTCAAAACACAGTTTAACCAATAATACTCATCAAATCAAGCAAGACTACAATAACGTAAAAATTAAACAGCCAAAAATAACTAATTAAATATCTAATTTACTCCTAGAGCTGTATACAAATATCAAAATTTATAATAAGAACGTAATTCATTGCATAACACAGAACTGATCGAGGAGCTAAACGATCAATTTTTTAACCGAAATCCTGATTCAATTTATAATAAGAACGTAATTCATTACATAAGTACAAGATTAGATTGAAGCACGAATAATCGAATTTGAGCTCGGAAGCATACGAATTATACCTTAGATTTGATCAATTGATGAGAGGGAGTGACGAGGGAGAGCTAGGGCTTTGGAGTGCCGGCGGCAACTTACAACAATAAACAAGCGCGGAAGGAGAGAGAAAGTTGTAACTCTCTCGAGATATGATGAGAGAGAAAGGGAAATAGAGAGAGTGCGTGTGGAAATTACGGGGTGAAATTAATTGGCGCATGTTAAGCGGCTGGCGCACTTTAATAGTGCTTGCTTGCTTTGGTGTTTCCAACTCCACGATTAAAATGCTAAAACAACCAATAATTATTCCCCACGTCATCAAACAAAATCTTTTTCAAGGATATTTAGACCGTCTTCTTGTAAAAGTCTTTCCTCTTTGGTACCATAAATTTACAGACATAAATTTTCCACCGTTTTCAATTTTCTCAAAATGTCTGAACAAAGTCATCTTGTACATGCTCCCTCCGCCCACCCAATTTAAGATTTTCTCTTCCCTTAAGAGAATGAGAATTAAGAAATATTATTATAATAAGAAAAAAAATAAGCACAGAAGTTGTTGTAAATATAAAAAATAAAATATGAGAGAAATGAGTGAAACGGATAGTAAAAGTATTGCTGTTGTAAGTATAACAAATGAGTTTCATTAAATATAAAAATAATATAAACTTGTCATTTTGGGACGTACTAAATCAAGTGAAACATTCAAAATGATAAATTATACTAAATCGAGCGGGACAAAGGGAGTAATTTGAATAATTACTTTATTTATCGCTTTTGTATAAGTACTTTATTTTATTATGTATCATCGGTAATTTAACAGCTATGATTATTAACATTGTTGATATGACGATGTCACCAACAATATATGATCGTTAAATTACCAGTGATACAAAACGTGAGACTCGTTTAAGGTTCTTACTTTCATTTTTAGTTTGTTTCAGTTTAAGTTTTTTACTTGCTTTATTCCTTCAAATAAATGGAAAATGAGATCCACTTGTCATTTTTACAAAAATAAATATCCACCCACTTTCCTCCTACTTTACACTACAAAATAATAACATTTATTTTTTCTTAATTTTCGTATCAAGTGAAACTAAAAACATTAAATTGAAACGGAGAGAGTATATAAAAAGAATACTCCCTCCGTATCAAAACTGATACTTATTTCCTTTTTGGTCCGTTCCAGCCAAACTGATACTTCCCAAAATGGAAGGAAATCTTTACTATTTACCCCATTCATTCTCTCTCCTATTTCACTTTTACACTCACAACATTCTCTCTCCTAACTATTCCTCCCACTCATTCTCTCTTCTATTTAATTCTTCATACTCACAACATTTTCTTTCACTTTTTTTCTCTCTTACTTTTTCTTAATTCGCGTGCCCAGAAATTTGATATCAGTTTTGGTGGGACGGAGGGAGTACATCTCTAAGATGCCACACTTATTAGATCGGATTTTGAAATATGTTTGATATTTATTTGAAAGAGGATGATGAATTCTGTGAATTGAAAATTATTCTTCCAATTTCATTTATAATTCCACAGCTAGGTATTAAAGTATCAAACATTAACGTAATTTTCTATTTTTAATTTAATGTTCTTAAGTGAATGAGTGTCCAATTATTGTAACTTGAAAGAAGAAGAAAAGTAATGCATGGATGGATGTTATTGCTTTTAAAGCATTTGACTTGAATTCTAAAACAACTATTTAGGCTTAATGAAGATTACCTTAATCAGAATTAATATTGATAATTTTACATCTCACAAATCAGGCATACAATTATTCTAGATAGAGAACTTCATACTATGAGTTATAACTGGATCTGCATTGGATCCTAAAAATTATTTGCATTGACAAATTATACTTATTGTATTGTTTGTATGATGGTAAAATTGCTTTTAGTTTAGTCAATTTTTTTATTTAAAAATGTAATATTATTTTGAAACGAACTAAAAATACTACCTCTATTCAAAATGAATAAATACTTTTAAGAATTATTTTGAAAAATTAAATTATTAATAGAAAAAATATAAAATAAAATTTATTTATTTTCAAACTTTTAGTTATTCAAAAATGTAATGAATGATGAAAAAAATTGAAAAAAAAGGAATAAATTATTCTTAAAAAAAAAATAAGAAATATGAAATGACTACTAACTACTCCCTCCGTCCCACACCAAGAATCCTTGGTGTGGGTTTCACGCTTCTTAAGAAAATTTTTTGTATGTGTTGTTTAGAATAGATGAGAAATAATGTAAAAGTTAAATGTGAGATAAGAAATAATAGTTACTTATTGATTTTTTTGAAAATGGATAGAAGATTAGAGGAGAGAGAATGTAAAAGTTAAAAATCTATATTATAAATCACACCATTGTTTTGAACAGTGGTGTGAATAGTTTCATCCGCGAAAATGACCATTTTGCCCTTACTATTCACCCCTTTCCCATTTCGCTCTTAAAAAAAAAATTAAATAAAAAAAAAATTTAAATTAATTTTTTTTTTTTAAATAGTTTTAAAAAAATGTGGCCTTGGACACGGGCATATTTAAAAAAAAATTAAATTAAAAATAAATTTTAAAAAATAAAATAAAAAACGTGGCCTTGGACACGGGCTTAGGCTAGTATTTAATATGAGAGAGAATGAGTAGGAGGAATAGTAAATTAATGATTGATTTTTTTGTAAATATGTTAACTTTATAATGTTATAATGAATGATTTTTTTTGTAAATATATTAAATCATAAGGGTATAAATATATTCAAAATTTATCATTTATGAAAGGAAACCTTAAAGTGGGACGAACCAAAAGGAAAGTATGAACCTTGAAGTGGGACGAATGGAGTATAAACGGATAAAATACAACAATGAATTTTTAATATTTTAGTCAGGAGAAGTAGCTGTAAAAGAGCATCTTTAGTAATGACTTTAAAAATTTGTCATAACATTCCTCTCTCCTCCAACTCAGCTTCACATCATTAGTCATCAATAACAACAACTTTAAATAATTTTACCTTCATTCATGATAAAAGTCATCATTTTTACTAAATATTTTTTTCCTTAAAAATCAAGCAAAAAATACAAAATGAATATCAACTTATAGAGAATGAAAAAATATTAATATTGATGATTTTTTTAGTTTTTTGTATTTTTATTTTTTCTTATATGCCAATTACAATTTTTTATGTAAAAAATAATTTTTGGGTTAGACAATTGTCACCTTCTTATGTTTGCTCCTTTTCTTTGATTTCCCTTTTCTCTCTCCTAGCCCCAGCGTCTGGCAAACCCATTTTGAAGCTCGTCATGGATGGATGACTTGTGTAAAAGTTATGAATGAGAAAGGCTTTTTTGTGTCACCTATGCCACATAATTAGCTCATGCCATGATTAAATGTCATGGCTGGAAATGTTCTTAGAAAAATGAGAGATTGATGTACAATACACCCTTCATCTAAAATATATGTCATTTTAAAAGTATTCACAAGTTTTAATAATTAAATTATTACTTAATTTTATAAAACAAATACTCCCTCCGTTCCGTTCGAAAAGTCACAAAATGGACCTAGCACGCAAATTAAGGAAAGTGATGTAGGAAAGAGAAAAGTCACAAAATGGAAGGAAATCTTTACTATTTATCCCATTCATTCTCTCTCCTATTTCACTTTTACACTCACAATATTCTCTCTTCTAACTATTCCTCCCACTCATTCTCTCTCCTATTTAATTCTTCATACTCACAACATTTTCTTTCACTTTTTTTCTCTCTTACTTTTTCTTAATTCGCGTGCCCAGAAATTTGATATCAGTTTTGGTGGGACGGAGGGAGTACATCTCTAAGATGCCACACTTATTAGATCGGATTTTGAAATATGTTTGATATTTATTTGAAAGAGGATGATGAATTCTGTGAATTGAAAATTATTCTTCCAATTTCATTTATAATTCCACAGCTAGGTATTAAAGTATCAAACATTAATGTAATTTTCTATTTTTAATTTAATGTTCTTAAGTGAATGAGTGTCCAATTATTGTAACTTGAAAGAAGAAGAAAAGTAATGCATGGATGGATGTTATTGCTTTTAAAGCATTTGACTTGAATTCTAAAACAACTATTTAGGCTTAATGAAGATTACCTTAATCAGAATATTGATAATTTTACATCTCACAAATCAGGCATACAATTATTCTAGATAGAGAACTTCATAAAAGGTACTATGAGTTATAACTGGATCTGCATTGGATCCTAAAAATTATTTGCATTGACAAATTATACTTATTGTATTGTTTGTATGATGGTAAAATTGCTTTTAGTTTAGTCAATTTTTTTATTTAAAAATGTAATATTATTTTGAAACGAACTAAAAATACTACCTCTATTCAAAATGAATAAATACTTTTAAGAATTATTTTGAAAAATTAAATTATTAATAGAAAAAATATAAAATAAAATTTATTTACTTTCAAACTTTTAGTTATTCAAAAATGTAATGAATGATGAAAAAAATTGAAAAAAAAAGGAATAAATTATTCTTTAAAAAAATAAGAAATATGAAATGACTACTAACTACTCCCTCCGTCCCACACCAAGAATCCTTGGTGTGGGTTTCACGCTTCTTCTTAAGAAAATCTTTTGTTTGTGTTGTTTAGAATAGATGAGAGATAATGTAAAAGTTAAATGTGGGGTATGGAATAGTAGTTAATGATTGATTTTTTTGAAAATGGGTAGAAGATTAGAGGAGAGAGAATATAAAAGTTAAAAATATTTAATACTACCTCCGTCCCAATCTAAATGTCCAAAAATGGGTCCGGCACGGGAATTAAGGAAAGTGAGGTAGGAAAGAGAAAAAGTGAGGTAGGAAAGAGAAAAAGTTTAAATGTTGTGAGTATGAAAAATTAAATAGGAGAGAGAATGAGTGGGAGGAATAGTTAGGAGAGAGAATGTTGTGAGTGTAAAAGTAAAGTAGGAGAGAGAATGAGTGGGTTGAATAGTGAAAAAAACTTTCCTTTTTTGGAAATGGGACATTTTCAATGGGACGCCCAAAAAGGAAAGTTTGGACATTTAGATTGGGACGGAGGGAGTATGAGAGTGAATGAGTAGGAGGAATAGTAAATTAATGATTGATTTTTTTGTAAATATGTTAACTTTATAATGGTATAATGAATGGTTTTTTTGTAAATATATTAAATCATAAGGGTATAAATATATTCAAAATTTATCATTTATGAAAGGAAACCTTAAAGTGGGACGAACCAAAAGGAAAGTATGAACCTTGAAGTGGGACGGATGGAGTATAAACGGATAAAATACAACAATGAATTTTTAATATTTTAGTCAGAGAAGTAGCTGTAAAGCATCTTTAGTAATGACTTTAAAAATTTGTGTCATGACATTCATCTCTCCTCCAACTCAGCTCCACATCATCAGTCATCAATAACAACAACTTTAAATAATTTTACCCTCATTCACGACAAAAGTCATCATTTTTACTAAATAATTTTTTTTCCTTAAAAATCAAGCAAAAAATACAAAATGAATATCAACTTATAGAGAATGAAAAAATATTAATATTGATGATTTTTTTTAGTTTTTTGTATTTTTATTTTTTCTTATATGCCAATTACAATTTTTTATGTAAAAAATAATTTTTGGGTAAGACAATTGTCACCTTCTTATTTTTGCTCCTTTTCTTTGATTTCCCTTTTCTCTCTCCTAGCCCCAGCGTCTGGCAAACCCATTTTGAAGCTTGTCATGGATGGATGACTTGTGTAAAAGTTATAAATGAGAAAGGCTTTTTTGTGTCACCTATGCCACATAATTAGCTCATGCCATGACTAAATGTCATGGCTGGAGATGGAGATATGCTCTTAGAAAAATGAGGGATTGATGTACAATACACCCTTCATCTAAAATATACTCCCTCCGTCCAAATAAGAGCTTCCCTTTTTGCCATTTTGGGTGTCCCGTTAATAGCTTCCACTTTTCTTTTTTGGCAAATGAATCTTTACTATTTCCTCCACTCATTCTCTCTCATCATTATTTTAATACTCACAACTCTATTATAATTTACTATTCCCTCCACTCATTCTCTCTCCTATTTTCAAATTACACTCACAACATCTTTACTTCCCTCCCCTTTCCTTAATTTGCGTGATTTTTAAAAAAGTGGAAGGTCTTATTGGGACGGAGGGAGTATGTCATTTTAAAAGTATTCACAAGTTTTAATAATTAAATTATTACTTAATTTTATAAAACAAATACTCCCTCCGTTTCGTCCGAAAAGTCATAAAATGGACCTCGTACGCAAATTAAGGAAAGTGATGTAGGAAAGAGAAAAAGTTTAAATGTTGTGAGTATGAAAAATTAAATAGGAGAGAAAATGAGTGGGAGAAATAGTTAGGAGAGAGAATGTTGTGAGTGTAAAAGTAAAAATAAAGTAGAAGAGAGAATGAGTGGGTGAAATAGTAATAAAAACTTTCCTTTTTGGGAAAGTGTCTTTTAAATAGGACGTCCAAAATAGAAATTTGTGACTTTTCGAACAGCACGGAGGGAGTATTAAATTTATTCTTATTTATTTATTTTCTTGTGCATTACTCCATACAAGATGTACAATTAATACAGTAAAACAAATTTCAATATAGAGATAAAGTTGACATTTAAAAGTTTTTAACTCCGAAACACCATGTACTATTAAACCAAATTTTAGGTCTCAAAAATGACATACTCCCTCTGTCTCAATAAAAAAAACATAAATTTTCATATTTAGATGTTTCATTTAAAAATGCACACTTTCAAAATGAAAGTTTTTTAATACCTTTTTATTCATGATACCTTCTTGTTATACTCATAATAAATACTCCCTCCGTCCCACACAGATGCAAACTTATTTTTATTTTGATGGATTCCACGTAAATACTCGAAACTTCCCAAAATGGTAAAGAATACTCCTCGTCCCCCGCTAATATCTTTTCTTTTTGGGCGTCCCGCTAATATCTGCACACTCCCAAAAAGAAAACTTTATATTAATAAAATATTTATCCAACCCCACTCATTCTCTCTCCTACATTATTTTAATACTCACAACACCATTATAATTTATTACACCCTCCTCTCATTCTCTCTCCACTCATTCTTTTATACTCACATGACATTTTATTAAAATACTCCCTCCGTCCCAAATGAAAAGAGCCATTTATTTCCTTTTGGGCGTCCCATTTAAAAAGCCACTTTCCCAAAAGGAAACCTTAAATCACTATTCTCTCCACTCATTCTCTCTCCTACTTTACTTTTACACTCACAACATTATCTTTTCTTACATCACCTCCCACTCATTCTCTCTCCTATTTAATTTTTCATACTCACAACATTTAAACTTTTTCTCTTTCCTACATCACATTTCTTATTTTGCGTGTCGGACAAATTTACCGACTCTTTCGCTGGGACGGAGGGAGTATCATACTCCCTAGTCCCTATTAGTGCCTGACAAACACTTGTTTTGCGCGGGAATTAGAAATATGATATTTTAATAAAATGTTGTGAGTGTAAAAAGAATGAGTGGAGAGAGAATGAGTGGAGGGTGTAATAAATTATAATGGTGTTGTGAGTATTAAAATAATGTAGGAGAGAGAGAATGAGTGGGATTGGGTGAATATTTTATTAATATAAAGTTTCCTTTTTGAGAGTGTGCGGATATTAGCGGGACACCCAAAAGAAAAGTGTGCTAATATTAGCGGGACGGAGGAGTATTTCTTAATTCCCGCGCAAACAGTGTTTGTGCTAATACTAATGGGACGGAGGGAGTATTCACTATTCCCTCCACTCATTCTCTCTCCTACTTCACTTTTACACTCACAACATTCTCTCTCCTCACTATTCCTCCCACTCATTCTCTCTCCTATTTAATTTTTTAAATACTCACATGACATTTAACTTTTTCTCTTTCTTACATCACTTTTCCTTAATTCCCACACCCAAAAAGTTAGTTTGCCAGAATCACGTGCGACGGAGGAGTATACACTTATCATACCCTTATTCTCTATTTTACGTCATTTTTATACTTATAATATTATTTCATCATACATTCTCCAAAATTTTCGTGCAAAATTATTTTTGTGCATTTTTTAATACGACAAAGAAAATACTCCCTCCGTCCAAGTAAGTGTTTCACACTTACTGTTCACACATATATTAAGGAGGGATTATTATATTGAAAGTGTTGTGAGTGTAAAAGTAAAATAGGAGAGAGAATGAGTGGAGGGAATAGTAAATTATAATGGTGTTGTGAGTATTAAAATAATGTAGGAGAGAGAATGAGTGGAGAGAATAGTGAAAAAAACTTTCCATTTTGGGTAAGAAACAAAGTGTGAAGTATGTAATTGGACGCCCAAAATAGAAAGTGTGAAGTATGTAACTGGACGGAGGGAGTATTTATATACTCATTTCGTCCCATAAAATTTTACTCACTTTGTCATTTAGGGCGTCCCCACTTAAAAGTCAAATTTTTTAAAAAATGAAACTTTTTAATACTTCTTTATTCATGGGATCACATCATAGTCACAACAATTATTCACTTACTATTCTCTATCCCACTTTTTCTCTCTTATCCATTCATAATTACTATTTTAATAATATTATTTTTTATTTTTTGCATAAAACAGTAAATGGATAACTTTTTTTTATGAGGCGAAGGGAGGGAATATAATTTTCATGCAGCACATATCTTTTCCATAAACCAAAAGGCATCACTTAGGTTATTAAAAAAGGAACAGGAAATGAACATGACCACAGCAGAAAGCGGAAGGTTGAAAACTGTGGCCGGTCAGAGCAGTTACGTGATCGCTCAGGCAACTAAAAGGGTCACCTGTCTAAGTGGCGACACGATAACGAGACATTTACAATTTACGATGTTTTCTTTTTCCATACCAACTAACACGCGTCACGCGCTCTATGACACGTCGATTTGAACGTGGATGGTTTTCCGCTTAATATTCGTTGTAATTAAGGATGAGGAGGCGTTTGGGAGCGGCTCGTCAACGTTGCCTCCTCCTAACCCCGCCAATATAAATTCTCATTTTCGTGGTGGGACCCACGACAACGACTGATTTATCACTCGGTACCGGATACTGTTGAGATAAAACCGCGGGCGTTGATTTGATGCCGTAGTGATTTGTTTGTCGTTCTACTTCTAGCAAGTCAATTATTTTTTGGTCATTCTTTTTAAATGTTTTAAAGTTGTAGCCTAATTATCTCTGGTCTTCTTTTTAAATTATGTTTTAAAAATGCAGCTTTATTATTATATCCCTAATAATATTTGATTGGGGCATTTATCTGATGATGATGATGTACAACTTCACTTGGTATTAAATTTATGAACACAAAATTTAAGAAAAAGTATCAGAGAAATTAGTGAAATGAGATGTTGTAAGTATTAAAAATAAAATATGAAAAATAATAAGTGAGAAAATTGTAATTTGATTGATGTTATAATTATAAAAATTTTCCATTTTGAATAGTATCACGTGAATTGAGACGAACAAAATATATAAATTCTTATAAGTAAGTACATGACATTATAAATAATGAAGTTACGGTTTTTTTCCTTAATTTTCACAAATTATAAAAATACAGTTATCAATACTCCCTCCGTCCCGGTAAGAGCTTCACCATTTGGCTTGGGCACGGTAATTATGGTAAGAGTATTATATTGAAAGTGTTGTGAGTGTGAAAATAAAATAGGAGAGAGAATGAGTGGAGAGAATAGTAAATTATAATGGTGTTGTGAGTATTAAAATAATGTAGGAGAGAGAATGAGTGGAGGAAATAATAATATTTACAAGTCAAGTCCAAAAAGGAAAGGTGAAGCTCTAACGGGGCCTTTTTTTGGGTAATTTTATTTTATTGGGACGGAGGGAGTATAGTTTAATGATGAAAGTATCAGTTTTATTTTTATTTATTTTCCCCATTTTCCTAATTAATTCTCTTGATAAATCAATTAATTAGGTAAAACAAATTGTAAATTTTTTTTTTTTTTTTTGCAATAAAAACATTTTATATTGTATTCATATCAAGATAGTCTTACTTTTCATTTACATTTGTATCAAAATTGTCAAGATAGTCTTACCTTTCATTCATATTTGTCTCAAAATTAAGACATTAAAATTACTAATTTTAATAGTTGGTGAATTTTGCTAAAAAATGGCGAATTAAGTTTAAGAGTCTTGTGTTCATGTTTATACTTTACCATGATGGTATTTGTTGAGATAAATTTATGTAAATGACTACTCCCTCCGTCCCGGATAAAAAATTTAGTTTGACTTGATTGATATGAGAATTAAGAAAAAAAAATGTGAGTATAAAAAGTAAATTAGCAGAGAGAAAGTGGATATAGAGTGTTTTTGTTTTGAGAATAATAACTGGGTCTCATTACCATTTAAGGTAACAAAACAATTAAAAACCTTAAATTGGGATCGATGCAAAAACAAAACTAACAACATTAAACTGGAACGAAGAAAAGGTATGTGATGTGACAGGAAATGTGCTTATCAATCTTCCTCCGCGCTGGCGGATCGATCACCCCGTCACACGACCTCGACCCTTGACCCAGAAACGAGAACTCACGACTAGCCGGATGTCAATGTCTCCCTTAGCACCACTCGGCGGACGTGAGAGTAAGTATATGTATTGGAGAGCGAAATAATGTATTGAGCAAAGAGTATTCAAAAATGACAAAATTGCCGGTTATCACTACTTAGTCATAAGATTTGTAGTGAAAAGCTGTATTTATAGTTTATGTAGGTGGTATATTTGGTGGGGCTACATGGAGCTCCGTGATTTAGGGACGGTTACATGTCATAGGCGTGTCTGTTGGAGCTCACGATTTGCTTAAGGAACCGGTTATGGAAAGAATTAAAGCATGTGCGCTGTAGCAGATTGGCTCGACGCTTGCTTTGGCGAGGTCGGGAGTCGGCAGGCTGGGAGTTTGGAGTCAGACTGACCCGGCGCAGTAGAGTTGGATCGTACCCGAAGTATGTCTTGGATCGCCAAGAGTCCGGGACTAAGTTAGGTCGGGATGCGGTAGGTCGGACCCAAATGTGAACTTAAAGTCGGGATCAATAAGATGGGCCTTGGGCCCTGGCCCACCGTAGAATGTAGGTGGCAATAATTGCTTGAGGAATTTGGGCTTTACCCGCCTGGGCCCAACTCGACACTTTTGGTGTGTTAGGTGGCCCACCAGACTTTCGAGTTGACTTTGTCGACTAGGAAGATTAAGGAGAGCCTGATGAAAGATTGTTGTGACTCGCGAGGTCGAGTACTCGTGCGATATTTAGTCGACGAGGGTGACGTGTCGAAATCTTTGTATGTGCGCGACGAACGGCGATTATCGATCACTATAGCTCGAGGATTCCCGAATCGACACCATATGAAGTCATGTATAAAGTTGATGGCGTTTTCCTGCGTGATGCGAGCTAGTGGCTTTGCTTCGACCCGGCTTGGTGAAATAATCAATGGCAACGATCACATGCTTGCGAGTTTTCTCTCGGGCGGGAGGAAGGGTCCAATTAAGTCGATCGCCCAGCGCATGTCGAAATGGCGAAGCGGCGATCCACCGGAGTTTGCTTTCTGTTGTAGAGTAGATGAGGTAGGTTGGCAAACCTTTGACATTGGTCACATTGTTGAACAAAGTCATGAGTGTCGGCTCTTATGTGCGGACATTAATACCCCAAGAAGTGATCAATTTGTCGGCTTCAGAGTTACGGCCTCGGAGTGTTCTCCCGCAAATTCCACTTGTGTACCTCATGCATTAAGCGAGTGATCTCTTGAGGGTGAATGCGCTTGGCCGTGGCCTGGTGTATGATCTTCTGAACAGCATGCCTCCCTGGATAACGTACCTCGGAGCTTTCTTTTTTATAGCTCGAGTTTTTTTCTCGTCCTCAGGGAGCTCACCACTTTCCAGGTATGCCTTCATTTCTTCGATCCAACACTTGTTATAAACCCAGATCCTCGAAGTGTCCTCCACACACTGAATTTGAACTCTTTCATATGCTGGGTTCTCAAGGTAGGAGATGGGCTCTTCATGCGGCTCGTCTGAAGTAGCTAGCTTCGAGAGTAAGTCGGCCAACTCATTGTCATCTCGACCTGTAACGACCCTAACCCTAGACACAATTTTAGTATAGCATTATATACTTTTAATATTAATATCCCAACCTTATGAGTTTTTAATTTATATCTGTAAAATTTCTTATGTTAGGATAAAAATGATAAGGAAATAAATAGTGTTCTAAAAGAAAAAATAATAATTAGAAATAAATAAAGTAATATAGATTGGTGTGGTAATAAAATGGACAAATAAAATGTTGTTGGTTGGGAAGATATT